>OX463233.1:162594879-163132379 GCA_949820135.1 Sylvilagus floridanus
TAATGGCACTCCTTTTGCTCTTCCTTGGGTCATAGTTTTATAGTCTATGCGTCTTCACAAGCCAATGGTGATGCCCTGGAGGGCAGATGCTGTGTCCATCTCTGAATTCTCCTAACACGCACGCTGGACCCGTCCTGAGATGTCAGTAACTGGAGATCGAGTCGCCTGAAAATGTGCACAAGCGGACTTCGTCCGTGCTGGGCTGGGCCCTGGTTCTCGTTCTCGTGATTGTAAGATGCGCTGTGCCCCCAGAAATTGAGTCTCTGTGCCTGGGGGGACAACTTCATTCAATTACCTGCAGCTCAGCGCGGTGCCCTCGTTACTCTCTGGACCGCCTTGCTCCCCTTAATGGCATCATGCTGCTGAGAGGAAGTAAAATGCTACAAAGGACTTTCTGCAAATGGATTTAAAAATAAAAGAATTGCTTTTATTAAGTGTTTAATAAGAACTTCCAGTCTCTTCCTCCAAGATCAAAAGAGGCATGGATTGCAACCAGTGTATGGAACATGAGCCTCCCAGGAGGGAAATGTTATGAATTTCAAAACATATCTTCAGTTTTTAACTCTTGTATTTAGCCAGAGTCTCTCGGAGTGTAAGTAGCTCCCTGGCCGCCTGGGACTGTGCAGCGGCACTTTGGGGACCCTGAGATTGGTTAGAACACTGGCAGGGCTGTGTTCAGTAGTAGGCTGGGTCTGAAAGCAGTGCTCCCAGGGAGTTTTAAATAAATTACAATTGTAGATTGCCCTGTTAGTGGAGTGGACTATTCCTTCATTGTAAAGAAACATTACACCTTTATCAACCGTAGCTGTTATTTTTTTTCCTTTTGCTGCTTTGCTGTATTTCTAAATTTTATGCAGTGAAAGTTATATTCGTAATCAAATGTATTCTCTTGTTGCAAAATATTGATTAATTTAGTTGCTTTAGTTTGTTGATGCCGATGAGTCTGATTGGTTTGGTGCTGCCAACCAGCAACAAACATTCCCAAGTCTGAAAATCAAGAGCTGGAGGAGCTGTGGGCCCGCAGCTGTGTTACACTGGCTGCCGGGAGAGTAAACTGACTCATGTCGGACAATCCTCAGCATTTGCTTCTATGGTTGAATATTCACCCACCATTTACACCTTAGGTGTCCTAGCCAAGGGAGGCTCCTGTGCGTGAACAGGCACGGCCACAGCTGCCCAGGGAACAGCCCAGTGCCATCAGTGAGAGCCGCTGAGTGAGTGGGAGAAGGTCACAAAATGCAATATTGGGCAGCTTTCGAGCACACGTGAGCCATAATGACCATGGAGATATGGCTCAATCTTAAAAATATGATCTCAAGGGAAAAAATTAGGTCCCACAAAATTATCTACAGCATGCCTTCCTTTTAGTAGAATTAAAGACAGAAATACGGGTCGGCACTATGGCACAGTGAATTAACGCCCTGGCCTGAAGCACCTGCATTCCATATGGGCACCAGTTCTAGTCCTGGCTGCTCCTCTTCTAATCCAGCTCTCTGGTATGGCCTGGGAAAGCAGTAGAAGATGGCCCAAGTCCTTGGGCTCCTGCACCCACCTGGGAGACTTGGAGGAGGCTCCTGGCTCCTGGCTTTGGATAGGCACAGCTCTGGCTGTTGCAGCCAATTGGGGAGTGAACCAGCAGATGGAAGACCTCTCTCTCTCTCTCTGCCTCTGCTCTCTCTCTAACTCTGACTTTCAAATAAATAAATCTTTAAAAAAAAATACAAGTAGACTTTTGGGAATACAGGTAGATGCGATACGGCCGACCTGGAAAGGACAGTCTCGGGGGAGGCTGTGGTTTGGTGACGGTGCTTACCTCTGGCCGACCGACCGGCAGGGTTGGCTCTGGGGAGGGGCCTGATGATGAGATGCGTGGTGTTCTCAGGATTCTGGTCTTTGTTTCGGGGGTGGTTTGTGGATGCTTATTGCATTGTTAAAATTACTAAATAAATACATGAAAGCAGGCCATGCATAATGGAAGAGTATTGTGAACCGAAGATTATGATTTGTAGAATCCCAGAGAGATTCCATTCTTCCCTCTCCCTAAAAGGGAAAAGGGAAATGAAAGCAGAGGTTTTTAAGAAAATGAACTGCAAA
The DNA here is from genome assembly GCA_949820135.1 of Sylvilagus floridanus. Lineage (NCBI taxonomy): Eukaryota > Metazoa > Chordata > Mammalia > Lagomorpha > Leporidae > Sylvilagus > Sylvilagus floridanus. Next base: position 162,596,974 of record OX463233.1, read on the forward strand.
CGCAAGATTGCAGCTAGGGCATGTTTAGCCTGTCAGTGTAAATGAATAGTTGATCTGCTGATGCAAATTAGTGTGTCTGTTCTTTAAAGCCAGCACCCAGCACTGATTACTGTGTCATTGCTGTGTCGTTAGCCTCATTCAAGTTGCAGTAGGAGCTTGGAAGAGTAAAACTATCTCTACAAGTAGTTTCTAATTCTGCCTTTTTGATGATTGGAGCTGACCTCCCAATTCATCCAGACTGGTAAGGTTTTGCTTTATAGTTATGCTTTTTCTTACCCAAAAATCCTTTCCAGAACTCTGTGGCGAAAAAAGTAGATATAGTCTATTTTGGCATTTAGGTTGTCCCCTGAAAAGAAGGAGTTTCCAGTTTCATCCTAAATTAGGGCAGTGCATTTTCTGCCCATGTTGCGTGTGCCAGGGCCGATGCTGAGCGCAGAGATCAGATGCACGGATAATGGCAGAGTTCTTGGCCCTCCAGTAGCTCGCAGCATGCAGCGTGCAGCCAACGTGTAAATTATTCATCTGCCTCATGAGAAGGGCTGAACAAAGAGGGCTGTGCCTCTGCCTGACTGGGGGCCGGCGCTGGCCCAGGGGGCTTCCAAGGAGGGGCCCCCGGAGCTGGGCCCTGCAGCCAGAGCTGCTCACCAGGCAAGGGCCTTCCAGGTGCTGAAGGATGCTCGCCAGGGGAGGACGAGCTGTCCTCGGCCATAGCAATTGTGGCGGCAAAGTCGCAGTCCCTCAGCTCCTGCCTCCCCCAGCTCACCTAAGTTGAGCTCCTTCTCGGATGGGGTACGGTTTCCTGGCCGGGTCCCCGCGTGTCCTGCCTTGCGGCCCTCCACTGCTGACGTGGCTGGAATCCAAGAGGCAGGCCGAGCCGTATCTGTGAAGTCACTCACTCAGGCTCAGCTCCGTCTGTGAAGGGAAAACAAAAGATGCATGGCAAGGCAGGGACTTGAGCGCTGAGGAGACCCAGGTGCTAGGGGAGTGGGACACACCATGGATGCCAGTCCTGTGCCTCGACTCTCCGACCTGCACTCCTAACCAAGAGCCGAGGGCAAAAGGAGCTCAGACGGCGTTGGTAAGCTTCTTAGCGCAAGTCAGCGTCTCAGTAAGAAGGCTAAGTGTGCTGCCTCTGAGATAGCCTAGATGGAACCCCCGTCTATGCGTCTCCTGATCTTTTTTAAAAAGCGGAATTCTTGACATTGATGAGTGAGTAAATGGTAGCGTCAGCCTGACGACAAAAAGCCGACGGCGCTGAGGTGGGGAAACCGAAGCAAGCCTGTCCCGGGGCAGGTGCATGGGCTCGGGTCCTGAACGGTCTCGGCTCCCTGGGCCAGGCGCCGATACCGCTGCACCTGTGCCACGGGGCAGGGGCCGGCTTGGTGGGTGTCCTGAAGGTCTGACAGAGGCGCCACGGGACACAAACAGCTCTGTTGTTGGTGATCTCCAAGCTCGGAGTGGCATTTCTGTTAGCACGAGGGCTGGACTCTGAGTCTACTGATCAATACAGTCAGGCCTTCCCACTTGGTTCTGTGTCAGCAGCTGTCTGGCTGTTGCCATAACCAATTGTGTAAAAATTCTTTGCATTTATCAAATCTCGGTCTCCCTGGCTCCGTGTATCTTGCCCTTTGCCCCAGCCAAGTTCTCTGGTCTGGTCTTTCTCATCGATTGAGTGCAGCTTTATTTAGTAATCAATATTTAAGGCATTCACTAAGGAACTCATACCCTACCTTGCTTTGGGGAAAAATCCCAGTATACAGTCACCGAGCTCCTCCTTGGATTGGCTGAAGTAGGCGGCAGTTCTGTCCTGCTGGCACGTGGGTGGCCTGAGGTCAGGGTAAAGAGGCCTTGAGGGGCCACCCCATAAGGAGCACCATTGTCTCGGTCAGACCCACAGCTCACACGGCACTGGCCTGGGTTCCTCCACCTGCACCACGTGGCACCCTGGGGTGCCAGAGCCTTCCAGCCACACCTGTTTGTGTTTCCTGCTCTGAGTCTGTGGGTCACTTGGGCCCTCAGGGTGCAGCTGCCTGTGGGCTTAGGTCAGCTCCCTGTGCCCATCCTTTGTGGCTGGGGAGACTGCGGAAGGCTTTTTTTTTTTTTTTTTTTTTTTTTTTGACAGGCGGAGTTAGAGCCGGAGAGCCAGAGAGCCAGAGAGAAAGGTCTTCCTTTCTCCGTTGGTTCACGCGCCAAATGGCCGCTACGGCTGGTGCTGCACCGATCCGAAGCCAGGAGCCAGGTGCTTCCTCCTGGTCTCTCATGTGGGTGCAGGGCCCAAGCACTTGGGCCATCCTCCACTGCCTTCCCGGGCCACAGCAGAGAGATGGACTGGAAGAGGAGCAACCGGGACAGAATCCAGAGCCCTGACCGGGACTAGAACCCGGGGTGCCAGTGCCACAGTCGGAGGATTAAGGCTTTTTTTTTTTTTTAAGATTTATTTTATTTTATTTGAAAGACAGAGTGATACACACACACACAGAGGGAGGGAGAGAGAATCTTCTACCTGCTGGTTCCCTCTCCAGATGGCCACAAGGGCCGCAGGCAGTCCAGGCTAAAGCCGGAAACCAGGAACCCCAGCTGGTCTCCAGTGTGGGTGCAGAGCCATCTTCCTCTGCTCTTCCAGGACCTGGGAGCTGGGCTTGAACCAGCGCTCCTATCTGGGACGCCAGCCTTGCAGGGAGAGGCTTAACCTGCTGCACCAGCATGTGGCCCCAGCAGAAAGGAGACCTTTCCTCCCAGAAGTCAGGACTGTAGGAGATCAAGCGGAAGCGGGAGGGCCCGTCGAGCCTCGGCCCCCTCTTACCCACTCACATTCCATTGGCTGGAGCAAGCTACAGCCAGCCCAGCGTCAGGGTGCCGAGGAACGTGGGAGTTCTCCCACCTGGGAGGCCGCGTGCTGGGCGCAGAGGGCAGCCTGCCCCCTCTTGGGCTGCACGCTCCTTGTTCCCTTCAACACCTGACTGGGCTGCTTCCTCTCCCTCCCCTCAACCCAGCCATCCCTGGTGTGCGGAGGGGTGGCAGGGGCTCCCTCACCCCGTTCCACGGCTTCTCCTCTTCTCCTGCTCCAGAACCGTGGACGCCTGATCACTGGACCTGCCCTGGGAGACGTGCTCTCTCTCAAGGACACAATCTGCACCCTGGCCCAGCGTCCCCCTTGATGTAGACTTGACTTGTCCTGTGCACAAACCGTTCCCCCAAAGGCAAAATCACACCTCTGTCCAGGCAGCTCCTCGTCAGGTGCACATGTAGTTCTCCGTTGTTTCCACGTATTTTAAAGCCTCCATTTCCCCCCACCCAAGCTCCTTAGTTTTGCGTCATTGGTCCTGAAACTTCCTTTTCATTCCTGCCGAATCTGCTTGCTCTTACCCACTTGCTCCTGGACTCACCCCTTCTCTGGCACGCTGGACCAGGTGCTCAGGAGCACGTGCCCCCGTGACCAGCCTGGCCTGCCTGCCTGCCCCTCTCGCCGCCTCCCCCAGTGCCTCCACCCCTCTGCTGCTGAGGCAGAGTTGAGCATCCTCCAGCTGCTCCCACACGTGTCAGTCCACCGGGAATGGGGGTGATGAGGAGGCCTGGAGATGCAGTCAGTCGGCAGGCCCGTCTGTCCACACCATGCACCCCGCTCTCCAGCCGGTCCCAGCCCTCAGTTCCCCTGCCCCTCCACACCATGCACGGCCCTGTGCCAGGATGGGAACCCCCAGAATTCTGTCTTCTAGATTTGGTTTTTCCGGGAAGTCTTCAGCATAGGTCAAAGGTGGGACCCACTTACACCTGCAGGTAGGGTAGGAGCCACAGCTGGGGCCGGGCTGGCTGAAGAAGAGGACCCGCCTGGGCTGTACCCTGCTTTCTGCCTCACTACAGGAGTCAGAAAGTCTGGGTACAGAGCACGTGCAGCTCTGAAGGGGACCTGCAGCTCAGTGCTCCAGGTGGACACACGCACTCAGCCCCAGGGATGGGTGCCCCTGCAGGCCAGGGTGAGGACTCGGCTGTGACCTTGTCTTACCTCTGCTCCACCAGCTCCTGACGGCGCCTCGCACAGGAGAGGCTCCAAGGAATGCTGACCGAGTGGGTGGAGGGGTGGAGGGAGAGAGTAAACCTGCCTTCTCCCTAGCACACAGTCACCATAGCCTCTTTAATGTGCGGAGAGCCCTGTGACAAGGCCCAGCCCCTGCGATCACATGTATCTCACAGGTATTTCTTATGTGTTGTCGCCTTTCTCTCGCATGTCTGCCTGTGAGAAGTGTCCTGAAAGCACAGTGTCACCCTGGACCCTGGGAGACGCGGGCTGACCCAGATTAGGCAGTTAATGTCCGTCTTGAACTAGCATCCATGTTAGGAGACCTGACCCCAAGCCAGCGCGTGGAGCCCTTCCCAGTCCCAGGAACAGGGAGTTAAGACTTGTTAAGGCTTCAAAAGTAACGAGACATCCTTTCTTGGCTTTTGATAGACTGATGCTAATGCAGTGAGGAGTCGCAGCTAATAAGCAGGGAGAGACAGAATGGGTTTAAGGATCTGTCATTTGAAAAACGTGGGCTGATAGAGACAAAGTTATCATAAACTTGGCTTTTTCGCAATTCCTGTGTGTGTTGCCTGCTAATTAAAGGTATCAGGAGATAACGCTTCATCTTCTGGTGGCTGTAATCAAAGATTCCTCCTTCTAGAAAGGCCTGGGCACCTGTCCAGAGGTGACCCCTAGCTGTGTGCACCTGTTCTACAGCTGCTGCTCTGGCTTTAGCTCGTGGTGTTCTGACCTCTGCCCTCACAGGTGAATTAAGCAACCGTAGAGACTTCCACTTCCCTGTTCTTGAAGGAATAACATGAAAGAACATAGCCGTGGGATGCCCTGTGGATGACGCCGTCTGTTAAGAGATGTCTATTAACTTAGAGTGATGTCATCGGAAGCGTTGGCATCGCTTACTGATTATCACCTCAAGACCGGAGACGGCCTTGCCTGCCGGGGAGGAGAGGGTGACCCGTGGAGCTGCTCTCCTTTCCTTTAGCTTTCCACTGTGCATCCTCTCTCCTTCCCCTTAGACTTGCTCCTTAGCCATACTTTGGGCGCTGCATTCTTGGGAAGAACTTAGGAAGCCCCTGTTGGGTTGTTTTGAGAAAAGGCGTTCGCTAGATCTGAGTGATTTTGTTGTTGTGGGTGTCAGCGGTTTTGTATCTCAGCACCTTGTGTGTTTCCAAAATGCCACCTGCATCACAGTATCTGTGGGGTAGGATTTCCTTGTATAACATCTTTCCCATTGAACTGAAGGCCCACCAAGGGCAGGGATCGGGTCTGATTTACGAGCAGCACAGAACCGGGAGCACAGTGGGCACTCAGGGCATGGTCATTGGATACAACTGAATGAAATGAGCCGACTTTCAATTTTTATTTCTATACAAACACTATTTATTCATAATTATGTCCAACTAAAGCTAAGAAAGTTTCTAATCAATGCTAGAGTAGGTCTGGCTATCTATAAGAAAAATAATTCTCTTTTTTAAGATTTATTTATTTGAAAGGCAGAGCGAGAGAGGAAGAGACACAAAGAGATCTTATCTCCACTGATTCACTCCCCAGACGGCTGAAATGGCTGGACCAAGCTGAAGCCAAGAGCCAGGGACTCCATCCAGGTCTCCTGTGTAGGTGGCAGGGACCCAAGCACTTAGCCATCTTCCGCTGCTTGCCCAGGTACATTTAGCAAGGAACTGGCTCAGTAGTGGAGCAGCCAGGTCTTGAACCAGCAACTCATATGGGATGCCAGCATTGAAGATTGAAGGTGGCAGCTTAACCCACTGTACCACAGTGCTGGCCCCCAAGATAATTATTCTAAAGGAAGACACAGAATGAGCAAATTGAGCTAATGCCTGAATGAAAAGAAAGCATGGGGAGAGTGTGTGTGTGTGTGTGTGTGTGTGTGTGTTTATGAACTGCCTGTCAATCTAGTGTAGGTTAATGCTTCATTGCATTTCTCATCTTGTCTGCTTCCTCCTGCTTTGGTTCAATGTTGAGTTCTAAGCCCTAGAGATAAAAATTCAGTGGGGTTTATAGTAAATAAGGACTTTGGAATATGATGTTTTAAAATATTTTTTAAAAGTCTAAGAACAAGAATTATGGTTGGAAGAAAGTTGCAAGAAGAAAAAACTATTTGGCCAAAAATTTTTTTAAAAGATTTATTTATTTATTTGAAAGGCAGAGTTAGAGAGAGAGAGATGACTTCCACCCACAGGTTCACTCCCCAAATGGCTGAAACGGCTGGAGCTGGGCTGATCCGAAGCCAGGAGCTTCTTCCGGGTCTCCCACACAGGTGCAGGGGCCCAAGGACTTGGGCCATCTTCTACTATTTTCCCGGGCCATAGCAGAGAGCTAGATTGGAAGTAGAATAGCTGGGACTCGAACTGGCTCCCATATGGGATGCCGGCACTGCAGGTGGGAGGCTTTACCCACTATGCCACAGTGCTGGTCCCTGTCTAACTTATTTCTGAACTTGAATCAAGCATGCAAGACAATCCAGGTTCTATATAATAGTAGTCATTTCAAGTTCCCCACGGCAGATGGCATTCCTCAGTGGAGAGGTGCACCCTTTATTTCATCCCACGCTGGTAAATGATATTAATAAACCAAAATGTCCAAGATGCCTGGTAGCGCCTGTGCGTTAACTCCTCCTCCCCGCTAGGACCTCTCAGCTCGAAGCTTTCCTCCAGAGGAGAGAGAAGTGGCCTCTCGGGCCATTGCCATGTGCCAGGCACAGGTGTGTGAGCTCCCTGGGTGTTTGCAGTTTTACGCAACACAAGCCTGAGGTTCCCAGCTGGCGGGAGGACGGACCTGGACTCCTCTGTGGGCTGTAGGAAGTGCATCCTGGGGCTCGGGACCTGTCTTTCCCAATGGTTTTGTTTGAGACTGAGTAAAGGACCAAAAGAGAGTGAGTCATTCTCTGCCTTGCCATCTTTTTGTTATCATTCGGCGGTAGACTCCCCCCCCTTCTGGAAACTTCCTTTGGGTCTCCAAGTGCTGGGTGTTCTCCTCTCTCACTGACCTCAGCAGCACCACGGAGGACATAAAAATGTAGAAAAACATACCAGATGAAAGAGCAAAGGCGGATTCTCCCACAGCTCAGTCAGAAACATCTTCTAAACTTATTGTCACGGATTTGAGAGGAAGGGGACTGGTTTCTCTTTGAGAAATAAAAGTCCTTTTGGCTTGAAGAATATTTTCAGAAAATAAATCCTTCATCCCCCTAGATATTTCTTAAAAATAGCTCATATCGAGCCACAATTTGAAAGAAATAGCTCAGCAGTCTTTGAGAATTTACCTGTTTTCCACGCCAACATTAAAGGAATCATTTAATCTTCCATACAATTCCCTGAACGCCCCCTAAATAATTGCGTTGGTGATTTTAGTTCAACCTTGAAACAGACTTGGATCTGTTGCACATTTGCCTTCATTTCAATGGAGATACAATTTTAAAGAAACAGAGACCTCAGCGGTGTAGACTCTGTGCATGGAGACTAAGGAGAAGTCGGTGTGAGGGGCAGGAGGGGTCAGCTCTGACCACGGTGACGCCACCGGCCTGGCCTGGCCACGGTGCCCACTTAACCTTCCCAGTGGCCCTTTGGGTAGCCGGGACAACTCCATCCTGCTCCTTTCTGAGATGAGAAAATTGAGATTCGAAGACTGCTGGACTCAGGCAGGCTCTCACAGCTCATCATGACTGTTGTGCCTGAACCCAGGCTCGTGCGAAGTCTTTGATCGTGCTGGGAGTTCTTGGGGCGGGGGTTACCGCAGGATTTGTAGGAATGGAGAGGAAATGCACAGATGCAGTTCTCAGCTGTTTGCCACCATAGCGCTAAGGGAGCATGCGAGCCAAGTTCAAGTCCACAGTGCGTGCATACTCCGGTCTGCTCTATGCTAGGAGTTTGGGCTTGCGGGGTCCAGGGTAAACCAGAGGTGGGCGAGGAGCAGGCAGGAAAGAAGAGACAAATAGGCAGCCACTTGGTGTGAGGTCACTCCGGTGAACAGGACAGCTGCGGAGTGTTTGGAGTAAAAATAGAGTGCGCAGTTCTAGCAGCATTTTCCAAGTCAGTGAGCGGTTTCTAAGGGAGTCACCTGATGTCTTGGCGAGGTGGCCGGTGGGCTTCTTCACGTCTTCTGCTCTTCTCCCTGGCTTTGTCCTAAGAGCGTTTGAAACCTAGTGTTCCCTTGTTCATGCAGCGGTGATTTGCTAAGTATCCCCGTCCTGCCCGTGGCCACGCTGGGCCCCGAGGCTTCAGACAAAGCAGTCTCCGTCCTTGAGGAGCTCCTAGACCAGTGCGGTTTGCAGGCCTCGTGGGTGGACACTCAGAAACGCTGGCGCACGCTGCACAAAGACCTGCCATCCCTCCTTCACTAAAAACCACGTTTACCTGCCCCTAAATTTCCTTAAGTTGAGGATTCCCAGTATCCAGAGCTGTCGAGGGCTCTCTCCAGAGAGGCTTCCTGGAGGAGGTGCTGTCGGCTTGCTCCAGGAGATGAGTGAGATTCCGCCAAACCCAGGTGGAGGGGGCTGTACCAGCTGAGGCAGGGGATTGCAGCAGTCACACTGTGGGGGAAGCAGGGGGCGGCACAGTCAGAGTGCGGAGCTGAGGGAGAAGTTACCTCGGGCGCCACTGGCCACGGCTGCAGGGATGTGAGGCATGTTGCCCCAAAAGGGGTGGGAGTGCACCCCGTAGCCAGGGCCAGGAGTGGCATCGGCGGCTTTGCCTTCCAGAGGAACCACGTGGTCCCAAATTGTCCAGTGAGAACTCAAGGTCATTTTGCCCTGTGTCCTGCAGATCTCTTAGGTTAAATACTCGGCAGGGTCTGTTACTTTAAAGAAAACAAAGAACCACTTTTAAAACCTACCTGTAGACTGAAAAAAGGTTGAACCCACAGAAGCAGAGAGCAGGTGGTAGTTGTCAGTGGCTTTGGGGAGAGGGGAAAGGGGAGACTGCCCTGAGGATGAGTGAGTCTCAACGTCCAGTTACTGCATGGTGGCCACACTTGTGTGCCTGAAAGTCACTGGGCAGTGGTTACCGAGCGTCCTCAACCTGTCCCCGACCCCGCCTTCGAATGCCGGCTAGGTGAGGTGATGCATGTTAATTAACTTGATTATGGTGACCAATCCATAATGTATATATGTATCGCATTAACATATAGGTCTTGAATTTATATAGTTTTATTTATCGATCATACCTCAAAGCTGAAAAAATGGAACAGAAGTATCTCTCTCTCAACAACTGGTAGACAGAAGTCATGTTGCGTATCTGTGAGCAAGAAAGCCACACACAAGAGGGGAGGCTCACTTTCCAGCTCCAGGGCAAACGAGAGCATGAGTGTGCTGGTTTGGTCCAGCAAATGCTGTAAGAGTAAATCCGGTGTAAAATGTGCAGCATGGTTTCTAGTAACGTCTTTGATTGTGTTGGCGGAAAAGCACCTGCTTGGGATAAGCGTTCAGGGAGACAGGCAAGGTTCTAGCCACGCACCATCCAAACCCAAGTCCCGTCTCTCAAACCACCTGACAGGCAGCACCACGTGGAAGCCCCGATCTGGAGGTGGCAGACTCTCTTCTTGTCCCTTGGCTTTTAGAGTAAGAGGTGATGATTGTGTCATGGTGTCATTAAAAACCGGAAGGACGCAGCCTCTCACGCTTCAGGGGCCACCTGCGACACTGAGCTGTGTTTGGAGCTGTCCGGAGCTTGTTGGCCCCCTGTAACCAGAGAAGGCACGTTTCCTTAGGTTATCGTGTCCTTGTAGGGTCTCACAGGGTATTTTAAGTGAAATGGGATTGCCTGGCTGTTTTATGAAGGAGAATAACGTCACTAAGGCCGAGCAGTCGGCAGGGAGCGTCAGCTTGTTCAGGTTCAAGGTTCCCGGTGACCTCAGAGCCTTCACAGAGTGGTGGAGAAGGGAGCGTGGATCCCCAAGCATGGAGACTGTGCACTGTGGCTTTTCACCTCCTTCTCTGGAGGAATCTTGTGTGGTGGGAAGTATAATGAGCCTTGAATACACACTCTGGCAAGAGAACGTGTCACCGAAAGGGACTATGCTGGTGTGGTCCAGGCTTACCGGAAGAGGACCAACTGCCGCCACCGAGCCTCTAAACAAGGGGGTCGGCCCGGCTGGGACATCCCCCCGGGGCCTCGTCGGCTTCTGGATGCAGCAGGGAAAGCCTTGCACCCACCCCCGCGTGTCGTGTGACCGCGACGTCTGTGTGCTGCTGGCTGTCTGGGACACAGCTCCTCGTTACCTGTTTCTCTTAGTTTTGAGTGCATGGTGCCTGCATGCAAAGGCTCGACAGAGAAACCGGCGTGTGGTCTCCCTCCCGGCTCTTGGGTCACTCGATTCTCCCCTGGGCTTCCTGTGTTCCGTCCGGGCGTTGGTCTCGCTTGCTTGCTTTTGGTGTGCCTGTCTCCTCACTTCCGGTTGGCAGTGGCAGCATTTAACGGTACGTGGGGTAAACCTGCTTGCAGCCTTGCATCTGAACATAGCTGATGCTGAAAGCCTTGTCTGCTGTGATTTGGGAGAGAAGGCGTGATGTGGCCTATTGAACAATGAGATGTAATTATACGAGGTGTTTTAGGGTCATAAACTACTTTTATTCCATGTTTCATATGTAGGCGCACAGTTATCACCATTTTACAGCTTATAAAACTGAGGTGGAAAGAAGTATCATATGCTAATCAGTGGCAGAACTAGGGTGAGGGTCCCACCAACTCTCTTTGTATTCACATTCCTGTGCATTGTGGTTGGCCCTAGTACTATGTATTTCAAGTTGTAAATGGAATCCGTTCTGATTCTAGAAATATTCTCTCTCACCTTCAATAAAGTGTTGCAAGAAGCAGTGCCATGAAGGATTTTAGAGAGGATGCATGCACATCAAGAAAAATGTCTCCTTAGGACTAACTTCTGAGTGCTCATCGGCTCTAGGTAGAAGGCTAGGGTTTTATGTACAGTTTCATGTAGCGACCCCTGTAAAAGGGGGATGGTACTCATCCGTTTTACAGTTGAGGAGACTGGCACAGGCGGATGAAGTGAATTGACTGCATTGCACAACTTAAAAGTGATGGAACTAGACTCTGCACCCAGTCTGTGCCTGTCTCTGCCATACAGCACTGCGTCCCCAGGTTGGGTAACAGAGCAGATACGGTTATTATGTCCATAATGTGAAGCTACCATACCACACAGGGGAATAGAGAATCGGGAGGGCTGGAGGCTGGAGAAACCCAGGGGTCACTTAAAGCCTCTGCCAAGCCTGAAGCCGCCCTCTTCCCTCTGTTTTGTGTGTCTGTGACCCCGGCTCCCAGGACACCAACCCACAACCATGGAGTTCCAGGACATTCCTTTCACTCCCTCGTCACCTGTGTCCTAAGATGAAAACTCAGTTAAAAGAAAACATCACTGATGCACGCCCCTCATGCACAGGGAAGTCAGCAAGCACACGTCCGTCCTCATGGCTCCACCCTGAGCCCGCCGGCCTTGCTTACCCTGATTCATGGCCCATCCAACACGGACTTACAAAGGACCCTGAACCAGACACTGGACTGCAGTCCACTTCCACAAACACTGGGCAGGCACAAGAAACCTCCTAAACACAGCTCTGCGGTTCCTTCCCAGCTGAGCCGAGTCTGCCTGGGTCCCCGCTTCAGCTCCTCCTCAGGGTGATGTCCGCAGCGCAGAGGCGCATGGTAGCGAGGGCACTGTACTGTACTGCACTGCTCGTTGGGGTGGGAGCCGGCGTCAGCCTGAGCCACACGGCGCCACTGGCAGTGGCGAGGGCACATCCTGTCTCAGGGTATGCAGCAGTGGGCGTCCCGGTAGTCCCACTTCTAGTGTCCTTGTAGGACAGTCCTCCCTCCCACAAATGACAGCTATTACCTCTGGGGGGAAAAGATAAGAACCTCCTGAAGAGAGTCAAGAACGAACACAACCAAGCAGATTCTGGACGGGTCAAAACTTGGGTGAAGGGAATAGGAGAGTGTGCCCTCCTTGGTGTGGCTGTCAGCTGGGGTCAGAGCATGGCCGGGGGCCAGGGGCCACACTGGGCCTTGAAAGCTACAGGAGCAACCTGCAGCCTTGCTTGTCTGAGAGCTAAATGGCACTGTTCAGAGCAGCCAGGCAGCTGGGAAGCAAGGCGGGTAGTGTATACATCGCAGGATGGAAGCACCTCAATTGTGTGTCTGAACTCTTAAATCTCCTGCTGGCCCTGGGACACGAATGCACGGGACCACTCTGTCTAAAGATCTAAGAGCTGCAGATAGGTGCTCAAGAAACAGAACTTCCCATGTGAATCTAAGCAAGTTCATTGCTTTTAAAGAAATCTGTACTTTTTAGAGGAATATGATGGAATCCACATCGTGACTTTCATGATGTCCCAGATACATTGCAAAGTTATTTAACATATAAAGATCCAGTGAAATGACTCCCTGTTAAAAGACAGTCAACTGATACCATCCGTGGGATGACATGGATGTCTAAGTTAACAGAAAAAGACTCCAAAGCATTATAATTATACTTGATACTCCTAGCAAAGAATGAAAAAAAAATTTAAAAGGACAAAATAGATATCCTATAACATACAGAGTATCTAAATTTAAGAGTCCACTGGATGGGCTGGGACTGGCATTGTGGCGCAGGAGGTACAGCTGCCATCTGCCCCACTGGGATCGCGTGTTGGGCTGCCGTTTTGAGGCCTGGCTATCTGCTTCTGATCTAGTTTCCTGCGAATGCGCCTGGAAAGGTGGCAGGAGGTGGTTCAGACACGTGGGCCTGCCCCATCGTGGGAGACCCAGATGAAGCTCCTGGCTCCGGGCTTCAACCTGGCTCAGTGCCGGCTGTTGCAGCCATCTGGGAAGTGACCCAGCAGATGGAAGACCTCTCTGTGTCTCTCCCTGTCTGTCTCCCTGATTACTCTGCCTTTTAAATAAATATCTAAGAACAAAATAAAGTAGGGAAAATTAATACACAAAAAATTCTGTGGATTAGTTTAATAACATGGAAATGACAAAGGCAAGAGCAACCTTGAAGACGGGTCAGTGGAAGTCATGTCATCTTAGGGACAGAGAGGAGCAAAGGTGGAGAAAATAAAGACCAGAGGGTCACAGTCTGGGGCAATATCGCAAGATCCAGCAGGCGTGAAGTTAGAATTCAAGGGAAAAGAAGACAGACAGACAGACATCTGAAGAAATAATAGAGTAGTCCCAACTTTGGTGAAAGATGTGTCTGTATATTTAAAAATTCACAGAGCCCAGAGAACCCTAAGAAGAATAAATTTTTGAAAGAGTCAGGCCTTGGTATGTCCCAGCTAAACTTCTGTAAGCAAGATAAAGTCCCGAGAGCAGCTAGAGAGAATCAACACTTCACATAAAAGGAGACCAATTCCAGTGGCTGCAGAAAGGGCAGAGGCCAGAGGACAATGCGACAGCATCTTTCAAATGTTGACAGAGGGGCAGGCATTGAGGCTTAGCAGGTTAAGTCATTGCTTGGGATGCCTGCATCCCATACTGGAGTGCTGGTTCCAGTCCCAGCTCCTCCACCTCTGATCTAGCGTACAGCTAATGCTGGAAGATGCAGCCAATGATGGCTCAGATGCTTGGGCCCCTGTCACCTGTGTGGTAGACTGAGATGGAGTTCCAGGCTAGCAGCCTTGGCCTGGCCTGGCCCCAGCTATGCAGGCATTTGGGGGGTGACCCAGTGAATGGACTCTCTCACTCCCTCTCCTCCTCTCTCTCTCTTTCTCTTTCCTTCTCTGTCTCTATTTTGTTTAAAAGACGTTTGAATCACTTGAAAGGCAGAGTTACAGAGAGGTGTTCCATCTGCTAGTTCACTCCCCAGATGGCTCCAGGCCACAGTCAGGAGCCTGGAGAATTCCATCTGGGTCTCCCACAGGGATGGCAGGGGCTCAAGCACTTGGGCCATCTTTTGCTGCCTTCCCAGGTGCATTAGCAGGGAGATGGATTGGAAGTTGAGCAACCAGGACTGGAACCGGCACCCATATGGGATGCCAGCATCGCAGGCAGCAGCTTAACCCACTGTGATGATGAAAATAATTTTAGATAAACAAAAGCTGAGGTTACGGGTGATCAGACTTACACTATAAGGAATGCTCAGAGAAGTTCCGCAGGTGAAGAGAGCTACAACTCAGATCTTCAGGAGTGAATAAAAATCAGAAATGGAAACTATAAGGGAAAATCAAAAGATTGTTTTTTCCCTTAGTTTTAAAAAGTTTATAAGATTATAGGGGCCAGTGCTGTGGCGTAGCAGGTAAAGCCACCTGCTGCGCCATCATCCCATATGGATGCCGGTTTGAGTCCTGCCTATTCTACTTCTGATCCAGCTCTCTGCTGTGGCTTGGGAAAGCAGCAGAAGATGACCCAAGTGCTTGGGCCCCTGCACCCGCGTGGGAGACCCAGAAGAAGCTCCTGGCTCCTGGCTTTGGATTGGCCCAGCTCCGGCTATTTGGGGAGTGAACCAGTGGATGGAAGATTTCTCTCTCTCTCTGCCTCTCTATAACATGCCTTTCAAATAAGTAAACCTTAAAAAGATTTCCATATGGTATTTATAATGAATATAGCTATGAATTATAATGAATGCATATCACAACTATTCAGTAAAGTTGGAGGTGGCAAATGGACCAATTGGTTGTGAGAGTTCTAGTTTTTTTTTTTTCTTTTTTTTTTTTTTTTACTTTTTTTTTTTTAACTTTTTTTTTTTTTTTTTTTTTTTTTTTTGAGAGGCAGTGTGGACAGTGAGAGAGAGAGACAGGGAGAAATGTCTTCCTTTTCTGTTGGTCACCCTCCAATGGCCGCCGCACACTGCGCTGATCCGAAGCCAGGAACCAGGTGCTTTTTCTGGTCTCCCATGGGGTGCAGGGCCCAAGGACCTGGGTCATCCTCCACTGCACTCCCAGGCCACAGCAGAGAGCTGGCCTGGAAGAGGGGCAACCAGGACAGAATCTGGCACCCGGCCCGGGACTAGAACCCGGTGTGCCAGCGCTACAGGTGGAGGATTAGCCTAGTGAGCCGCGGCGCCGGCTGAGAGTTCTAGTTTTTAATCTCATACATTAAAAAGTCAAGGATGTATATTATAAACTCCGGAGCAACCACTTCAAAAATACAATGTAATATAGGCTTTTTTTTTTAAAAAAAAAGATTTTATTTATTTATTTGAAAGGTAGAGTTACAGACAGAAGGAGAGACAGAAAGTTTTTCCATTTGCTGGTTCACTCTCCAAATGGTAGCAATGGCCAGAGCTGAGCCCATCTTAAGTTAGGAGCCAGGAGCTTCCTCCGGGTCTCGATGTGGGTCCAGGGGCCCAAGGACTTGGGCCATCTTCTACTGCTTTCCCAGGCCATAGCAGAGAGCTGGATTGGAAGTGGAGCAGCTGGGACTTGAACCAGCGCCCATATGGGATGCCAACAGCACAGGCGAAGGCTTAAACTACTATGCCACAGCACTGCCCCTTCAGTGCTACGTAGTTTAAAAGCCATTGTAGGGGCAGTAGTTTGTCCTAGTAGGTAAGAGGCCCACGTTGCCTATCAGAGTACCGGATTCAACACCAGGTTCCAGTTCTGGACTCCAGCTTCCTGCTAGCGCAGACCTGGGAGGCTGCAGTGATGGCTTACCCTGTTAGGTTCCTGCCGCCCTTGTGGGAGACGTGGATTGAGGAACAGGGGTTCTTGACTTTGGCCCTTAGCTTTGCCAGGGGCTGTTGTAGGTATTTGGGGAGTGAACCAGTAGGTGAGAGCTCTCTCTGTCTCTGTCTCTCCCTCTATCTCTTAAAAAAAAAAAAAAAAAAAGGCCAGTATGAATTACAAAGGAATTCTAGAAAGTATTTACATAATCCAGAATGAGGTGGGGAAGAAGGAAGAGAGAAAGAAAAACCCAAAGGGCACAAACAGAAAATATATACAGTAGACCGAAACTCCTTTATAATTGACTTTCACTACGTGGGGAGGAGCAGTCCAGTTAAAGGACAGGCACTGTCCAGTGCAGAGTGAAGATCTCGCTGGTAGATTGAAAGCAAATGGACGGAGAAACCAGAACGTGCAAACATTGATCATAAAGGCAGCCGGAGTGCCCCCTCTCAGATAAAACAGACTTCAGGACAGAGTGTTACCAATCAGAGTGGGGGACATTTCTTAGCAATAAAAGGCTTGATTCATTCAGAAGACAGAAACACTGTAAAGGTGTAGCTGGCCAGTGACAAAGTTACAAATTACGTGAAGCAAAAGTTGATGGAATTTAATGGAGAAATAGATGTTTCTGCAGTTGTATTTGGTGATTCTTAACACCACTCTTTATTGGTAAATAAATTGTTGATTACTGCAATCGAATTGATAGAACAATTAAAAATGAAAACCAGTAAGATAGAGATAGTACGAAACATTCTCAAGCAGATTGGCCTAATGATATTCATGGAACACGACACCTCCAAACTGGAGAGCGCATAAGTCCTTCAAGTGCCCGTGGTACAGAAAACAAATCACAGCGAATTTAAAGTGGTTTAAATACTATATAGTGTGTGTTCTGACCTCTGAACCTTGGAAATGAGTCACACTTCTAAAAATCCATAGGTCAAAGGACAAGAAAGATAAATTTAAGAATATTTCTAATGAATGATAATGAAAATCCACATATCAAAATTTGTAATGTTTAGTAAAGCTCACACAGAAGGAAATTTATGACTCTAAAAACTGTTTCTATTAGAAAAAGAAAAATGTGAAAAATCAGTGACCCAAGGCTACACCTGAAGAAGGCAGGAAAAGACCAAAATAAACCCAGGGTTAAGTAGAAGGGAGGAAGTGATAAAAACAAATCACCGGAGGAGCAGACAGACAGACAGACGACACTGCAGCATTAACAGAGCCAAGAATTCCTTCCTCGTGAGCAGTTGCAGCACCAGTAAACCTGACAGCACAGGTGAAGTGGAAACAATTTCTTTAAAAACTCCTTTTTACCAAAACCAATGTTAGATTAATCAAAAAGTGAATATCCCTGTATTTGTAAAAAAAAAAAAAAAAATTAAATTCATTACCAAAAACCTCTTAGCAGCAACTATAACAAAGTCACTTAAAGCCTGGATGGCTGCAGTGATGAGTTCTAGCAAAATCTGAGGGAAAAAAAACCACAATTTTACACAAACTTTCAGAAAATAGAAATCACTTTTCTACTTGTATTATGAAGCCAAAACCTAACAACGATATTAGAAAAAGGGAAAATTGCAGCCCAAATCCCTCAGGAACATAGGTACCAAATATTTAGCAAAATATTAGCAAGTCCGATATATCACGACCAAGTAGTTTTATCCCAGAAATACGAAGCTTAGCATTTCAAAAATCAGTCCGTATACTTGATCATATGAAGGTTCTGGAAAACCCGATATTTATGGTGTCCTTTCTGCCCGGACTTACGGGTTCAACAGTGAGTCAGGCATGATGTCCCAAACTGATAAACTCGGTCTCAAATGCACATGGAAATACAAAGGGTCTAGAACAGCGGTTCACAAACCATGGCCTGTGCACCAGCTGCTGTTTTGGAAATAAACTGCTACTGCATCACAGCCATTTGTTTACCTATTACTGATGGCTGCTGTCATCCTATGCCAGCAGTGTTCAATAGTTACAACAGACACCATGTGGCCCACAAGCTTAAAGAATTTATATCTGAGCAGCAAATAGAAGGGTGGTTAACCCTTGACCTGGAGTAGTCAAAGCAATCTTGAAAAAGAGGGAAACGAAGTTGGAGAACTGTGCTGAGACTTGCTATGGAGCTTCCACAATCAATACACTGTAACAATCGACAAGCCCATCGATGGAGAAGACCAAAGAGACCAGAAACGGACCCACCTTCATATGAGCTTGATTTTTTACAAAGATACCAAAACAACACAGGAAAAGAAAGTCTTTTCAACAAGTGGTGCTGGAGCAACTGGGGATCTGTCTAGAAACAATAAATCTCAGTTCTTACATCAAACACAAAAATCGCTCAAAATAGATCATAGCTTAATCATATCAGCTCAAGCTAGAACATTGTTAGAGGAAAGCATTTGTATTGAACTTTTCATTGCTGTACCAAAATACCTGAGACAAACTACTTAGGGAAAAGCGAGACTTATTTAGTAAGTGCCTTACAGTTTTAGAGGCTCAAGGGCATAGCACTCGCACTGAGTTCGCTCTGCTGAGGGCCTCTCTGCCACCCTTAGCGGATGACAATGGTGGGAGCGTACCTGGGAAAAGGGAACTGCAGCTGGAGCTAGGGAGCAGAGCAGAGGGATGGCACGAGGCTCCGCTTATATAAACACCCTCTGCTAGTCCCTCCCCTTACACACACCCAGCTAACCTAGTAGCCTCCCGCTGGGTCCTGCCTCCCAAAGGTCCATACAGCTCCCTACGCCTCCACCCTGGGAACCAAACCTGCAACACGCCGACCCCTGGGGGACACACAAACCATATCCAGACCATAACAATGGAGGATAGTATCTTCCTGACTCGGGGGGGCACAAGGCATAAAAAAAATAGGACACTTCAGCACAATTCAAAACTTAGGCTCATCAAAGGTATCCTGAAGGAAATGGGTAGGAAAGCCACAAATTATATGTCTGACAAAGGACTGGCACCCAGAACACGTGAAGAATTACGACTCAGTAATAAAGTAACAGGTAGTCCAGTTTTGAAACGTGGAAAGATTTGAACACTTCATTTACAACATTGTGTGAATGACAATTTGCACACCAAAAAATATTTAACAGTGTTATCATCAAGGAAACCACAAGAAGATACCACTACATTCCTGCTAGATGGGATAAAAAAATTTTTTTAGACATTTATTTTTGAAAGAGTTACAGACAGGTAGAGACAGAGAGAGAGAGATCTTCCATCTGCTGGTTCACTTCCCAAATGGCTGCAAAATGGGGCTGGGCCAATCTGAAGCCAGGAGCCTCTTCCAGGTCTCCCATGTGGGCCATCTTCTGCTGTTTTCCCAGGTGCATTAGCAGGGAGCTGGATCAGAAGTGGAGCAGCTGGGACTCGAACTGGCGCCCATATGAGATGCCGAGTTGCAGGCTGGGGCTTTAACCTACTTTGCCACAGCGCCAGCCCCAGTGGGATAAAATTTTAAAGACTGACAACGGAGCTGTTGGGTGGGCATGGAGAACACCCAGAATGTTGTATAGTATTTGAGTTAGTGTGTTGTGAATACAAAACCAGTCTGGGAGAAGTTATGAAACTAAACGTATGCCTGCTCTAGGGCCAGCAGTTTCCCTCTAAGATATTTGCCCAAGAGAAATGAAAAATAGATGCTCACCAAAAAAATTCAACGGGAATGTTACTAGTTTTCTTCCTAACACCTGAAACCAGATAGCAGCTCAGTGTGCAGGAGCAGGAAGACGAGTGTACAAACTGCTGTGGCCACAGTGTGGGGGGCACTCAGTGGTAGAATGTCGCAGGACATAACTGCAAGGCACATGGCAGGATCTCAGAGCACTTCGCTGAGGGAAAGGAACACGCGTGGGAGAAGACCCCCTGTGCGATTCCGTTTACGTGAGGTTCTGGAAAAGGCCTGGTTTCTGGTGCAATGTGAGCAGAGCAACAGGGGCTGGCGCTGTGGCACAGCAGGTTAACGCCCAGGCATGAAGCGCCGGCATCTCATATGGGCGCTGGTTCAAGTCCCAGCTGCTCCACTTCCCATCCAGCTCTCTGCTATGACCTGGGAAAGCAACAGAAGATGGCCCAAGTGCTTGGGCCCCTGCACCCATGAGAGAGACCCAAAAGAGACTCCTGGCTTCGGATCGGCACAGCTCTGGCTGTTGCGGTCAACTGGGAAGTGAACCATCAGATGGAAGACCTTTCTCTCTCTCTCTCTCTGTCTGTCTTTCTGCCTCCCCTTTCTGTGTAACTCTGACTTTCAAGTCAATCAATCAATCTTTTAAAAAGCAGAGCAGCAGTTGCCTTCAGTGTGGGAGCGGGAGTTGACTGGGAAGGGCGAGGAGGGGACCCTGGTGCACGCGGCCTTTGTTTCTCCACAGGGTTCATGGACACGAGCGCGTGCCTTTGTCAGGGCTCTGTCAGTGCACAGCGAGATGTGTGCAGTTCATTTCATAGAATTATTTTTACTGTACGTAAATGTTATATTAAAATCTATAAACAAATACTGCACTCTAGCCAATAGTGAGCCTTCTGAAGTATTTAGGGGAACTCAAATTGAAGTCTGTAATTTACTTTGAATTGCTTCCAAGTACAAAATGAATTGATGAAAGAGGGAAAAAACTGGACGAGATAAAGCAGGTTTATTACAATGTTAATGATAGGATCAAGGCACTAGATATGTGGGGCTTCCCTATAAAACCCTTACACTTTTCTGTGTATTTAATTTTTTCATATTTAAATTTTGGGAAGATATACAAAGCGGCATGAGTAAATGAATCTTGAAAATTTCAGGTTTGATTGAAAAATAACAGTGAATTTATATAGGAAAATAACATATATGATTAAAATGTTTGTGTACAGATTTTGGGAGGAGAAATTCAGGCAAAATGTAAAAAAGGCAAAGCAAAATTCAAGCAAAAAATACCTTAGAATGATTGCCAAGGTGGGGGAGGAATGTGAGTAGGGCCTAGGGGCTGCAGGGCCGAGTGACGGACGGATGGTTGGAGGGACCGAATGGATTCCCCTGGCTGGTGGTGAGAACGGGAGAGAGGGCGGGACAGGGATGGGCATATGGAAAAACATTAATATTATCATGGCCCCAGAGTTACTAGCCACGTCGTGTGGTGCCGGTCATTTGTCATTCTTTTTTTTAAAAGATTTATTTTATTTATTTGAAAGAGTTAACAGAGAGAGTCAGAGTCAGAGAGAGAGGTCTTCCATCTGCTGGTTCACTCCCCAGATGGCTGCAACAGCTGGAGCTGTGCCATTCCGAAGCCAGGAGCCAGGAAGTCTCCCACATGGGTGCAGGGGCCCAAGGACTTGAGCCATCTCTACTGCTTTCCCAAGCCATTGCAGAGAGCTGGTTCAGAAGAGGAGCAGCTGGGACTTGAACCAGCACCCTTATGGGATGCCAGCACTGCAGGCCAGGGCTCTAACCCACTGCGCCACAGCACGGGCCCCTCATTTGTCATTCTTTCTACTCTTCTCATCCGTAAATTGGGGCTCCTGATCTCTGCCTCCTAGGGGTGTGGTCTTACACCCGGATGCTGTCCGGGAAGCTCCCAGATCGCCTTTCATCTGCGGTAGACACGCAGAAAGGTTTACTCCTTCTCTTTCATTTTCTTCTTTTCTTACCTAAGTCTTCGGTGTCCTTCAAGGGACCTGCCTCCTCTCACTCCAGGCCACTGTAGCTCCTGTTCCTGGCTTTAGGATCGCCAGCACTTGTAGGCGATGACACTCTTATCCCGTTTTGTCTCGCGTGTGTGTAGTTACTTTAGAAGGCGGTGTTTTGTGTATCCCCTTCTTGTCTCTTGGCTGCAGATTCTTCAGGGCTTCGAGTGGCCCTCCGCCCAGCTGCCACCCCTCCGCCCAGCTGCCACCCCGGCTTGTTCTTGACCGGCAGCTGCAGGAGGGCAGGGACTGTGTCTGTATTATTCCCTACTTTGTCGCCACATGGAAGGGGTCTCAGCAAATACCTGGCGACTGAGATTATCTCATAAACACGTGGGTACATCATTGCCTTTCCCTACTCCCTAGATACCCCCAGACTTGCCAAACTTACCCAAGCAAACAGATGCAGTGATTGGCGCTCCCTCCCCTCTACCAAGGGATGTGACTCAAGGGCACATCGCACGCAAAGCAGAGGCCGTTTAGTGGGGGTGCTCTCTCAGCTATCCTGTTAAACTGTTGAGAACTTCTTAGAGCTGGATGTCGTCCTAGATCTTATGTAGTCAAACCCTGCACTGCTGAGCGTCAGATGAAAGGGTCTGGATGTTCAAGGCCAAGCCTGATTGGTCAGGGAGATGGCCTTCCTGGAGGAGGTAAATATTAGGCAGAGTTTATTGGTGGGGAGAGATGTGGGTTGTCTAAAGAGTGGAGTATTCCGAGGGTGTAGAGTGACATGGGCTGTTGATTGGAGACGGCTCAGACGTGCGCTGGAGGGCTGGAGGGTGTGGCTGCACAGCAGGATGATCGCATTACACGGATGGCACAAGATGGCGGTGGGCGAATTGGAAGCCATCACCATGCCCCCTCCCCAAGCCCCTAGCCACGCCTCTGTCTCGTCCTCGATTTGCTCCTGACATCCTTTTATCTGGGCCAAAGGCACGGCTCAAATGTTGATCTCAAAATGAAATCCAAATGACACATTTGGAGCCCTGCATTTCAGCCCGGAAACGTAGCCAGCTGAGACAGCCCAAAACCCAGGAGGGACCCTGGCACAGCCTCAGCCTGATATTTCCATGTCTTCAACTCAATCCAAGCTACTCATTAGGAGGCTTCATTTCGGCGAGCAATCTGCCACCCACGGGGCCTCCCCTCCAGTCCGTCTCGTCATTTCCTCTCCATTTCTGCCTTCGCTGCATTTCTGGGCCCTGAACAGTGGCTGCAGGAAGCTGGCCTCCTCCCTGTCTCTCCAGGAGGGCCAGATACCCAGCAGATGTGCCCTGTTCCCCCTCTAACGGGTTCCTACGCTGTCTCCCTAAACCAGATCATCCGTCCCCTTTGACTTGGTAAATGTGTCAAGGGTTTGGTTAAGCCTTCCTTTGCTAACAAGCTTCAGGGTGGATTTATATTTCAAAGAAGAAGTGTTTAATGTTTTATTGAAGACCTTAATATCAGAAGTGTTCAGCAGCAGGCACTGCTCTCTGCGCCGGGGGATACTGGTTGCCCTCTATCCATCCCTTCTTTCCTTCCTAGGAATTTTGATCTGCTCTTCCTTTTCTTTTCTTTTAGCGTAAGGAGGAGCGAGAAATGTAGCTGTCCCAAGACCTACTTCCCTGGTTTCCAGGGCCCCTGGAACACGTGTAGTCAGGGCCAGGTGGTCTGTAAGACCATCAGAGTTAAGCAAGGAGAGGGTGTAGGGAAATAGAGCTCCTGTTTAATGGGAGGCAGAGGCACTCCCTCATTTAACGTCGCTTCGCAATTTATGCAATAGAAGTAACTCTGGAGAAACCTAAGCTGTTATTATCCTTGCTCTTAGAGTGTGGGTTTTCCAGTGCCCCACCTCGAGCCTTCATAGCGCAGATTATCCCAGTCTGTCCCTTCTCATGGTGCAAGTAGTAAATCCTGGAGTCAGAGGTTGCCAACCCTGTGCTGCCTTGAATGGACGCTACCGCCCAGTTATGCTTCTTTAAGGTTAAAAAACAAAACAACAACAACTGTGCACCACCAGCTGAATCATATGTCTACTGTAGACTGTGCAGATGCCTGGTGGGTGACCAGAGGCCAGCCTGTGTCCCCAGGGGGATTGGACAAAACCTCTGCCTCACACAGTTCACTAACAGGCGGTTCTCAAGCCTGACAAAGCAGAAAGCCATTTCATTCTGTGCATTTCTTTGTGGCCAACATGCCAGTGCAGTGGCTGCGCTGTGTAGACAGTCTCTGTAGCCCCAACAGCTTTTATTCCTGCTTCTGCCCTGTTGTAAACCTAGAAACAAATATTTAGCTGGCTGTGGAGTGCCATCCACACGAGTGCTCTCCCTCTGGGGTCTGCTGCACACAGCGCCCGGCTGGTCCTTTCACGTCGCACAGGACATATAATATATTTACGTCTCGGGTAACCATAGAAACCTGTTGTGTCGAAGAAGACTTTATGATTTTGCTGCTCTCCGGAAAGAGATGAATAAAGCCACAGGGCAACCTGCCACCTCGTGTTTAGTTACTTTGTAATCGTTTTGCAATTAAGACTGCAGAACGTATTTACGATAATTTTCACATTTGTAGACATTTTATACAGTATCGCGTGTCCGTGAGGAAAGAAGAGCACTTGAGATATGATTTTAGAAGGTCCATAGTCAACTCAATTTTTTATGTAGTGTATCTAAGATTTGTAGTTCATTAATTATTCCTGAAATCGGCTGCTCTTCCCCCCGCCCCGTGGTAACGTTTCCTGTGGGAGAATCCTTGGGAGACAGGTGTGAATGTGTTACGGCATGGCTGCAGGAGGAGCACCAGGGTGGGAACTGGGAAGAGCCGGGTGGAAAGCCCAGGTAAACCCGGGCTCCTCCGCTGACTATGAACTTGGAATGGTGATAACGTCTACCTTGATGGGTCATGGCATGGCAGGTAATAATTTAGGGAAAGAGCTCGAGACGCAGTAGAGGGCCACTCGATGGCACTGTTATCGGTTGTTATTCTTGACTCTCGCTTCTTTTGCCCTGATACAGAGTCTGGTACCTGTGAAAGCTTGTTTTGTTTAACACATATATGGCACTTCATACTTATCAAAGGCTCTACAAATATTTATTAATCATAAAACCCCCAAGGGAGCAGAGGAATACAAATTCCATCTCTTTTCCAATTAATTCTGCACCTTTACACTTGGCAAATACATGTGTTTCAGGGCTTTTAATAGAGCAAGGAACCCCCTTGGCTCTTTTGTCTATGCCTTGGATTGTTTAAAGGAATTAGCCACGAAATCATGGAAGCGTCGATTTAGCTGCTAGATGACTTGGGCGACCCCTGCTGGCCGGTTGCAATACCGGGGGTGCCCGCAGAGCCTAAAGTCGTGCCCTGGCCCCAGGCCCTACCTAAATGCAGGGCAGGCTGTGTGGGCTGTGGGTGATAAGGTATAATCAGGGCTGTGAAGGCACGGAGTTTACTCTTATTGTTATGATTTTCTTTATTATTGTTATTTAAATGGAGGTGTTCGAATGCAGGGGACGTTTCCCACCAGCTAATAACCATTTAAGTTGCATGTGGGGGCTTTCAAGACTTGACAACAGCTTTTCAGAATCTCAGGCTGTTAAGCCCCCTACCGGGTTAATGTGGCAGAAAAAGACAAGACCGACACCAGCCAGCGGCTTTTTGTACAGCGCAGTATCTCAGGCATCTGGAAGGGAGAGGGGACACGAATCCTTTCAGAAAATCCAATTAGAGAGAGAAGGAAATGTGCTTTGCTGGGCAAGAAAAAGAGAGAGACAGAGAGAGAGAAGCGCATTCTCCCCCAGAGGTAAGAGACTTCAGCATTAACAAAGAAAAATCCCTTATTACTTTGACTTGTTTCAGAAAGCCAGTGTTGCTGGATCCTGCCAGCACTGAGGGACCTGTTTGCACCAGAGTTCAGTTTAGACAATAACGGATCTCCCTGCCCAAAACACCCCCGCAGTGGAAGCGCTGGAGGCCCCGCCCCCTCCGTTTGCAGTGGGCTTCCAGAGTGTCCCGGGACTGTCCAGTGGTGTTGGAGGTCACCCCTAGTTCCTGGGAACGCGTGGCCTGTGAAAAGTCCCCTCCCCTCCAGCCTTGCCTGGCACTCGGTCCGTCACACCTTGACTTTCTCTGTTAAGTGGTTTCCTTATCCAGACCCAAACTCGTGCATTGCTAGGTCTTGGTGACATTATTTGTATAGAAATTCTTAATGTATGCAATTTACTGAGATTTAGAGAATTATAAATAAGGCTGCCACACGCTCCCTCCAGTGCCCTCATTACGGGATCACATTGTATGAGAATGTGCCACATTAGGGTTTGTTGTATTTATAAGAACTCTGAGGGGGGCCTGCTCGCAGCGTCCAGCAGGCCTGGCTGTTGGACTCCCATCATAAGCAAGCAGTGTGATCTTGGCTGTAATATTCTCATTATCCTAAACCCTCGTCTCTTTTTCATTTGTTAAAGGGGTCATTTGGCTTTTGAATGTAACTTGTATCGGTGCCATTGTAGGAAACAGAAATCTTTCAACACTGACCCCAGCAAGCCTCTTAATGGCCGGTGAAAGCCGTGCCAAGCACCACAGCCCACCATCGCCGGGCTGCGGCCTGTGGAGCGGGCGTGTCCTGTGTGCAAATGTTCCGCCCAGAGCCCCTCGGGCTCCCAGTGGACCAGGGGGCGTCATGGTAATCTTTGGGGACCATTTCCAGTCGTAATAGCCTGTGATTTGCACGTGAAGGCAGACGCAGGTGAATTTGGAAAGCATGGGGCGTGAGGAAGATGGTGCTGCCCCTCTGCCTCTAGGAGATGCGCTCCTGGGCCGGGCGGCTCTGGGCCCTGAGGGGCCTGGGCCCAGCCCTGAGCGTCCTTCCTTCCTATGGGGTCTCACACAAGTGCCTGGGCTCCTGAGGCTCCCCTAAGGCCCCCGGGACAAAGGAAAGAAGATCTGCCTCCAGCTAGCACTGCAAGGACCAGTGATACTTTGCTAGGCGGTGGACTCCAGCTGATGTTGATAAAGTGCTGGGACCGAGTGGGGGCTTTGTCCTGGATGCTCCCGACGGGGCCCAGAGCCACCCCTCCCCGCCCCATAGAATGCTTGGTCCCCCATGCCCCTTTACACGTACGCTCACACCACACACGCACACAGCTCCCAAACGCCAGGCCCCCGCAGCGCCTTCCCGCACCAGCGCGCCTGCGTGCAGCCCTCACACGAGCCGCCTCTCACACGCTCATCTCAGGCCCTTACTACCGCACACGCGGCCTCATGCTGTGTGGACAGCTCACCAGCATGCCCTGGGGTGAAGTGAAACAGGGCCGGGTGGGGAGAGGGACAGCCAAGCGTGCAGACTGGGGACAGGGTCCTCCAGGGTCCCAAAGCCTGGCCCCAAACCAACTTTGCTTTGAAAACAATTTAAAAAACCTTCTCATAACAATCAACCCTTGCTGTGGGCACCTCCCAGGAAGAAAGTTCAAGGCCGTGGGGAGGGCATGGAAGGAGCACTCCACACTTGCTGCAAAGCCACTGTTTACTGGAAGGTGCAGCTTTTGTTTTTCCAGCCGCTGATGTGGTTCTCTGGGAGGGAGGAGAAGGGAACTTGGGGGTGGATGTTCTGTGGAAGCCAGTTCACAGCTCTGTAGACCATCCAGAGGGGGGCGCTGTGCTGTGTCTCCTTTGGGGATGCTTCTGCAGCCACCCAGCCTGTACTGAGCTCGGCCAGGGCCATACCAGTAGAGAAGTAGAGACAGCGCCTCTGCCCCACACCTGTGGCCAGGGACAAAGACGGGCAGGCCACAGGGCTCTGTTCGCCTGACAGGTGCCGGGCATACACAGGAGAGCCCACTGTGGTCGGAGGTGTGCAGGGGATGTCTCCTTTCTAGAGCGGGTCTCTGAGGGAGAGGCGTGGGGGCCAGCAGGGTGGGTGATGGTGGGGAGCCCACCAGAGGAGCTGACCAGAGCCAAGCAGGTGCCCTCCCATGCGCTGCAGGGTGCGTGCATGGAGTGGAAGGTGCCTGGTTTGGATGGAGTGGGTTTCTCAGGTAGGATGGGAAGCGAGATTTGAAGACTGGACTGGCACCAGGTAGTGGTCTGGATGGGGTGTGTCTGCCTCCCGCACAGGGGACAGCCCCTGAGGGCCCGGCAGGCCAGGCCTAGTCAGGGGGCTGGGTGTTGGGAGGTTCATTTGATAATATCTGTGCTTTTGTGTTAGCTGTCCCCCTCCCCCTCCCCGGAAATATTCTCCGCCATCCTCACTGCTGGGTCACTCCTGGCCTCAGAGAGGACACGCAGGGTCTCCCTTACCCACGAGACTCCTCCCCTCTGTAGCGCCTGTGTCCCTCTGCATTGGACACTCTGCAGTTCCTGGCTCATGGCAGAGGCACGGGGTCTGCACTCAGTGCCCCCCCCCCCCACCCCGTGGCACGGGGCAGTGGCTCTGAGCGCAGGGCCCCTTTCTGAGGACTGGGAAGGAACAGTACCACTCCTGCAATTCTGAGCAAAAGCCCGATTCGAGGAAGGAATCTGGGAAGGGGCCAGTGTCGTGGCCGTCACCTATGACTCTGGCCTTGCGCATCTGAGCGCTGGTTTGGGTCCCAGCCGCTCCACTTCCCATCCAGCTTCCTGCTAATGCGCCTGGGAGAGCAGCAGGCGATGTCTCAAGAACTCGGGCCCCTGCCAACCGAGGGCCGTACTACAGACTCGTGAATCCTACGGCTACCCCTGTTGTGCCTGTGGAGAAGAAAGGCAGCGTGCCTGAAGGCCCGTGGGTGGTGCCCAGGAGGAACGGGAGTCCACCTCTCGTCCCCTGACTGCAGCAGCGGCCACAGGGATCGCGCTGGCTTTATCACTGTGACCAAGCCAGATGAATGACAGGGAGGGCCTGAGAGCCGCTTCGTCAGGGAGAACTCCCCTGCCAACAGTCTCTCAGCAGATTGCAAACATCAGACAGCAGCTAACGGGGTCTTTTCCTGGATGACAGCCTTTCTTTGGTTACGCGCACAGGCTCCTGAGCTGGCGGCCCTGCAGCCTTCTCATCTGATCAGGTGCTCATGGGGAGGGGGAAGCGAGGACACACGCTCACGCCGCCGCTCTTAACTCAAGTGCAGACTCCACGATGCCAGGCCGGGCGAGCCAGGAGCCCTCGCCGCGCGCTTCTGAGTTAAAATCGCACAGTTGGTCCGCACCCCAAAGGCCATGAAGCCCACCCGGCCCCAGTCAAATGATTTTCTCAAGAAAGCATCTTGGAAGAGGTCTTTTATTATTATTTATTTATTAATTTATGTGACAGGTAGAGTTGTAGACAGAGAGAGAAAGAGATCTTTTATTCTTTACCTGTTACCAGCCAAAGCACACGTCAAGACTTACTGATTGTCCATACGTGTATTGTGGCCGCGTGCATGTGCGCGTGCGTGCGTGCACGTGGGTTCCTGGCAGGTAAATGTAGGCACAGGCCTTCAGACCAGCAGCAGGTTCGTTCTGTGAATAACAACTGTTAGATAATAGTGCGGACTACAGTCCTGAGAGGCCGGAGAGAGCCCCAGTGTCTGGAGTGATGCAGGTTCCAGGAATGCAATCTCGCGTCAGACAAGCAGGCATTTCCAGGGAGATGAGTGGTGTAGGAAACCAGGCACTACCAGGCCCCGGACAGTGTTGATGGTGCAGCTGGAGGGGCCATGCTGCTCGTGTGGCCTTGAACTGGGGGTCACGGGGCCACATTCCCTCTGGTGGTCAAGTCTGCACGTGGGATGATGGATGCATTGGGAGGACTTCTCGGGGGCAAGCAGCCTTCATGCTGGCCTTGCCCTCGAGGGTGATTCTACCACTTGCTTCCTGGGGACGAATCCCACACTTCCTCCTCCTGCTGCCTGGCCTGCTGTCCTGTGTGCCTCCCAGACTGGACCATGCCAGGGTAGCTTGGGAGCTGTGGCCTGGCCTCCACGCAGTGAGGTCTCACAGCCTCTGAGGGCACTTGTCAACCTTCCCCTCCCTCTCTGCCCACAACAGCCCCTCACCCCCAGGGTTTGCCTAAACCAAAGAGGGGGATTTTCCAGCCAGTGTCCAGGGTGAGGAGGCCCACGAAGTCCACGGGCAAGCTGGCAGCAGGAAAGGGAGGCCCCAGGCGTCCCGGGCTGTGCAGGGCAGTCTGGCTGTCCAGTTTGCAGCTGGAATGCTCTGGTGGGAACATGGCCAGCACATCCCTGTGCTCTCCCAAGCCTGCAGAGCTCACACCGGGACTCACGTTCGGCTGTCCCTTAACTCCATGGCTCAGGTTGCAGGGAAAGGAGCCTGACCCTCTGAGCCCAGGACAGAAGTCCAGGTCCAACCCAGGCAGCACCAGGGGCAGAGGGCCCCTGAGAGCTCTCGCTGTGGCCGAGGGAGGCAGCCTCCGGTTCGTGGCCAGCGCCCCTGCTGCTAAGCCATCTACGCAGCCCCCTCGGCCCGTCCTCGACACGTAGCCTGATCTGCTTCAAGACAAGGGCCAGCCGCTGTGTTTCTTGATTCCCTGTGCTCAGGACGCCTACAGAGTAGGAGGCCTTCCTCTCCTTTTCCTGCCGTTCCTCAGAGTCAGCCCTGGGCTCCTCTCGCCGTACGAGGTCACTAGCGGTCACTGTGAAGACCACACAGGGCCTAGTGAGGCGTTCTCACATGGGTTCCAGGGTCTCAGGTCTCTGGTCTCCGGCACTCTCGCTAAGTGGCTTCTGTGGCTTTGGGCTGCCCAGCCACACAAAACCCAGGCCGTGGAACCTGGCCACGCAGGGAGTGGGCGGTCAGACCGGGCCCCTGCAGTCGGGATGCCCTGATGGAGGGCAGCAACAGCAAAGTGGATGGAGGGACCGTGGCTTCCTCGGGCTTCCCCGTCTGGAAGAAGTAGCTCCCGTGGGGCAGCGGCCCGCAGAGCAGGAGCCACCTCGTGGCCCTGTGCTCAGGAAGTGGAAGACAAGGCCTCCTCGCTGTTGCCCACTTCAGGGTTGTAAGAGGAAATAACTGGGTATCGGTGCAGGAGCCTGGAGATGGGGGAGGGGAGTGAAGGGGAGACGGGCCACAGCTAACAGTGCACCTGTGTGAGGCTCCCGCCGCAGCTGTCAGAGGGATGACAGACAGGGTGGGGTTGCCGAGATCAGCAGGCCATGATTGCAAATGAGAAGCCGCCCGGAGCCTCTCGCCAAGCCCCGTCCCCAAGGGCAGGGTGAGCTCTGGCACGGCTCCACGCGCTTGATTCATGGCCGTCGTGTCTCTCTGGGGGAGCCGCACGTGACCATTTTGGAGCCTGCCGCTGGAGATGCGTGATGGATGGTCCCCGAGCAGGCAGGGCCCTGGGGCCGATGCTGGCGGGGCAGCTGGGCGCCACGGAGAAGCTGCTGCCCACCTCTGGACTGCTCCCTCTCACCCCGCAGTATGCCCTCCTCCGCCTGACACCAGGCTCGGCGTGTCCAGACGTTAGCCTTGACCCTCACTCACTGCTGTCCATGACCTTGATGATCTAAAGCTCGAACTTCCACCCACACCCAGGCAGGGCACCGGGGCAGGGACCCCAGACGTTGATAGGCGCCTGGTCAGGCTGCAAGGACAGAGCCCTCGACTTCCCCCCAGGGTCCAGGAGTGGAAAGGGCCAGGGAAAGAGGGCTGAGCCAGAACCCTTAGGCCCAGAGGGCTTTGAGGGTTTGAGAGGGCAGGAGCAAGGGCGCAGAGTGGGGTGGACAGGGCTGGGCTGTGAGTAGAATGGGGAGAGAGGGGCGGGGCCATCTCAGCGCCTAGTGCTTCGGCCCTCCTGCCTTGCCACCTGGCTCATGGGCCCTCTCCCTCCAGGTTTTCAACAGCGGGTAAAATGAGGCCACCAGTCTAAGTGTTCCAGGGACTCTCTCTGCACAACTGTCTATTCCTTGGTATTCCCCCACTCATGCGCTCTCCCTCGCCATCCCATCTGGTCTCTGTATACACACGTGCACGCCCATCTAACACCTTCTCTGAGCTGCTCTGGGGCAGCCACTGTCTTCGCTTGAGGTCATCCCAGCCCCCGACACACTGCATGTGTCTCAGGGTTGGCTGTGCTAATGCACGTGAATGAATCAGCGGGATCTGGTAGCAGGGGGCTTTATCTGCATTTTTATTTAGCATACAGCCTGTACCACCAGAACCATCCAGAGGAATGATAAAGCACACGGAAGTATGGACTGGGAGAGTCTAAGATAACGGGTTGCTCGCTGTCGTAGGGATCAGAGTAGCAAGCACCACGAGGAGGGGCAGTGGGAGGCGATCGTGGGAAGCGGTGCCTCTGGCAGCCATGCGACTGCGCTGGCAGAGTCTGGAAGGCCCGGATCACGTGACCGCCCCCGGGGCAGCCCCTGCAGCCCTTGTCCATGGGGCCACTCAGTGAGCATGCCCAGCGAAAGCGAGTGGACACACTGGGGGCGATCTGTCCCCTCTGGGAAGTCGCCGGGATGGTGACAGGAAGACCGGTGGTGGTGCGCTCTTGGGGCCCCGGCTTTAGAGATGTGCTTTGCTTTGTAAACGGGAGGTCCCATTATCTGTGACATCGCTTGTTGGTTGCGTCCCCTGCATTAACACCCAGAAGGGTCAGGGGACAGGAAACAGCCCTATTAAGCAGGAGCAGCTCAGGGCTCAGCCAGCGACTGACAGCAACGGTGGCGATGGCGAGATAATGGAGGCCAATCCTGGTCCTGGCCAAGTCTTCTCCCCTCTGCAGGGCACTGACTGACAAGCAGGTTTCTCAGCTGCAGACGGGCAGTTGCATTCAGATGATAGATGTGTCCCCGGATGGGGGAGCTCGTTGAGTGATATTTACCAGGGTCTCTGAGAAGGGCCCTCGGCTCCCCTGGGAGCAGTTCGCGCCTTTGCCTGCTTGCCGCGGGGCAGCGAGAGGAATGAGTCTCATCCCCTGGCCTGCGGCACGGTGCAGGCCCTGGCGATTGGTTTCCATGCTGGAAGTCGCCTGCTCACTCCTGCGTTCGGCCCCGCCCTCCCCAGTCTCCCCAGCACAGAGAAGCCAGAAGCCTGGAGCCTGGGCTGGGGGTCGGGGAGTGCTTCACGCCCAAGCTGGACCCAGCCCAGCTCCCCACCCCCTGCTCCCAGCCACGCCCCACGGCTTCTGCAGCCTGTGTCTGCTCTGATGTTCCCTCCGGGTGGTGGACAGATCAGACCGCATCTGCCTACCACGGCTCAGCCCACTGCTAGCATTGGGCAGCCCAGGTCCCTCGTCCTGGGCACAGCCTGTTGGGTGCTAAGCACGGTGCTGAGTTAGGAAAGATGCTTCCCAACTGTGCAGGCTGGGAAGAAACGCAGCTGTTGGTGCGGCCCTCTGCAGCCTCCAGAGGGCTCTGGGGTGGTTACCACGTGTTCTTGTCTGGGCTTCCAGAGAGAAACCTGCTCCCCCCAACACACACACACACACACCAATGCGATCCAGTTATATATGCTGAAATGCACAGTGGGCTCTGTTTCTGGCTAGAGAGTTATTTCTCTGAAGGGATGTGAGGAACTGGCTTACGTGGTTATGGCAAGCGGCGGGCCCAGGGGAGCCAATGGTGTACACTGCACTCTGACCCCAGGTCTGAAGGCAGAAGGTGGGCGCCCAGCCTGGAATAGGGACAGGCTGCGAATTCTCTTGCTCCAGGTTTCATCCTGTCCAGGCCTTCCGCAGGGGATGGTGCCCATTTGTCCCTGGGAGGGCAGTCCGCTCAGTCCAGCATGCAATGCCGCTGTCGCCTGGAGACACGCTGACAGGCAGCCAGCACCTGCCACCCCGTCACCCTGACATGGGACTGACCAGCGGCCCGGGGCTGTGCTCACGTGCAGTGCCCAGGCTTCTCAAGCACTCGGGCCACACTCGGCCCGGAGTGGCCCGGCGAGGGGCTCGTCAGCCTTCCCTGCCGGACTCAGCGCCAGGGGCCATCAGGTGTAGGCCACATTCTCATAGCCCAGCTGCTTCCTGCGCAGTGACAGGAACCCATCCCCCACCTCCTGCCTCCAGTGCCCCAGACTCTCCGCTGTCCACACTGGTCCTTGGTCCACAGGGAGCCTCAAAAGAAGCTGTCCCCCGGGTGAACATCACTCAGGTCGCGCCAAAGTCTAAGAGAGGTCAGGGCCTCGCGGGAGGCAGGCCTTGGTGGAGCCAGCGCTGCCCGGGGGCTGGTGTGGAGAGGAGGGGGCGGGCAGGCAGTGCCCATCACGGCCACCTCTACCTTAGTGTCCAGTGTTTTGTCATTTAATCCTGCTGATGAGTCAGGGCGCTCCTGGGTGTATCTGTTTCTTTAAAACACACTGTGAGAAGCTCTGTGGAAGTCTGCTTTGGAGAAGTATGGGTTTATTAACTCAGCCGAGCTTGGGAAAGGCCCCCTCCGCGGCCTGCCTTGGCCTCCGTGTCCAGCAGTGCCCGCAGCGTGGGGCGCTGGATGAGGCGTGCCCTCCTCTGGAAGGTGCCTGCCACCGTGCAGGCACCCAGTGACTGGGGGGGACTGTCGCACAGCCACGCTCGGCTCTCCTCTGGGAAGCCTGTCCAGCCCACCTGCCCCGGGTCCCACAGAGGGCCCTGGCGATGCTGGTCCCAGGAGGCCACAGGCCTGGGCCTCGGAGCCGACTCCTGCAGCCCGGCACTTCCTCTCTCTGATTGGCTTTCCCGGCAACTTCTCGTGCAGAGCCTGTGCCAGCAGCGAGACGGAGAGCGAAGCCGGGGAC
The DNA here is from genome assembly GCA_949820135.1 of Sylvilagus floridanus. Taxonomy (NCBI): domain Eukaryota; kingdom Metazoa; phylum Chordata; class Mammalia; order Lagomorpha; family Leporidae; genus Sylvilagus; species Sylvilagus floridanus. The sequence goes on from OX463233.1 coordinate 162,630,954, forward strand.
ATCATGGACCAGCAGTTGGAAGAGATGAACAGCAAACTCAACTCAGTCACCGACCCCACGGGCTTCCTGCGTATGGTTCGCCGCAACAACCTCTTCAACAGGTGCGTGGGGGCTCTGCCTGGCCCGGCGGCCTGGCGCAGGGCAGGGCACTCTCAGCCCTCGGCGACGCCCCCAGTTAGGCGTCTCACCTGGGGTCAAGTGGTGGCAGCCACCAGCCTGATGCCCCCTCGCCCTGCGCTCGCTGGGGCAGTGACAGGATTGATGTGACAGTCCCCGTTTGGCTGGGCTGCGAGTCCCGGGGGACGGTTGTCCCCTGCTTCCCCTCGCCTCAGGCCGACTTCCGGAACACCAGGCACTTCCCGCTGGCTCATGTAGGTGGCCTGCAGGCCAGGCGCCTGGGCTGATGTGGGGCTGTCAGGGAGAGTGGAGGTGCCCGCGTGGCTGGACGGAGGGCCTGGGCCTGGGGTTGAGCTCCCCCAGACCTGTGCACCTGTCTGCCCTGAGAGCTCGGTCACCCACTACGACCAAATGGGCCTGAGCAGCTTCAGGGTGAGGCAGGGTTGACGCTGCCAAGCCAGCAGCCGCCTCCATCATTTGCTTAGGATGATGCCCGAGCTGCACCCGGATCCACAGGGACAGGCGGGCAGGGCAGAGGGGGGACCTGTCCCACTGTCCCACGGTTGCCTGGCAATGATGTGTCTCTGCAGAAAGACATCCTGGACTCTCCAGGCCCTGCCTCAGCCCAGGGCTTCCTCTGCCGGGCAGCCTGGCACTCGGGAGGGGCCGTGCTGGACGGGAGGCAGCCCCTGCTTGGCGGCCCTGCCACGCTGGCCATTGTGTGCCCTGTCTGCTCCTACACTGGGCCCTGGCTTCCTCTCATTGTGCCGTCAGGGTGACAGACGTGTGTTTACTTTCCCAGGGTCTCGCTGCGTGGGCAGGGAGCCAAGGACCGGGGACATAGGAGCCTGCAGCTGGGTTGAACGGAGGCCAGTGGCTCAGCCCTGCCCCATCTTCCCTACCACCTTCACAGGCGTCCCTCGTGACCTTGGGTTTCACACAGGGTCGTGACCGGGTGTGAGGAGGCAGACTGGCCGGGGCTCGGATCCTTGCCTGTGAGGCAGGGATCTGTGACGGCTGGGTGATGCGATTCCTGCTCGTAACCGAGAGCGGACAGCTCACGACTCGGCTCCCTACTGCCGCTCTCTGAAATTGGGACAAGCGTCCTAGCCTGCAGGGTTCCTGATGTGGGGACTAAAGGGCCTGCTACAGAGACAGCGCCCCGCCCGGCTTCCTGACACACAGGTGGTCTCGGACTCCCGGTGGCTTTCGGCCGTTCTGAATGAAATGGGGGGAGCAGCACTAACCCGAGTTTGTGAGCCGCCGTGGCGGTGGGGAGGGGTGTGGGAACGCAGGAGAGGGGCATGTCTCTGTGTGCTGGGGGTGGGCCTTGCCCACCCCTCCTCTTCCTGTCCCACCTAGTGTCCTTTACACGAGAGAGCTGCCACAGCACACCGCCCGGCAACCATGGGAGCTGCCTGCGGGTGCTCGGTCGTGGGAGCCAGTCCCCCAGAGCCAGTCCCCCAGTCCTTGGGGCAAGTCAGCTGCGTCTGGGCCCCCCCGCTGATCACTGCTGTGATTCTGGAGCACGGAGTTGCTCACTGTGGGAAGACGGGTTTTGTCCCGTGCAGCTCTGACATGGTGCTCTGCACAACACTGTGGGCTAAGGCGTCGGTTCATTTAAACACCGGCCAGGTCCCTGTCAGTCAGGTGGGTGCTGAGCCCAGCCCATGGGACTGGGTGGGGAGCCCAGGCCAGCTGCCTGGCTGCTCCGCACGCAGCTTCCTTGGTGGGGTCTGACCTAGCTCAGGACATAGGTCCCACCCCTCAAGGCAGCTAAGGAGGTGTGGGGGTCTCTGCAGACCCTTGGAATCTGATTTTTAGAAGCCACCAGGGTGGATGGGATGGAGGAGGCAGCCGGTGCCTACAGCAGGCCCTGAGGCCTGGGCCCGTTGGCGACACTGTGTCCTCTGCTGCCTCCAGGAAGGGAGGGGCGCCAGCCTCCATCCACAGGCAGCCAGTGGCGAGGGCAGCCCGGGAGAAAGGCGTCTGTGCGCACCTCTCTGGACTTCCGGTGCAGGCTCAGCTCACCGCTGCACACCCGGGGCCAGGGGGCCAGAGTCCCGGGCACCAGCAGGTGCCGGGGCTGACTGCATTTTTGCCCCCCCAGCTACCAGTCTGTGCCTCCCCCGTGCCCTGCTTGCTGTGGGATCCAGGCCCCTCTCTCTGCCCCTTCCGTGGCCAGGAGCCTGGGCTAAGACATGGGTGGCTTGTCACTGAACAGAACGGCAAGAAATGGCTGTTCGGCCGACTCCTGGGAACCGCTAGGGCTTGCAGAGCGCGTGTCCCCGGAGCCCACGGGCTGAGGTGGGAGCAGCCGCATGTGCAGGGCCCTGCGCACTGGAGCAGCGCGGCTCCCTCTGCAGGGCGCTCCAGCTCAGCGAGTTTATGGATTCCTGGGCCCTTTTGTTCCCGGGTGGGTTGCTGGGCTGATTGGTGAGCGCGGCGGCTAACGCGAGTCAGGGCTGACTTGGCTTCGGGGTCTCCCTCTTGCCGCCCTGGGAAGCTGGTCTTCGTTCTGCCTTTGTCTGCCTCTAGGTTCCTTCTTGCGGTGCACTTGGGGAGGAGACGCGTTTGTGTTTTGAGCCCCCGGGGCGGACACCCCCAGGGACTGGACAGACAAGGGCTCTTCTCTCAGCAAGGGCAGAGCAGCAGCCCTGGGCTTCAGGGGTCATGCTGATGATCAGAGCCCGTGAAGGTGTGCACGGGTGTGTGCGAGGCCCACCCCGGGGTCAGACCATGTTTGCAGTGGAGAAGAGGGGGAAGAAGAGCCCCGTGCCTCGGCACTGGCCTGGCGTTTAAAAGGGACCACGTGGGACGCAGGTCCCGGAGGGACATCCAACTTCGTTGCCACCTCTGTTGCAGCTGACACACGCCTCGGGTCTTCTGAGTCCCCTGTCGTGGTCACATGTGTGGCTCTGTTGAGGGCAGTGTTGTGCTGCCTAGAGGTTAGTGACTGGAGCCAAACCAGAGAAGGGTTATACCTCCCCTGCTATAGAGAGGTGCCACACCCGGGCCGGGGTCCATCTAGCACCCTGCACCACCCATGGCCTCACGGGAGACGCGTGGGAATTGGCAAGCGTGAATCCTCCCAGAGACCAGATGTTCATGGAGATCAGGGGCTTGCAAGAGGGGACAGCAGCATCAGCAGCCCACGGGACCAGCCCCCCTTGGCTGTGAGCAGGGAGAAGGAGGGCAGAGGGCACGAGGATGCGTGCCTGCCTCTGTGGATGTGTGTGTCCCGCAGGCTGTGGGGAGCATGGGTAGCAGTGGGGCCAAAGAGAGCCAGAGCTGGCTGCTGCCACCACCACTGGGCGCACTCTTCTGTGAGGCAGCTCCCTAGGGCTGACCTTGAACTTGGTACTGCGTTCTATCTGGAAAGTGGAGGCAATGCTGCCTGCTGACGGGGCTGTCGCGGGAATGCAGCGAGCCTGGTGAGAGATGGACCTGCTGCCCGATAGGAGCAGCTCCTTCCTCTCCGTGCCCCAGAGCTGAGGGAGGTCCCTGTGTGTGTGTGAAGGGGCAGGGGGACCGCCACCCACTCCACAGACCCCATCTTTACCCAGAAGCCTGATTGCACAGCCTGATGGAGACTGCTTCTCCCCATACAACTGCTCTCGGGCCTGGCCTTGAACTGCCAAGGGTCCATGCCCAGCCCTGTCTCTGCTCAGTTGGTGGCCACGTGGCTCCAGGCTCCAGCGAGCTGAGTTCCCCCCTCAGCTGGACCTGGAGCAGCCCCCTGCCCCGACCTTCCCCACGCCAGTCACCTGGCTACAGGCGGGAGCCTGCCCTGGCATCCCGCATCCCATCCCGCGTGCTGTGCTGAGGCCCCCCGAGCCCTGTGCTACAGACAAAGCAGGTGCAGGAGGCACTGGCCGGAGCCCCACCTGGTGGTGACACGTGCGTGCGGAGCAGGTCTCCAAGTCCATGCTTGCCCGCATGTTTCTAAGAGGCGATTTAACTTAGATGTTCTTTTCTTGCTTATTCACTCTCTCATTCCAGACGTGGTTTGACGTGGTTTTACCAAAACATACAAATGCAACAAGGTTGCGATTTTTATAAAGCAGATGAGAAAACCAAGATGGAGAGAAAATAAAAGTAGCAGTGAAGTTTACCCGTAAACCATTCTAAGCGCTGCTGGAGACGGGCACAGACTGGACTCTGTTCTCGTAGCGGTCAGAGCAGGGAGGGCCGCGTCCGGCCCTGCCCGGGCCCACAGGCCTGAGGGTCAGAAGCTGCGGTTCAACAAAGCCCCTGGTGCTGCTTGGGAAGGTGGGAGTCGGAGCAGGGCTGTGCTCCTCTCTGCACGCCCCCTCACCCCTGTGTGACCCCCACCCCAAAATGTAGTTCGCTGCTAAGACCGCAGGCTCAGCGCCGCAACACTTCCGGTCTCCCTCCACTCCGCCTGATCCCCTGCCGTGCCTGGTCCCCAGCGCGCGCCGTTCTCTGATTATCACTGAGTGCAGTCCCAGGAACAGCCCCAGAAGCCTGCCCTGCTCCGGGGCTCCACTGCCCCAGGGGTGCAGATGGGGTTTGTCCCCTCTGGCTGACGGCACCCCCTACATGGACCCCATGACTGCCCACCTGCCAGCAAGCGGTGGTCATGCCCACTGAGGGCACACGCTCCTGGCTGCGTCCCCCTCTCCCAGAGGAGTTGAGCTGGGTCCTTCATGGTCCCACCCTGCCGCCCCCCCTCCCCACCTCTTCCCATCCCTCCCCTCCCCTCCCCTCTGCCCTAACCAGATGGAGCACTGGACTTGCCCCTTCCTACTGCAGGCACAGGGACGGGGCCTAAGGGGGCTTTCCCCTGAAGCACCCTGTCGAACGCCTCTCGCACGAGTCCATCTGGGGTCGCCTGCCCGGGGGTCTCTCCCTCCCCCGAGTCCCCTGGCCCGTTGGGTGTTGTGTAGGAGTCGCTGCTTTTCACCTGGTTTTGCCGGGCGAGCCCATGCCTCTCATCCTCAGGCTGTGTGCTCACCCAGGGCCAGGCCGCGTCCGGTTTCTCCGGCTCCCAAGGTCCCTGGCATGGTGCTGTGTGTTACGTGGGGGCAGGTGCCTGCTCATTTATGGAGCGAAGGGAGGTGAGCTTGAGAGACATTGAATACCCAATAACAGAGCCGACGACAGCAGTGAGCGGCTCTGGCCCTCTCCGGCTCCGCTCACTGTGGCTCCTGCCCAGGCCCTGTTGAGGAGCCGGGGCTGCAGGGCCCAGGAGATCCTGGAGCAAGAGGTGAGACACCACGTGCTGCCCCTGACGCATCCCTGAGCCGACAGGAGCCAGGTGTCGCTGGGAGGGCAGGGGTCCCTGCCGGAGCAGCCCCAGCCTCTCGGCTTCTCTCCCGCGCAGGGAGCTGGGTGCTTGGTAATTAAGGAGGTGAGCGGCGGAGCGGGCGGCAGCTTAGCGAGCACCTCATCAGAATCCTTTTATTAATTGAATTGAGGCATCTCTGGCTGCTTGAATGTAATAGATTTGCCAATTAATTTTTCCAGTGGCTCCTTAAAGTTCAAGTCTCGGGCCAGCTCCCACCCCACAGCCCACCGTGTCCCGAGCTCCACGGGGGATTTTGGAGCAGCCGGGTCAGGGCCGAGGTGAGGGGAGCAGTAGGAAATAATTCGCCATTGCCAGGCAGCCCCATCCCAGTGAGCAGGAGCCGTGCTCTGCATGCCAGCGAGCGCAGTGCTGAGGCTGAGCCCCGGCTGGGAGAGCCGAGAGGGGGAGGAGGAAGAGAGGGGCGGAGGCAGAGTCCCCCAGCACAGCCTGACCACAGCCCAGCCCCCCAAAAACAAACAGAAAGACACCCTGGGAAGGCAGGGCCTTCCTGGCTGGGCCGCCCAGCGCACCTGCTGGCCCCTGGAGACTGAGTCTGGACCAGCACCGCCTGTGGGGCCAGCCAGCGTGGAGTCCCTAATGCCCTGTTTCTTGTGTCAGGACCCAGGAGGCCACGCGGGGCCTGTGCGTGGGGGTCTCTGATTTCTGCAGCCCAGGCCTGGCGAGGTGAGCTCAGCCGGCCCAGCCGAGGGGCCGCTTCAGCTCTGGGTCCCGCAGGCTGGAAACCTCTGCTGCAGCCAGAGCCTTGTCCCCGCTGCTGGAACTAGCTCCCCTCTTTGGCGGCAGCACGCAGCCAGCCGCCGGCGCCAGTCCCGCCAGGCCTTGGGAATAGACCTCTCCATCCCCAGGGGCAGATTCGAGTGCAGCCAGGCGGGCGGGTGTTTGTCATCATCGCGGAGACGCGAACCGCACCCCTGACGCCTCAGCGGCTCCCCCTGGCTGCGCTCACGTCATCGCGCAGCCCCTGAGCAGGCAGCAGCCTCACCTCTCTCCCTGGATCCCTGCTTGCTCCCTGTCCTTCTCCACAGACTGCCGAAATGGCTGTTTCTCCCGGAGATTAATAAGCATCATGTGAGGAATGAGCTAATGAAGACCGCACCGTGTGCCCAGGGCTCGGCTGCCAGTTAGCGAGCCGCAGTGAACTGGTGGGCCGCGAAGACGGCGAGCCAGCGCCACCTGCTGGGGGGCCGGGGCTGTGCGGCTGAACCCCAAGCTCAGCACCACCTTAGAGACGCAGATTCCCCACGGGGCCCTGGGCCTTCCAGCTGCGACTCTGACACCTGAAATCGCACGTCACCGTGGTGCCAAGCCTCAGCTCTCCTGCGCAAAACACAGCACTTGGACTTCCCCAGGGCCTGATACCACACAGGGTAGACACAGGGGCGCTGCAGAGGCGTGGGCACCTGCTTAGGGAGAGGAAATTGTTCAAAACTTCAAGAACCCGACGAGAGCTTTACCCCCCCCTTCCCTGTGGAGGCAAGAAGAGAGGGGAGTAAGGGAGCCGCCTGCCTGGCCTGCGGCCCATAGCCTGCTGCTGTTGAGGCCACAACCACCTGCAGACGCTCGGGCTGGGGCGTGGGCCCCCTCAATCGTCCCTGCCTGCTGCACCCAGCTTAGCAGCAGCAGTGGTCACTGGCAATGCTGTGATAACAACAGCACACATGCCAGGAAGCAAGCCGGTGCGCACCAACCAGGCAGCCACGGTGCCAACCCTTGGACATCAGAAGACCTCAGGCAGGGCCCAGCAAGGCGGCCAGGGAGGGGCCATGTCCTGGCCACCTGGCTGCCTAAGACCTTCCCCATGGCTGCACCTCCCAGGGTCCAGGGACTGTCAGGCACTCCCCTCCCTTCTGGGACAGCCCTGCGAGCGGACAGCACATGCACTGCTGTCCCTGCAGAGCGAGGCACAGGGACCGCCAGTGGATGCAGTGGGAGGCGGCGGCTGCCCTAAGCCGCTGCCCGGGGCTGGGTGACTGCTAACAGACGCCGCCTGCTCGCACAGAAGTCTTGGCTGGGTTTCCCCCGACCTCAAATTATGGTTTTGCGTTGGTTGCTTTCGGGTTGCTGTGTTTTAACCCCCGGTGGACTGTGGGCCTTAGCTTTCCTTCGAGAAGGCTGTCGCCAGGGCCGGGCGCTCTCTACGTCATGGCAGCCAGATCACAGAGCGCTCTCCGCAGCAGCGGACGGGCTGTGGCCAGGTGCAGGTGCCCCCCCCCCCACCTGCCCTGGCCAGGCCTGGGACCCATTGTTCCAGAGACGTGGGTCTGTGGGCTGCCAGCCAGCGCAAGGCCTGGCGCAGGAGGCTGGGAGCCTGCCCTGTGTGGGGCACCGAGCTCAACAAGCGAGGAGCTGGGAGAGACGGGACAAGGACAGGGCCAGGAAGGTGGTGGCTCAGTGGTGGCTTCCACTGGGAGCACAGGCGCCCTGCCTGCCCCACCAGCCCCGCACTGCACCTGCTCTACCTGGAGACAGCCAGGACACCTCCGTGGATCAGACAGGGGCCGCGAGCCGTGGCTTGTTTGCCAGCCTGGGGCGAGGGCGGCACGTGGTCTGACCATCGCCCCAGGTGGAGGTTCCCGGGAGGCGTGGTGGCGTAAAGAGGTAGATGGCCTGTCTGCCTCCCCCGCCCCACCGAGGCCCCTTCTCCACCTGGAGTGACCCCTGCCGGGCAGGCTGATGTGAAGCCGGCCCTCGGACCCGGATTCAATGGTGCTGGCCACGGAAGCCCTCCCCAGTGGGGACCCTGCCCCTCTGCCTGTGGGGGAACCGTTCCCCGCTGGTGCCCCTGCGCCCCGAGAAGCCTCTGGTGCCTCCATGTTCCATGAAAAGATGCCACCAGGTGGGCCAGCGCTTATGCCTGGAACCCCTCGCCTGGGCTCCTGCCGCCCACCCCAGGCCTCTGTGTCATCAGCTAGGACCCCCAAGCCTCCCCTGGCGCTGCGGGCTTGCCCGAGGCCGGGGCTGGAGCTCAGCAGGTTCCTCCCTGTTCCCTGCAGTCGGTTCCTTCCCCGTGGAGTCGGCGGCAGCCCCAGCCCCCCAGGCACTACTTCCGGCAGCGCTGTTGTCTCGTGGGCGCCCGCCCTGCCTGTGACCTGTGGCCAGTCGGGCTGAGGGCTTAGGGTGAGTGGCCGTGCCTGGGCCTGCGGGCAGAGACCTCGGTCCCCCTGGTGTGGCTGGGGCTGGCTTGCTCTTAGGCCCAGAGGGGAGCCTGAGCCGACACCCTAGAGCTGGGCGCTGGGGCTTGGGGACACGGCGGCTCCCTGGGTGCCCCTGGCGGGGTTAAACAGGCTCGGGTACCTCGCTGCGGGCACGTGAGCCGACAGTGCAGGTCACGCTGTCAGGGTGAGGAGAGGGAGAGGCGCGCCCCAGCGTCTCCTCTGGCGAGCAGTTCTGTAATCCCACCCTCGGGGGAGAGCTGCTCTTTGCAGTGTGTTCTGTGAAATTCAGTGAGCCCCTGCGTGTCACCCCGGGGTGACCCATGCTTCGTGGGCTCGGCTGGCACCTGCGATCACCCACGTCCCGTGTGAGGGGCTGTGGGCAGGCCCCAGCCTCCCAGCCCTGCCGCTGTGTGCTGGCCGGGAGCGCGCGTGCCCAGTTCTTGGCTTCCCACCACCTGTGGCTTGGGCCAAGCAGGGCGCCACCGAGGGCCGCGTGCAGGAAGGGCCAGGGCTGTGCCTGGAACACACAACCAGGTCCTCCGCGTCGTTTCTTCAGATGTCACGGGTCGCGGCCTGGCCTGAGGCCGAGCAGCCTCCTGGCTTCTTGGGCAGCATGTGAGTTGTCACTGTAGCCCAGCCATGGACCTGGCGCAAGCCACGGCCCCCACCCCCCGCCCCCCAGAGCCAGCAACCTCTAGCAGGAGCTCAGACCCTGTGCACGGTGTCTACCCCAAGCGGGGACATCTGTGCGCTCGTCACGCAGGACTGTGGCCAGGTGGCCGGGCCGAGGGTCGCGCTCTGACAGCTCGGTCACCAGCCCCGCTTTGCCGATGCTCAGCACTGTGTTCTCAATGAACGAGGCAGTGGCTGTAGCAGACTGCCCAGTGGGAAACTTGGGGCCCACGGGGTTGAAAATTCCTCCGTGTTAAGAAAACTGTGCCTGGAAAGAGGAACTGAACAGCCGAGTGAACCCCGCAGCCACACCTGACCGGAAGCGTGGCAGGGCTCTGCCGGGGCTCCCGCAGGTGTCCCACCGGGGCGGGGCGGGGCGGAGCGCTCTTTGTCCTGTCTGTGGCTCCCGTGTCGTGAGCTGGCTGGCACCTGGCGCTGCCGCTTGTCCCTGATGGTCCTCACGGTTGCCTGCACACGGTGGCTCTCGCAGGCTGTAATGAAATCCCTTGAACGCACTGCGGGATGCTGGGTCTGGTACAAAGACTCCGCAGAAATGTAAGCTGTCGTGCGCGGCTGCCTCGCCCCGCGGCTTCTGACAGTGCTGGCTGTTGTGTGCAAATGACTGAGGACAGGTGGGCAGCCCGCCGGGCGGGGGGTGACCGTGCCCGTGTCTCCCCAGGAGCTGCCAGAGCGTCACCAGCCTATTCAGCACCGCGTCGCCCACCAAGGACGGGACCTCGTCTCTCCCCAGGAGGCAGAGCGCGCTGGCCAAGCCCCCGCTCCGGGCCCTGTACGACCTGCTCATAGCACCCATGGAAGGGGTAAGTGCCACCCAGGCGTCAGAGCGCATCAGTTCCCCGTCGGTGCCCGCGCGGATCCCCCAGGCTCCCGGCACGAGAGCGGCGCTCCTCCAGAATCCGAGTCCTCCGGTCAGCGTCTCGGGCAGCATTTGAAAGCGCAAATGGACGGGAGCCCCGGCCCGGCTTCCCCTTAACAGACGGGGCCCCGGGCCTCACCTTGGCAGACCTGGGCTCCGCTCCCAGCTCTGCCCCTACAAGCCGGGTAGATTTGGCCTTGGTGACCTCACGCCCGCAGTGAGGCGATGCTCCCTTGCCAGCCTGCCCAGCCACCTGCGGGGAGGACCCTGGGAGGGGCAGGGGCCGCGGGCCGGAGAGCACCCCTCGTCCTGCACCCCACTCCCCGCCCTCACTGTGGAATCTCGCCTGAGCGAGTTCGTCCAGGGCTGTGCTTTGGACAGGAAGGTGCCTCTGAGCATCCGGCCCGCCCTCCTCAGTCGGCATGGCTGCCTGCGGCGCCCCGCGTGAGCAGCCGCTGACGGGTGTCCTGTGGTGTGTCCCGTGGCCCGTGCAGCGGCACTCGGCAGCACACCCAGCTCTCTAACTGCACGGGCAGGGCCGGAGCCTCCGTGCCCCCGTGGGTACGTTGGGGAAGCCAGGTGCCGGCAGCAGGTGGGGCCGGCAGCCAGGGAGGAGATGAGCTCGCAGGTGCTGGGGCGGCCCCCGGGGCATTCGCGTCTGCTCCGGCCGTCCTGGGGAGGCCACACCTTGACAGTGAGGCCCCTTGTCCAGAAGGTGCCTCCACCCGCCCCTGCCCGGCCGTCCGCGCACGCTGTCCCCATGCCTAGTGCTGGTCCACGGGGGAGCAGAGGGGGGGAATCTCTGGCCCCGCCTTCCCGCTCGCCCTCCTTGCCAGTCAGTGAGGGTGCCAGCCCTGGGCACGTGGGCTGCGGCGGGACTGGGGTTGTGCAGAGGCGCAGGCAGCCGGGCCCTGCACCCCGCGGGCCCTGGGCCGCAGCCACTGCTGCACCTGCCTCCCCACACCCTGGGGCCTCCCGGTGTGGTCGCCCCTGTCCCCACGCGCGCCTGGGTGTCCTCGCTTGTCGGGCGCAGCCTCTTAGGCATCCGCCTGACCACAAGGGGCCCGGTGACACCCGGCCAGCCGTGCGTGCCTACCGCGAGGGGAGAGTGCGGGTGTCCCTCGTTGCAGCTTCCCGCCTGCTCTCCCAGACACCTCTGCGGTGGCCGGCCCCAGCCTCACCCACTGGGCCTCCAGAGTCCCAGGCCCGTCCCCGGTTGCATTCTTGCTCTGAGGTGGGAGGGGAGCCGAGGGCAGAGCCAGAGCCGGGCTGCGGCTGTCGCCTCTGCCCTCATGGGGAGCAGGGCTCATCTTTGGCCCAGCCCCAGTGTCACTTCCTCTTTGAAGCCTGCCCTGCTGCCCCCAGCCCCCGCCTACCCTGAGCACTTCATCCACCTGCCCACCAGGGGGCGCCCTGCATCCTTGGGTGTCTAGTGGCACTGATACTTGGCTAGGCTCATACCCGGCTCATTCTCTCCTTGCTGCCCCCCTACACACTGTGCTCCTCTCTGGGACAGCAAGGACTGCTCCTCTCCGGTCCCCTGTCGCTGGTACGGCACCTGGTGGCCGCCCGCACAAGGCCCACGGCTGCATTTGCAGCCCAGGTCTAGTTCTGCATGGAGGCAGAAGACCCCAGGAAGAGACCAGCCAGTGGGCCGAGCCTGGAGCTTTCCACGACCACGAAGCGGAAGGCAGGGGACCCCGTCCGCTCGGCCCGTGTTTCCAGTGGACAAGCCTGAGGGACCCACACCTGAGCTGGGGGCCGTGGGCAGGAGAGCACCCCTCGTCCTGCACAGGAGCGTATCCGCCCGGGGAGAAGCTACTGACGCCACAGTCGCCCGGAGGGGGGTTCTTCTCCCCGACGCGCCCCTGGGGCTCCAGGAGTGAGGCTGCACTCCCAGGATCCTCCGGGTCTCGTGTCTGGACGCCCGGCGCGTCTCCTGGGGCTGGAGGACAGGGAAGATTTAGGGACTCGGGCCTCCACTAGGGGAGAGCGATGATCAGGCCGATGCCTTGACAAAGATGGCTGCCGCCAGGTCCCCCCCTAGCACCCCGACAGCGCCCCGAGCGTGTGGCCTCGGCTCAGGTCAGGGGACGGCCCGGGCCTGCCACGCAGACGCTCCTTCTGGTGGCCAGTCTGGCTGCGGCAGGGAGCCCACGTGCTGAGTCCCCTTGAAGCCTCTGGAGGCAGCGGTCAGCGCGAGCTGTGGCCGGGCTGACAGGAGCCATCGTGTGTCAGTGACAACACCTTGCTGCAAAGCTGCGCCTGCCCCGTTCATTCATTCATTCAACAAATACTGGGGGGGGGGGGGGCGGCGTTGTGGCACAGCTGGTTAGGCACGGCTCGCTCTGCCGTTCACATCCATCCATCAAGCTTTAAAAACGATACTGACATGTGCCGGGCCCACGCTGCCCTGACCCTGGAGGAAAGCTGAGAGGCTGGGCAAGGACTGTGCCCCAGCGCTGGCCGCTCCCCAGCTGGGCCGCCCCAGCGCCCTGCTCGGCCTCCCGGCCGGCCTAACCCCCAAAACAGCCCACCCCTGCTCGCCCCTGCCCGGGCACAGGAGGGCGGAATCGCAGTCTCGCTTCTCACCGCTAGAGGGCGACAGGACACCGTCCGCAGCTCCCCACGCCCCGCGGCCGGCTCAGGTCCAGGATTCCGATTCACGGACACCGCGGGGCTAAAGCGGCCGGCCTCTTCACGTGGGGCACGTAATTATCCCAACACCCGCCTTTGTGTGGCCCCAGTCGTGTCGCCCCGGGCCGGGCAGGGAAGAGCGCCGGCATCTGATTTGATTCGGCTTCAGGGAAGCCGCGCCGTCCGAGGCTCCCTCCCGGAGCCGCGCTGTCCTCTGCTGTCAGCACGGGCGAGCGTGTCCACTTCTCCGGGAGGCGGGCCGGCTCCCTCTGCACGGGAGCCATCATCACGCATTAAGTCAAGTCCTGCCCGATAGCCCAAGGAGGAAATGTCACCGGAGAAAAGCCGCGAGGGTCAGCGTGAAGGGCACTGGGCGCGCGTGGGTCCACGCGCTGGCCCTCCATCGCATCCACGTGAAGCGGGGTGGCCGGGCCCCGCCAGAACCCCTGCTCCCTGGGCGAGGGCGGCCCCGGGCCAGTCCCAGCCGCGCAGAACCACACGCGAGCTCCGCCCCTCCCAGCACCCACGGCCGAGGCTCTGGGCTTCCTCCCAGGCCGGGCGCTGCCCCGTCAAGGAACCAGGCCCGGTAGCAGAGCGGTCTGGGAAGGCCCGATGGGGCGCCCGTCAGGCCTCTGGGGGCGCGGACTCTGGCCAGGTCCTAGTCCAGAGCCACTGGGCCCGCTCTGTTTCCCTTCGAGTCCTCTGAGAGCCCAGGAGCTGGGATGAGCAGGGAGGCAGGACGATCCGAAAGCCGCGCTCCCTTGCTTCTGCTGTGATTCCTGGAGCCGCGGAGTCGCCTGCGACCCGGTGCGCAGCAGGCCAGCGTGGAGGGCAGGGTGAGGCTGTGAGGCTGTGAGGCTGTGAGGCTGTAAGGCCGGCAGCCAGGCTGTCTGACTGATTTCGACGGAGACAGCTGTAGTAATATTCAAATAAGGACAGGTGTCGCCCAAAGACAGCACGCATTTGCACACTGATTAGGGGGAGGACGCATGTAGGCGATTACTGGCCAGCTGGCTGTGTGATGGAGACACAGGCGAGGGCGCAGGCCCGTCAGGGAGCTCCCACGGGTAGGGGCTCTCACCTGTGCGGCCGCGGCAGGTGGGAGTGGGGGCGCCAGCTCCCTTCTGGCTCCCATGGGGCCCTCGGAGCTGCTGTGGCTGAGGTTGGCCCGCAGGAGCCAGGCTGCCCCTCGGGCTCCTGCTGGCCGTTGGTCACGTTTCTCAGACCCCCAGCCCGTGCCTCGTCCGTCACAGGTCATCCGGGCAGACGGCAGGCTTGGTAAGGGCACGGGATCAGCCGGCCTGGAGGTCACTGCTGATAACCTGTGTGACGCACACCTGTCCACGACGAGCCTTCCCGGGGGGCATGGAGAGGTGGCCCTGCCTTAAACAGCGCTGTCTGATCAACCCCCTCCGTCAGAAACACCGGGCCCGGCTTGGGGTCCAGCTCCCCCGGGGTCCTGTGCCTCTGGAATCCTTGTCCGTGGCAATGTTCACTTTATCCTCAGTCATCGGCCGCGCGCTCCCAGGCCCCAGTGTTGTCTGCCCTCCCCGTGGTGGCCTGTGATGCTACGAAACCCCGCAGTAAAGAGGGGACCCCCGGAGCCCTCCCGTGCTGCGTGGTGCACACAGCACGCGGTTCTCGGGCCGGAGAGCAGCGCCCGTGCAGCCTAATAGCTGATGCAGCACGTCCTGGACAGCTGAGGACGGTGGTGCCCGGGCGTGTGAATGGAGGGCCCCCAACCCACGCGGGAATCGGATCAGATCTCCCCGCGCACCTTTGGGATCTGTGGAGTTGCCGGGGAGAACCGCAGGCTGGTGATCCGGTGGTGGGGTAACTGCTCAGTCAGCCGCTGTGGACGGCGGTGCGCGAGGCTGCAGGAGGGCTGGTGACGTTCGGCGTCCCTGGGTTGGAGTTGGGGGTTGGGGGCTTCAGAGGGGCCACGTGGGAGGGGAGCAGGCTGCACCCCAAGGATGACGGTGCAGGACGGGTGCTCGGGCAGTGCCCTCCCAGCACTGGAAGGTCCCACTTGGCCCCTGTGTGCCGAGTGCTGGGCACAGTCCAGGCGCTGCACACACTACCCCTCCCCCCCGCTCCTCCATCTCAGGCAGCGAGGAATGCACACTGGTGCTGTCCTGAGGGCCTGGACACGGAGGGGCGAGGGCTAAGGAGCTGCAGCAGTGCCTGGAGCCATTGCCCTCGACCCGCCCGCAAGCACCCAGGTCCCTCGGGCACCCACACCCTCCACAGCAGAGGCCTCTGCCGGACCCTGCCGCCCTCTCCCTGGGCTAACCAGGGCGCAGTGCACCCAGCAGTGTCACCAGGACGCTGTGACCACAGGGAGACTGCGTGGCTCTCCAGGCCGAGGGGTGCACCCTGGGAAGGAGAGGCGCTGGAGGAGGGGTGCCTCTTGCCCCCAGGCCACAGTGGGCGGGGCTGCAGTTGCTGGGAGAGCCACAGGCTGCCCCCTGGGTGTGGGTGCGAGTATGTGCCCTTGGGCAGGAGTGCTCTGTGTGCAGGTCCCCTGGGGCTGTGGGGAGGGGGTTGCCAGGCCCAGACCAGGAGGAGGCAGGCAGGGGTGCTGGGCCACTACCCAGGCAGGAAAGCCCCTTCCGCAGCGCCCCCTAGTGACAAGGTCAGCACTGGGTGCACTTGACCCCAGCAGTGGTGGGAGGAGTGGAGCCTCTCCTGACCCGGCCTGGGTGCCTACCCACCAGAAGGGGCGGCCCTCTCCCAGTCTGCCCCTCGGTGGTGCCCACCATGCCTCCCCCTGTCACGGGGCCTGCACACTCAGGGACAGGCAGATCCTGTGTCCTGGCCTCTGGTCTTGTTCTCCTTCAAAAGATCCCACTTCTGGACACCTCAGGGGCAGGAGATCTGAGCCTTTGACGGGGTTTGCTGGGCTCTCAGCTGCTGGTGGAGGCTGATGGCAGAGCTGGGCCCTCTTCCGAGCCCAGGCCCCGGGAGAAGGCGTCACGTGCTCTCTTCTAGGCCAGCAGGTGGGGTGCGAGCCGCGTCTCCCCGTGTTGATCTAAGCGGCGATGTGTGCAGAGACCCCCTTCTTCTCCCTTTTTAAAAGACTGATTTATTTGAAAGGCAGAGTTACAGAGAGAGCTGCTGGGGCTAGGCCAGCCTGAAGCCAGGCCCAACCTGGAACTTCATCTGGGACTCCCACTTGGGTGCAGGGGCCCAAGCACTTGGGCCATCCTCTGCCGCTTTCCCAGGTGTCTCAGCAGGGAGCCGGTGCGGAAGTGGGGCAGCCAGGACTCAAACCAGCACCCATATGGGATGCCGGCTGTAGCCTACCCCACTGCACCACAATGCCGACCCCTTTGTCCCTTTTCAAGTCCATGTGTGGTCACCGTGAGTCTTTGGACACCAGGCAGTGCTCACAGGCCAAAGGCAGGACGCGGGCATTGTCCTCGAAGGACCCAGAACTGGCAGTGGGGCTGGAGGTCCAGAGAGCAGTCTCCCCTCGGCCAGGTCCTCCCTTCCTGCCCCCCGCTCTCAAGGCTCACTCTCGCCCCCTCCCGCGAGTCTCCTTGTCCCTTCCTTGGGGCCCCTGTGCGCTCTCTCCTGCAGCATGGCCACTGCCCTCCACCATGGCCGCTCTTGCTCGGGCCACAGCCTCTCCCTTGCCAGACCAGGGGCCTCGTCCGCTCAGCCGTCACGCAGCAGGGCAGTCCTGGCTGCATGGCTGGCTGGGCTCCTCTGCCTGCGGGGCTGGCGCTTTAGTTCCCGTGCGCCACGGTGCTCGTACCAGGGTCCTTCAAAAAGTTCCTGGAAAATGGAGTAGAAGGAGAAGTTTATTTTGCCACACAAGTTAAATCTGTGCACAGCTTGCTCACTTGCACACTCGCTGTCCCTGGCCTTTTGGACAGCCCTCGAGTTGGGCGTTGCCATCTCGCTTGGTGACCGTCTCTCAGCACATCCCGGGCTGGGCTTGGGAGAAGGACCCCTGCAGGGTGTCACGGGGGACATGGCCGCTGCCAGGCACATGCCTCTGAGAAGCAGGTTTTGCAGGGACCGTGAGTGGCGCTCCTGGAGATAGGTGGCCCGTGAATGCTTCCTCAGGCAGGTTCCAGCCCGCGTCGGCTGCCTCGCCCCGCCCCGCGCGCCCTGACCAGGCACGTGTCCGTGCAGGTGCAGTCAGCGCTGAGCCTGGAGTGGTGTCGCCGTCACCACTGCTGGCCCCATCGCTGAGCTCGGGGTGCCACTGAGTGCGGTGGCGCTGCTCTCCAGAGGGGTTCCCCAGAGCCGCCCCCACCTGCGGGGTTCAGGAATGGCGCAGGGAGGAAGCCCGGCTCAGGTGCGTGCGTCGTGGCCCCAGAGCTCACCCACAAGGCCACTGTGACAAAGCCCTTCCCTCCGGGTCACAGGGGAAAGGGCTCGGAAAGCAAACGAGCGGTGTGCTGGCCGCCTGCTCCTGTTTCTCTTGCTTTACGTGCAGCTAGAATTTAAAAAAAAGTGGGGGAGGTCGTGGGGCTTTGTGGAGCCGAGTCCCGCCAGGCACGTGTCACTTCGGGTTAGCCGAGTGCTTCTGCCACTCTCAGCCAAGCGCCCAGGGCAGCGCAGCAGACGGGGGCTGGCGAGCACATCGGCTTCCCCAGGGCAGGCGGGGAGGGGGTGGAGGGGCCTGGCGGACTCCCGCAGAGCCAGCCCTGGCCCCAGGCGCCTGGTGCGTGGAGGGGCTGTCTGTCTGCTCAGCCTGACCTCCTCCCTGCAGGCTCAGGGCAGTGCGGGCAGCCGCAGCTCCTGCCCTGTCTGTTCCCCTCAGCCTACGTTTCATTGGTGTCCAGTCGCCGCCTCCACGGGCAGTGCCCTTGGAAAGCCAGCTGTGGTAGAGCGCGGGGATGAGCGGGTGTCTGTCCGTCTGTGGCTCCGTGTGCACCTTCCTTCATGCCACCCCCTTCCTGGAGGGGTGGTGTCAGTGCTTTGGTGCAACTGTGCTCCCCAGAGCCCGGGCCCTCCAGGTTAACTGTTTAGGGGAGGAGCCAGGGGACCCGCCCCGCACCTGCCGCCCCCTGAATTTCCAGCCTCTTGGAAAACACACCTTGCTCCCGCAGTGTTTCGAGAGTGGGCACCCTCAGACCGCTCTCGGGTCCCTGTGCTGAGGCCCTGCGTCCTGGTCCTGGGGGACACCGGGTCTCAGCGTTCCTTGTGGGGCAGCACCCCGGCGCCCCTGTCAGCCTCTTGCGCTCGCTCCGCAGGGCCTGATGCACTCCGGCGGCCCCGTGGGCCGGCACCGGCAGCTGGTCCTCGTCCTGGAGGGGGAGCTCTACCTCATCCCCTTCGCCCTGCTGAAGGGAAGCTCCTCCAACGAGTACCTGTACGAGCGCTTCGCTCTCATCGCCGTGCCGGCCATCCGCTCGCTCAGCCCGCACTCCAAGGTAGGGCTCCGGCCGTGGTCTCCCCCTGGTGGGGGGGTCTCAGAGAGGAAGTGTCCCCGGGGAAGAGGGCCCCTGCTATCCACTGGGCTGGGCTGGGCTGGGCGGCTGTCCTGCAGAGGGGCTGGGCAGGTTCAGTCTCACTCAACAAGGCCAGTCGGGTGGGAAGTCCACAGGGAGCCCGCGGACTGGGGAGGCCAGGCCCCACCCAGGCACACTGCTGCTCCAACCCCAAAGCCTGGGAGGCCTGGGAACCCTGGCTTCCTCCGGCCCCCAGCGGGCGTCTGACTCACTGTGCGGTCACTGCCTGCCCTTGGCCGGGTGCCCTCCGAGCCCAGGTGCCGGCCCTGCGTGCTCCCCGGGCCGAGCCCGTGGCCTGGTTCACCCGGGGTCGGGCCGGGTCTCACTGGTTGTGCAGATGTTAATTTGAGCAGAGCAGTGGGCTGATGGGCACCTAGCCTTGCTGTGACGTCGTTTCGTAACCTTTGGGTCCCTGATGCTCCCCCAGAAGTCATCACGGGGAAAACTCAGCCCTCCGCTGGGCCTCTGTCTGTGGAGTGTGTGTGTGCACTGCTCCTCGAGCAGCAGCCTGGGTGCGCAGCGCTCCCGGGAGACAGGGTGGCCTGCTCCTGAGGCTGATGCACACATGAACGGAGCCCCGCCCAAGCCCAGTGCGCATTCTGTCCTCGCAGGGCCGCTGCTGCCCCCTGCCCACACCCAATCCGTGTTGAGAACGCGACAGGGCAGACCCCAGTCTCAGGAAGTCGGGTGCGTGTGGCGAGGACACGTGGCGACATCAGAGTGAATGGGGTTGTAGGGGCCCTAGGGGGCCCCCCTGACCGTGACCTGCTGTGTCCCCTCCCCCAGACTCAGCTGCGGAAGAGCCCGCCCACCTACTCCAGTTCCACGTCCATGGCGGCTGTCATCGGCAACCCCAAGCTGCCGCCGGCCGTGATGGACAGGTGGCTGTGGGGGCCCATGCCGGCGGCCGAGGAGGAAGCCTACATGGTGTCGGAGCTGCTGGGCTGCCAGCCCCTGGTGGGCAGCGTGGCCACCAAGGAGAGGGTCATGAGCGCCCTGACCCAGGCCGAGTGCGTGCACTTCGCCACCCACATCTCCTGGAAGCTGTCGGCCTTGGTCCTCACGCCCAGCGCAGACGGCAACCCGGGCAGCAGCAAGAGCTCCTTCGGCCACCCCTACACCATCCCCGAGTCCCTGCGGGTCCAGGACGACGCCAGCGACGCCGAGAGTATCTCGGACTGCCCGCCCCTGCAGGAGCTGCTGCTCACGGCCGCCGACGTCCTGGACCTGCGGCTGCCCGTGAAGCTGGTGGTGCTCGGCTCCTCCCAGGAGTCCAACGGCAGGGTCACGGCCGACGGGGTCATCGCGCTCACGCGCGCCTTCCTGGCCGCCGGCGCGCAGTGCGTGCTCGTGTCACTGTGGCCAGTGCCCGTGGCCGCTTCCAAGATGTTCATCCACGCCTTCTACTCGTCGCTGCTGAACGGCCTCAAGGCCAGCGCGGCGCTGGGGGAGGCCATGAAGGCGGTGCAGAGCAGCAAGGCCTTCGCACACCCGTCCCACTGGGCAGGTAGACGCCTCCGCGGGGATCCCTGGGCGGCTCGAGGCGCAGCTGGCGTGGGGCGGGGCGCCAGGGCCTGGTGTGCGGAGCCCCACCCGCTGCCCGAGCCGCCTCTCCTCCTGGGACTTCTGGTGGGGTGCGGGCCACCCCACCTCCTGGCCCCTCAGTGACCACCCCGATATAGGAAGGAGGCAGGTGGGAGAAAGACCCTGGATTTGATGGGCGGAAGACCGGGGCAGAGCTTGCTCCCGTCTTGCCCGACTTGAGACAGCTGCTCAGGCTCCCTCGAGCTCCCCGTCGGCATCGAGGGACCCATGAGGGGGGCAGACGTCGGGGATGCCTGCTGCGGGGGCTGGGGCAGTGACATCTGGTCCCCAGGGGTGGGAGTGGAGCAGCGGACGCAACAGCAGCCGTCTGTGGACCCTCCCTGGCAGGCCGGGACCCACGGAGGGCAAGGCCGGGCCTGCTGTGCGCCCCAGGGGCCCTGGAGCTAAGCAGAAACTCCCACCTGAGCGTCACAACATAGAGCAGACAGAGGCCACCCAAAGCCACCTTTCCAGACTCCTACGTCTTTGTGCTTTAGTGGCAAAAGCCTTACCCACGGGGTACCCAGCTCGGGCAAGCGCCCCCAGCCCTGTCCCTGAATGAGAGGAGGGGAACGACAGTGAGGCTGGGTGGGAGCCGCGCCTAAGGGGCTCCTTTGCTGGGTGCCAGCTCACCCTGGGACCCCCGAGACCCTGAGGACCACCCCCTCCCCATGGCCTGGGACACAGGGAGGGAGAGCCCAGCATGCCCCCAGTCGCTGCCCGGAAGCCCACCACCTCCGCAGTGCGCTGCAGGTTAACCCCGGGGTGGGAGAGGCTGGGGTGTCAGCTGCCCGCTGAGGCCTCCTCCCCTGCCCCCCAGGCTTTCTGCTCATCGGGAGCGATGTCAAGCTTAACAGTCCCTCGTCCATCATCGGCCAGGCCCTCACGGAGATCCTGCAGCACCCGGAGCGCGCCCGCGACGCCCTGCGAGTGCTGCTGCACCTGGTGAGTGCCGGTGACGCCCTCCCTTGGGGCTGCATGGCTGTGTTGGGGGGCACTGCACTGCGGAGGGCTCCAGCGGGCCTTCGTGGCCACCACGTAGTGTGTGTGGACGGCACACCCCCTTCCCAGTCCCAGGCTGGGGGCCCTGGCGCCGGGGTGGGCGGTGCGTCACAAGCACGCTGTTCCCAGACCTGACGCGAGGCCCTGCTCCACGGCTGCCTCCCAGGCTGGAGCTGCACCTGCCACGGCTGGGCGCGTCCCCTGGCTGTGCAAACTCCAGCTCCACGGGAAAGGCCTGGGCAGGGCAGTGCTCATGGACTTGGTGCAGACGGATGAGCCGTCCTTCAGCCTGGGGTGCACCGAAGGCTTGCTCAGGTGTCGGAGTCATCAGCGTGCACGGGGGAGGGCGGTGCCCGCAGCCTCCGACAGCGCTCAGGCCGGGCTCGGGTTGCCTGCGCCGCCTGCAGCAGACTGGCTCCTGGGCTCGGCCTGGGTCGGACACAGCTTCCTCGTGCCAGCCCGGGTCTGGGAACTGCACAGGCCTTTGGGTTATACAGCATGGGGCCGTCCTCGGGGCCCTGTTAGCCCACAGCCCCTCCCCTGCTGCGGCCAGGGGCTGTCCTCTGAGGTCACAGAACTCCCGCTTTCTGCTTGAGGGCCCCTGGAATGCATGTGGGGGCCTTGGGGGCCGGAAGTCAAGTGCACGGGAACCCACCTCCTCCTAGGTCGCCCTGGGTGCTCCGGTCCCAGTGAGCAGTGGCCCAGGGGGCAGCAGAGACCAGCCCCCATGACACCCTGTGCTTCTGTGTCTCCAGGAGCAGCACCCGGCACGCGGTATCGGGCGGACAGGGAAGGCTCTGTGCTGTTACCAGAGCGAGCTCAACCCACGGGGCCAGGCGCCCGGTAGACCTTGGAGGACAGCTGGCACTTCCTGGTGGAGGGGAGGGGCAGTGATGGGGGCGGCCTGAGGGGCTGAGGGTCCAAGGGTGTGGGGCCCCTGGCCTCTGCGGGGAGCTGGGCCAGGAGGGGCTAGGCGAGCGAAGCAACAGAGCCCGCAGCACAGCACATGTCTGGCTGCAAAGATGTCGATCCTGTCGCCGCTACCCACCGTGCATGGCCGTGGCGCCTGGCCATGCGGGCTGCTTGGAAGGTCAGTCACCCTGGCAGCAGCGTCACCCGGGCCTCTGTGTCCCCCGGTGCACACAGAGGGAGGGCGGGGCTGCCAGGCCTGACCGAGCCCCGACCCCTCCAGGTGGAGAAGTCCTTGCAGCGCATCCAGAACGGGCAGCGCAACGCCATGTACACGTCCCAGCAGAGCGTCGAGAACAAAGTGGGTGGCATCCCCGGCTGGCAGGCGCTCCTCACCGCCGTGGGCTTCCGGCTGGACCCCCCGGCCAGCGGGCTGCCGGCGGCTGTCTTCTTCCCCACCTCCGACCCGGGCGACCGGCTCCAGCAGTGCAGCAGCACCCTCCAGTCCCTGCTGGGTGAGCCGGGCCTGGGCAGAGCCGCTGGCGGACATGGCGCTCGCGTTGAGGCCGCGGGGTCTCGGGGCTGGGGAGAGAGGGAGGAGAGGATTCTGGGAAATGACTCCGAGTCCCAGCGCCCCCTCCCCTGCTGTAGAGGAGGGCAAGGCCTTTCCTGAGCCTCTGTCCTGGGGCGACAGGAGGCAGCGCCGGGCACACCAGTGCTGCCTGTGATGCAGGCGCCCGCACCAGGGAGGAACCGCCCCTTGTGCGGGGGGCTGACCGGGCCACCCTGAGGGCTGGGCAGGCTCTGGACGCCCCCTGCCCCACTTGCCTGTGTCGGGGACCGCACTCTCCTTTTCTGGGTTGCGTGTGATACACACTTGGCTTGGCCAAGTTCCTGAAAAACAGCACCACCGCTGAGGGTTTCGGGTCCTTTCCTCCGGGCAGGGGCTGGACTGCGGGTGCAGAAGCCACAGTCGGAGTGACGCCCGCCCCCTTCCTCTTGGTCTAGGTCTGCCCAACCCCGCCCTCCAAGCCCTCTGCAAACTCATCACGGCCTCGGAGACAGGGGAGCAGCTCATCAGCCGGGTAAGCGCAGCCCTGCACAGACAGGGGGCTCCGGCCCGCACAGGAAGCGGCAGGTCAGCAGTTCTGGGGTGCACCCTGGTGCTGCCTGTCCCGGGTGATCCCACCCCTCTCTCACGCACTGACAGGTGTTAGAGCCCTTCCTCTGGGTCAAGGGGGGCTGCTGGCGTCCCGTCTTTCCCTGATCCCAGCATGCCCCACTCCCACAGCAGAACAGCACCGAGTGCAGCAGGCGTGGCCACTACAGGGCTGTGGGAGAGCAGGATGTGTACGTGTACGCCCGCCCGAGGAGTACAGAGCTGAGCTGGGGGTTGGAGGCTCCTCCCCCTTAGCGCAGAGCAGGCCCTTCCCAAGCTGGCCTCGGAGCTGCTCTGCACCCACTGATCGTCCTGACGGCCCTGGGCTCTGGTAGAAGCCCCAGGTGTCAGCCACGTGTGGGGAGGGCTTGTGAATGCTCTCACAGCCCCAGAGGAACAAAGGGTTCTTCTGGATTTTTAAAAGATTTGAAGGGGCTGGCGCTATGGCATATTGGGCTAAGTATCTGCCTGCGGCGCCGGCATCCCACGAGTGCCAGTTCGTGTCCCAGTTGCTCCTCTTCCGATCCAGCTCTCTGTTAGGGCCTGGGAAGGCAGTGGAAGACGGCCCAAGTCCTTGGGCTCCTGCACCTGCGTGGGAGACCCAGAAGAAGCTCCTGGCTTCAGATTGGCCCAGCTCTGGCCATTGCAGCCATTTGGGGAGTGAACCAGTGATGGAGGACCTAGCTCTCTGTCTTCCCTCTAACTCTACCTCTCAAATAAACCTTAAAACAAAAAAATTTATTTGAAAGGTAAGGCTATAGAGAGAGTGGGGAATGTTCCTTCCACTGGTTCACTCCCCGAATGGCTGCAACTGGGCCAGACCGAGTCCTGAAACTCCACCCAGGTCTCCCACATGGGTGCAGGGGCCCAAGGACTTGGGCCATCTTCCGCTAAGTTCCCAGGCCATAGCAGAGAGCTGGATCGGAAGAGGAGCAGCCGGGACTTGAACCGGCGCTCATCTGGGATGCCAGCTTCGCGGGTGGTGGTTTAATCTATGGAGCCACAGTGCCAGCCCCTACAAAGCAGTTTTTTTCTGGCCATTTTGGAATGCAATGGTCTGCGGGCACTATGGCTCACAGAGGCAAAGCCAGCCCGTGCAAGACTGAGCTCTGGTCTGGAACGTCGGCAGCCCCAGGTCTGTGCCTCCCCGAGCTCCCGCGCCTTGTGCGGGAACCGTGCTGCGCCTGCTCGCTAAACAGCATCATAGCCTGGATCTTAAACCCCTGGAGCCCCGAGGGTCGAGAATCTGTGTTCTACAAAAACAAAGGAGCTAGAGTCACGTCAGGACCCTGGCAGGGTAGGGCTGAGTGTCCCAGAGAGCTGAGCGCGAGGGTTCTGGCTTTCGGTGGGAGCCTGAGGCGGCTGCGCCTGCTACACCATCGGGCCCCTGCTCCGGAGTTGTCCCAGGCTGCACCCCCGGGGGGCTTCTCCCGTATTACTCTGGGATTCCTCACACCCCCGGCTGACCCCCGCTGTGCCCCTTGGCCCTGCACGTCCGGCCTGGGTGTGGCTGTTCCTCCTCCTGTGTGTCCCCTGCTGGCTCTCGCTCCTGTCCCCTGTGGCGGTCAGAGCCGCGGCCTGCGTGGCGCTTCCTGAAGCAGCGACCAGCTCGTGTTGCATAACAGCCTGTGCTTGAGTCTAAACTCCTCTCTCTCTCTTTCTTTCTTTTCCTTATAATCTGCTGGCCGAAGGCTGTTAAAAATATGGTGGGAATGGTGAGTACTCTTTAAGTGACTGTGGTAAGGTGAGCCCCTGCACCCGCCCACCCCCGCGTTCCCCTGGCGCTCTGAGCTTGGCGTGCACGCGCTGTCCAGTGGAGCCTCCCGCGCTGTGGCCTAGGTGACCTGTGCCGTCCTCCCCTTCCTCTGCTCTGGCTCCCTTTGCTGCTCCGCTCATCTGTGTCCTCGACGTGACATTGTCAAGTTCACCCTAAAGCAGGGGCAGGTCCAGTTTTACGTGAGTGATGCTGCACCCCCAAAGACCCCTGAGTAGGGCACTCCGGCCCCGTGGTGCAAGGTGCGCAGGCACCCTGGAGGCCACGTGGGTTCTTCCGCGACCACCTCTGACCCCAGACCCAAAAACTGACTGGATTTCCATAGGTACAGCTGGGATGGCCGCCGCCTGGTGAGGCCGCCTGGCCCCTGCTGCCCCCCTGCCCTGCGGGTTCCCCCCGACAGGCGGCAGGACGGCAGGCAGGGCAGCCCTGGTAGAGCTGTCAGTGTGCCGCACGTGGGGCGCGGATGTCGCTCGCGCTGCGGACGGTGGGGAGAGAGCACGGGCCGGGCGGCCGCTCACGCCCGTGCCTCTCTCAGCTCCACCAGGTGCTCGTGCAGCTGCAGGCCGGCGAGAAGGAGCAGGACTTCGCCTCGGCCCCCATCCAGGTCTCCATCAGCGTGCAGCTGTGGCGGCTCCCGGGCTGTCACGAGTTCCTGGCGGCTCTAGGTAGGCCAAAAGCGCCCTGGCCCCAGGCCACGCCATCCGTCTTTTAAACGATTTTCCGCCTGGCTCTGCCGGGTACAGCTGAGAACAGAGGTGTCGCCTTGGCGTCATCTCGACTTCCTAATTGGAAAGTCAAGGCCAAGACCGCAGTGTTGCCTGGGTCGGCCGCCCGACTTCGTGGGAACCTGCCGGACCCCAGCGGGGTTAGAGGTTAGGCTGTGAGTAAGGGCTACGGGAAAGGCAAACTTACAGCCCTAAGAAACAACCGTTTCTATCATTTGCTCCTGGAAACTGATAGAACAGCGGGGTTGCTGAGTGCTCTGAGGGACCCTGAGCTGTCGTGCCTGGCCAGGACACCCGCTCTCCCTCCCGCCATGTGCACGAGGCTGCTCAGCAGCCCCCGAGAGGCCGTGCGTCTCCTGCCCTGAGAGCCTGGTGATGCGCCTGCCAAGAGCCATTCAGCCCACAGCTTGCTTCTGACCACTGTGAGGAAGCCGGCGCAGTGCAAGGCCCAGGGACAGCACAGCGCCTCGGGGGAGCGGCTCGGGGCAGGGAGCCAGGCCTCAGAGCCACGGGACGCTGCTGGGGAAGGCACAGGGAAAGAAGAGGTGTGGGGGTGCAATCCAGCCGAGGACGGGCCGACCTCACGGTCACGGGGAGCAGCCGTCAGCTCCGCAGGTCAGCAAATGGGAGAAAGGCGGTGTCCTCCACTTGAGAACCCGAGGGCCCACGCTGGGCCACCTTTCCCAGCCCACCTGGCTGGCAGCTGGCTGCACTGGGCCCCCACAAAGCCCCGCCCAGTCGCAGCACTTGCCTCCTGTCTGTGGACGGAAGGCAGTATCTCCCGGTGTCAGGGCCAGGACCACACTCGGGACATTGTCTTCACTTGTGTGACAGGACACGAGGCCCTGGGGCAACTGTGCCAGCCAAAAAACAAAACAGCCAAAACCCAGCAGGCCGAGGCCTGCCCCTGCCAAGGACGCAGCCCCAGGCATGAATGCCAGTGTGCCAGGCAGGGGTGGAGGAGTGGGCGCCGGCTCGCCCTTGGGCTGGGATCCCTTCGGTGTCGCGGCCTGCCCTAGGAGCTGCACCGACCCTGTTCACAGTCCCCACAGTTAGGACCGAGGGTTGGGAGAGAAGCGGCCTGGGCTGGGCCCCTGCAAGGCCCCTCCAGGTCCTCAGATGTAGCTGATGACGTCATAGAGGAGGAGGCTACAGGACACCGCTTTTTGAAGACTGATTTATTTAAAAGGCAAAGTGACAGAAGGGGAGAGAGCGCTTCCATCTGCTGGGTTACTCCCCGGATGTGCCCAATACCCAGGGCTGGGCCAGGCCAAGTCAGGAGCCAGAACGCCATCCGGGTCTCCCAGGTGGGGGCAGGGCTCAGGCTCGGCTGCCTTCCTGGGCGCGTGAGCAGGGAGCTGGGTGGGAACCGCGCTCTGATGGGGGCCACCCGGCCTGAGTATTCTGAGACCTTCCTGTTGCTTTCGGGACTGTTTATTGTTGAGTCCAGAGAGGAAAATGTCCCATGGTGACCAGGATGCTGAGCGGCTCCCCCATGGAACCCGAGTCCACAGGGGACGACAGTGTCAGAGTTCCGCAGAGTAAAGGGGCCAGCTGCTTCTCCCCTGATGAAGGTGCAGTGCGCGGACAGCAGCACTGGGTGCCCGGCCCCCCGGGGGCTCGCTCAGCACCCTGCCCTCTGCAGTGTCTCAGGCGGGGCTCCGTGATCCCCGGGAGGAAGCTGCGGGAAGAGTTTGTGAGCCTCAGTCTGGCTTGGTGCCCGCGAGGCCTCGTCTCAGAAAGGCACGTTTGCTGGACGCCGCCGCCCTGCCCGGTGCTGCCCAGCAGCCGCCGAGCCTCATCAGAATCCCTGCAGGCGGGAGGCAGCGCGGGGCTCAGGCGGGGTGAGGTTCCTGCGGGGGCTCAGTCCCCAGGCCAGCGAGAGCTCCCCGCAGACACACAGGCCACCCATCTCTGTCCTGAACGGTCTTTCAAGTTCAGAGAAAGAGTAGGAAGCCCAGGTGTAGCGATCCTTACCGCGTTCCGGCCTTGAGCGCCTAAGAACGCAGCTGAGGACCAGGAGGGCGGGGAAGCAGCCAGGAGCCGGGCAGCGCGAGCCGCACACCCAGCCAACAGGGCCACTTCCAGTGGACGCCCTGGGTCGGCTGCTCGCTGCTGCGCGTGACTCTGACACAGGCCGGGAAAGGTGCCCCCTGCGGGTGCGGCCAGAGGCTGCACAGAGCCCGGGCTCTCCCTAGGAAGCCCTGTTCACGCGCTCGGTTCCTCCAGGTTTTGATCTCTGTGAAGTGGGCCAGGAGGAAGTCACCCTGAAGACCGGGAAGCAGGCCAGCCGGCGAGCCGTGCACTTCGCGCTCCAGTCCCTGCTCGCTCTCTTCGGTAAGAGCCTGGCCCCGCGGCCCGTGTTCCCGCCGGCGTGGGCACATGGTGTCTGTCAGGGGCACTCCGCAGAGCAGTGGAGAACTCCTGCCCCCACAGGGCACGCAGTGCGGGCAGACCAGGGCTCTGAAGACACGGCGGGGCAGGGACAGAGGCAGGGGCAGGCAGGTGTGCCCCCCGGCCGGGTGGTGCTCACGGCCCGAAGGCAGCAGCAACAGGACCTGCCAGGTGCACGGCCACGCTGCTGAAGTCAGCAACAGGCGGCTGGGGCATGAACGTGTCTGTAACCTCCCAGGAAGGGGGCTGCGTCCTGTGGGCACTCGAGGGGTCAGCAGTGGACCCTGGCACCTACGTGGGCCTGACAAAGTACCAGGGCTGGGCTGAGAGGAAGTGTGCTGGACAGGGGTGGGGTTAGGATGGCAGACATCCGGGCGCGCTCATGGCTGCCAGCCCCAGTCAAGGCAGGAAGCGGATGTGGGGCCCTGTGCTGGCCCGGGGGGCGGTGCCTGGGGACTTTCCTGGGGTCTGGGACAGCATGCAAGACGTCCTTGGGTCACCGTCCTCGGCCAACTTCTGTGCAGTTAGACAGCTGTCATTTTGAAAGAAAGCCCAGAACCATCTCGGTCCTAACTGCCCCGGGCCCCTGTTCTGTGTTTAGATTCCACGGAGCTGCCCAAACGCCTCAGCCTCGACAGCTCCTCCTCGCTGGAGTCCCTGGCCTCCGCGCAGTCGGTTTCCAACGCCCTGCCCGTGGGCTACCAGCAGCCTCCCTTCTCCCCCACCGGCGTGGACAGCATGGCCTCAGACGCCATCTCTGTGTACAGCCTGAGCTCCATCGCCTCCTCCATGAGCTTTGTCTCCAAACCCGAGGCGGGGTCAGAAGGCGGAGGCCCCAGGCCCAAGAATGCCCACCCGCAGAGATCCACCCTGCCTCGCGGCCAGCTGTCCCCGCAGAGCCGCCCCGCGGGCCACAGGGACGAAGAAGAATACGAAGGGTTCTCCATCATCAGCACGGAGCCCCTGGCCTACCATGAGAACAGGAAGGGCCAGGGCCGCTTCTCCCCAGACCACAGGGTGCCCCGAGGCGGGCCGCCGGGCGGGGTCAAAGTGTCCGTGAGCTCCAAGGGCAGCGTCAGCACGCCCAGCTCGCCGGTCAAAATGACTCTCATCCCCAGCCCCAACTCGCCCTTCCAGAAGGTAGGCAAGCTGGCCAGTTCAGACACCGGCGAATCGGACCAGTCTAGCACAGAGACAGACAGTACCGTGAAGTCCCAAGAAGAGAGCAACCCAAAGCTCGAGCCCCAGGAGCTGGCCCAGAAGATCCTGGAGGAGACGCACAGCCACCTCATGGCCGTGGAGCGGCTCCAGAGGGGCGGCCAGGCTGGGAAGGGCCACGGGGCCGAGGACGCGCGCCCGGCGCCCGCCTTCAGGGCGTCAGAGACGAGCGCCTTCAGCAGGCCCGTCCTCTCCCACCAGAAGAACCAGGCCTCCCCGGGCACTGGCAGACCCAAGCCCCCCGCCAGGAGCTCGTCCCTCCCCAAGGTGAGCTCAGGCTACAGCAGCCCTGCCGCCTCGGAGGCGTCCGTCAAGGACAGCCCGAGCCAGCACAGCGGCCGCCCGTCGCCCGGCTCCGACTCGCAGGCTTCCCTGACCGAGCAGCCGCTCTTTAAGCTCAAGTACCCCAGCTCGCCTTACAGCGCGCACATCTCCAAGTCCCCGAGCTCAGGCCACCAGTCGCCTGCGGGCAGCGCCCCGTCCCCCGCGCTCTCCTACTCCTCGGCCGGCTCTGCGCGCTCCAGCCCGGCCGATGCCCCCGACCTAGACAAACTGAAGATGGCCGCCATCGACGAGAAGGTGCAGGCCGTCCACAACCTCAAGATGTTCTGGCAGAGCGCCCCCCAACACTCGCCGGGCCCCATGAAGCTGTTCCGGGGCACCCCTGGCACCATGACTTCCAAAAGGGACGTCCTCAGCCTGCTGAACCTGTCCCCTCGGCACAACAAGAAGGAGGAGGGGGCGGACAAGCTGGAGCTGCAGGAGCTGTCCACGCAGCAGCGCGACGGGGCGCCGCCGCAGGCCCCCCCCAACGGACACTGGCGCCCCGAGCCCGCCGGCCCCGCCAGCGCCGCGCGCCCCCTCAGACTGCCCTCGGGAAACGGCTACAAGTTCCTGTCCCCAGGAAGGTTCTTCCCTTCTTCCAAATGCTGAGGCGTCTTCCCGACAGCACCACCTCACGCCGGCGCACTGGACCAGGGCCACGGGCGGCCCCTCGGGCCAGGTCTGCCGAACGCCAGGGCTGCCGTGGGCCAGGACAGGAGGCTCACGACCGGTCTACACTCGCCAAATGTTTACCCTCCCACTCCCCGCTTCTCCTCTCGGGTGCACTCTCAACGGGCTCTGGTACCACAGCGGTCACGGTTCTCGGGTGCGGGCAGGAGAGCGCGCAGCCCCTCTGACACGCGGCGCCTTCCGGTGCCGGCCGGCCGGGGAGGGCAGCACAGAGCCTCCACGCGGAGCGCCGCGCTAGTGCCGCGCTAGCGAGACCCGCAGGGGCGGCTCCGCGCCATGGGGCTCGCCAGCGTCCTCTGGGCCCCTCTGTCAACCAAACTTGAATTTTCTTAAGAAATTTATGTAACTGTTATCCAGGCATTTTAGAACTATGCAATTGCGATTTAAAATGCAACTTTGTGCTTTTAAAACGTTACTGACCTTTTTTGTACATGGATGAACAACTTGGTTTTGTTATCAATGATACTTTGCATTTATAGCTGTTATTTTTAAAAACTCAAAGTTTTGTAAAATGTCAAATTCTGAGGAATCATCAATAAGTAATATCAAGTTCGGGGGAAAGGTTGGGAATGACAAACTCCCATGGCTGCCGAGGTTAACGAGAAGTCCGGCTCCCGCTCCCTTTGAGGAGCTGTATGATCTTATTCCTGCCCCAGGCCCCCCAGCCCCCTCCACCCAACCCAGTGCCAGCTCCCGAGACCGCAGCGCCCCGCCTGCATCGGGAGACTCCGTCCCCACTGCCTGCTCCACGGGGAAGGGAGGCGAGGGCCGGTCTAGTTAGGGATACCCTTTAATTTATTTTAATAAAGTACTGAAATGCTGAAAATCATTATTAGCACTAAGTTCAGTTGGACAAGTGGGATAAGTTCCTCTTCCACAGCTCCGACCATCCTCGCAGTGGGGGCAGGGGGCAAGGGGCACAGGGCAGGGGCAGGCCGGGGCGTGACCCGGGAAGGCTCTCCTCCCTGGGTCCTTGGCCTGACACACTCCCGCTCGGATCCCCCCTGGAAGAGAGGCTATACACAGTGTGGTCGCAGGGGGAAGAGAGAGACAGCGCAAGCTTAGGGCTCGCCAGCCCATCTGCAGACGGGCACACGCAGACAGCCGTGTGAACCTCGGCGCAGAGCAACCCCTAGATCCCAAGGACACTACTGTTTTCAGTTTCAAACTCAAGAGCCAGACAGTACTTGTGATTTAAAAAAAAAAAATTTTTTTTGTCCCATGTATAAGTTCCGAGGAAGAGCAGCAACGCTGGCAGAAGCAGCGGACCCACTGCAGGTCCCGAGCCCACGTCCCAGGCGGCCGCCAGTCCGCGCGTCTCCACCCGAGTGAAGAGCGCACAAGCACGCGGCAGAGTGCATCGTTCAGCTCACGCTGAGGGCTGCGCGTGCTCACAGTCACGCGAGAGGTCGGCCCTGTGCTCATCCCGGCTTAGCCACGGCCACTCCAGCCGCTGTCTGGTCACCCACACGTCGGGTCTGGCCTCGAGCTAAAGATAGAATCTTACCTTGTAAAATGGTTCTCTAAATACCTACATAGTATTCTCCATTTTGCCTCTTAGCCCACAGAGCCTAAAGTAGCTCATTGGGGCCTTTTAAGGAGTTTTCTGACGCCTGGTGCAGACAACGTGAAACACAAACGGAGCTGGCTCTGCTTCCACGGGCTAGCAGGAGCCCCAGGGAGCGGGCAGCACGGCCTGGCGGGCCCGGGCACCTAGCAGAGGAGGGCGCCTGAGCAGCCCCTGGCTTTTCACCCCACAACCTCCCCTGCTTGGGAGGCAGCAATGGTTTTGCTTCCCACGTGCAGGCAGCATTGGCTAGATTTTCTTTTTAGCTCTGGAAGCTGGGATGCCCTGCCCCTACTGTACCCCATCAAATGCAGAGACTGACACAAGCAATAACCCCTCTTAGAAACCCTGGCGCGACCGCAAAGTGAATAAGCCAGCTACTGTGATGCTTCTGAACGCAGATTCCCACGACAGAACGAGCTCCTAAACGGACGCTTCGATCCACATTGGCATGCAGCAAAGTGAAACAGTTCTCACCCCAGTCCCGTTTCTGAAAACGTCACAGCCCGCACTGACCCAAGATGACGTGTCACCACACAGTCCGCCCCCCACCCCCACCCTGGGGACCCCGGTTGGTGAGCACCGCGGCAGTCCCTGGTCCAGCCTGCCCAGCCACGCGCGCTTGCAGACTCACGGGAATGGCAGCCTGGTTAGTTTGGGTTCAGGTTGGAAAAATCCGATGCAATAATCTGGTTTGCATTTAGTGAGTAGGCAGAGAGGAACAACTGTGTAATTTTCATCACCTGTTTTGTCGTTTTATCTAAAATGTACCTGTGGTTTGTGAACCGAGCCCCCGTGTGCACCAGGCCCATCGGCACCCCCGTGCTCCCCTCCCCCTCCCCCCCAGACGCCTCCCACTCGCCACTCACACTCCTTACGCGCAGTGTTAGCCATCTTTGGCCTCTGTGGACTTTTTTGTAAACAGCGCGGTTTCCAGACGGCATTCCACTTTTTCTACTGCAGAGTTTACCGTGGAAGAGAGCTTCCTATTTTTATGGAGACTGCTGAGGCACTTGGCCTTCTTCCTTTGTGATTTCAGTGTCTATTAAAGCATGAGTTCTGACGTTTTAAGTCTCGTAGCCGCCTTGCCTTCTCTACTCTTCCACACCTTCTAGGTCTCTAACGCACCAAGAGGCCCCAAGTCGCTAAGGAGCGCCTGCCTCTGGAGCTCACCCCCGCATCCACCCAGCAGCCCAAGGCCAGGCACATGGGGCCTCCTTGAGTCTCAGCCTCCGGCAGGGGCAGCGGTGGAGGTGAGGGTGGTGGTGGTGGTGAAGGTGGGGGTGGTGGTATGATCTGATGGCCCAGTCTCACAGCTAGAGGGCCAGAAAATTCCACAGTGGACTGAGAGTTTACACAGACAAAACCACACTCCATCACCACTCTATCCCCACATCTAAGGAAACTTTCTGGGGCCAGCGTATGGTACAGTAGGGGCCTTTGACGCTGGCATCTCCTATGGGCACCAATCCAGCTTCCTGCAAACGTGCCTGGGAAGGTGGGGGAAGATGGCCCTAGTGCTTGGGCCCCTACAACTCACATAGGAGACCTGATGGCATTCCTGGCTCCTAACTTTGGCCTGGCCCAGCCCCGGCTATAGAAGTCATTTGGGGAGTGAGCCAATGGATAGAAGACCTGTCTCTCTCTGTCTTTCCCTCTCTCTGTAACTCTGCCTTTCAATTAAAGAAAATATCTCTTAAAAAAAAAAAGAAACTTTGGAAAACAGTCCTGTAATTCAAGTCTGAGAAGCATGAAGAATAGTGAACAGAGAACCAGGCCAACGGGACTCAGTCCACACAAACGCTGGCTGTGTAGTGACGCCTCCCCTGGGAACAGGGAGAACGGCCAGGCCACGGCACGGACAGGAAGGACACTCACGTGCTGTAGGCGGGGAGAGGGAGGACTCTCAGAGTAACTGCAGAATCACACGACAGTGCAGTGCTACACTTCCCAGACTGAGCAGCAGAGGAGAGAAAACAGTCTTACAAGCCCTGGCTGACCTAAGGACTGGGCACCAACAGCACCACCATGTTAAAGCAGGACAGGGTGGGCGTCTGGCACAGGCGTTGAGTTGCCACAGGACACTGGCATGGCAGACAGCGACGCGAGTAAACAGAAGATAGCTCGCTCGCTCTCTCTCCCCCTCCCTTCAAATAAAAAGAAATCCACAAAAATTTAAAATCAGAATATAAGGTAAAAGCAATAAAAATCTCCAGAGTTATCATAAATGTAAGCGACTCAACATTCCATGTGTCCTTTAAACAGCTACATGCTACTTGGGAAAAACCAGCAGAGCATCAGGTTCTCAGATGTCGGACAGAAAAAGGATGGGCACAAAACACATTAAAGAAAAGGCTCTGCCACAGAGAGGCTCCACTCCTGAGGGCAGAGTTAGCACAGAGGCAAGATTCTAAATTTGGAGGCAGCTAACCATGTACACAGCTCCCGAATTCCCCAAAGACAAAGTGGGCAGGACTACAAGTTTGGGAAAATATACTAACGAGAGACTGTAAGCCACCAGTCCCAGCGATCGATAGCTCAGGCAGACAAAAGGAAGTCTGCGGTGGGCTCAGGGACTCAGCGGCCAGCTGACGAGATGGGGTTCGAGCGCCTGCCCCAGGCGGAGTCCACACTCCCCACCTGCGCACAGGCCACAGCCGACATGGCCCCACGTGGCTCACACGGCAAGCCTCGGCAAGGACCAGGCGCCGTCACCACCGCCCAGAACCAGAACACGAACAGCACATTCAGGTTGGACCCCAACAACAGCGTACGTGTGAACCAGGGAGGGCCTCACGGGAAAACACTACAGACCAAAGCGGGAGGAGGAGTTTTGGGGTTTCCCCATATCCAAGGACAGGTTCTGTGCACACCTGACAGGACGTCCGTAGACGACAGGTGTCCTCCAGAACCCACGAGGGGCTGATGATTCCCCAATCTTGGATGCTCAGGTCCCTCACATAAAATGGCATGAGGTTTGCAAAAGGCCTCCCCCCCATGGCTGGTGTTACAGTGCAGTGCATTAAGCCAACACCTACAACGCCAGAATCCCATCCTATGAGCCCCTGTTCGAGTCCCAGCTGCCCACTTCCAATCCACTTCCTGCTAACATGCCTGGGAAAACAGTGGGAGACGGCCCAAGGGCTTGGGCCCCTGCTGCTCACATGGGAAACCTGAATGGAGTTCTGGGCTCCTGGCTTCGGCTGGTCAAGCCCTGGTCATTGTGGCATTTGGGGAATGAACCAGTGGGTGGAAGCTGGCTTGACCTCTTTCTAGCTCTGCCTTTAAAATTTTTTTAAGGACTCAGGCCAGCACTGTGATGTAGCAGGTAAAACCACCACCTGTGCACTGACATCCCATATGGGCGCCGGTTCGTGTCCCGGCTGCTCCACTTCTGATCCAGCTCCCTGCTATGGCCTGGGAAGCAGCAGAAGATGGCTCAATTGTCTGTGCCCATGACACCCATGTGGGAGACCCAGTTGAAGCTCCTGGCTCTGGCCTCGCCCCGCCCTGGCCATTGTAGCCATATGGGGAGTGAATCAGCAAATAGAAGATCTCTCTCTCTCTCCCTCTCTAACTGTGTCTTTCAAATAAGTACATTTTGAAAAACATTTCATTTACTTGAGAGGCGGAGTTACAGACAGAGGGAGAGAGAGAGAAAGGTCTTCCATTTCCTGCTTCATTCCCCAAATGACTACAACCTGGAGCTGGGCCAATCTGAAGCCAGGAGCTCCTCCAGGTCTCCCACGCGGGTGCAGGGGCCCAAGGACTTGGGCCATCTTCTACTGCTTTCCCAGGCCATCTGCAGGGAGTTGGATTGGAAGTGAAGCAGCCAACACTCAAACTGGTGCCCATATGGGATGCCAGCACTGCAGGAGGAAGCTGAATCTATTACGCCACAGTGCTGACCCTCAAATACATAAATCTTTACAAACGAAACAAGACAGGACCCAAGCACACGTGCCCTTGACTGTGGCCCCGGCCATTCTAACGCCGCCTGCGTGGCCTCACTGTGGTGCTGTCTAGAGAACAATGACAGGAGAAAAGTCCGCGCATGCTGAGTGCAGGCGCAGTGCTCTGCTCCTCCTATTTTAGGAGATCAGGTATGTGGTCGGCTGCACCTGTGGGTGTGGAAGTCACAGATGCAGAGGCCAAGCGCATTTATAATAGCTGAAGAATAACGTCAGCAGGATGCAGTAACTTCGAGAACAACTTGGGGCCATAAATGTTGACAGCCGAGCTGTGAAGCTGCAGAAGCTCGGGCAGTGAGGAGGCGTCAGGGCCGGGGTGTGACGCGGGGCTCCGGGCACACAGGGTGCAGCACATTCACGGAAACACACGCTGTCTTAATTCCAGCTTCCACGCACTTGTCAAAGCACCCTCCTGTGTCAGGCATGAAGGAAGGCTACTCAGGAGCTAGGCCGCCAATTCGAGAAGTGAGGGGGTTACAGCCCCGGCCTGCAGCACCGGCATCCCATACAGGCGCCGGTTTGCGTCCCGGCCGCTCCACTTCTGATCCAGCTCACTGCTGCTCTGCCAGGGAGAGCATGGGAGGATGGCCCAAGTTCCTGGGCCCCTGCAGCCTTGTGCGAGACCTGGAACAAGTTCCTGGCTTCAGATCCGCTCAGCTGTAGCCGCGGCAGCCATCTGGGGAGTGAACCACTGAATGGAAGACCTCTGACTCTCTCTCTCTCTCCCTCCCCCCCCTTCCCCCTCTCTACCTCTCTACCTCTGTATTTCAAATAAATAAATATTTTAAAAAATTAGGAAAAGAGTGATGGACAGAAAAAAGGGAGGGAGTAAGACAAGTCAGATATGAAAGAAAATAATGTTCAAGAGATTAAAAAAAAACAGTCTTCCAAGGAGAAAAAAAACCAAACCAGCACCCCACGTCTGAGCAGGTCCCGCGTGCTGTCTGGGGTCGGGGCAGGAGGGAGACGGAGAGGGACAGAGCAGGGCGCACAAAGACGAGCAGAGACTGAGACGCAGACTCCTGGGAAGGTTACGTCAACGTGGAGCACTCACGCAGCTCCAGAGCTGCAGCAGCGGGGGCCGCGGC
Organism: Sylvilagus floridanus; assembly: GCA_949820135.1. NCBI lineage: Eukaryota > Metazoa > Chordata > Mammalia > Lagomorpha > Leporidae > Sylvilagus > Sylvilagus floridanus. The sequence goes on from OX463233.1 coordinate 162,667,620, forward strand.
CGAGCCTGCCCGCCCACGGCCACGCATGTGCACCGGTCCAGAGTGGACGGGAGGACAAGGGGAAGCAGTGCCGACTGCACGACAACAGATAATATGAAGGGTGAGGAGAGGTCAGAAGTTCTGAAGAAAACGGTCAAGTGCCCAAACGGTGCAAGACGGGGAGGAAGCCGAAGCCGGCCCTCCGCCAGCTCTCTCGAAACACCCGGCCCTGACGGCTTGCAGCCCTCACCAGACGTCTGGGGCCAGCCAGTCTCCATCTTTTCACAGTTTGCAACATACAAAAAGACGAAACGACTCCAGATCAGTTCAGATGCTAATCTTAACCTCCCACCAACACACAGCCTGAGGAGACGATGTGCCCACTCACTTGTGGACCTGGATGGTAAAGCCCTAAATAAAATCCTGGTATCTTTAACCCGACAGCTTGAGAGTGGATCACTGTGTGGTAACTCACGAGCGTTCGTCCTTGCTGGTGCGACACAACTGTGGCCCTACAGGTACACAGGGAAACACACCCATAGGGACGTAGGGAGTGAAGCCGCCGCCTGCAGTGCCGGCACCCCATACGGGCAATGTTTCCAGTCCCAGCTGCTCCACTTCCGACCCAGCTCCCTGCCAATGGCCTGGGAGAGCAGTGGCCCAAGTGCTTGGGCTCCTGCACCCACGTGGGAGACCTGGATGAAGCTCCAGGCTCCTGGCTTTGGCCTGGTCCAGCTCTGGCTGTTGCGGCCATTTGGGGAGTGAACCATTGATGGAAGACCTCTCTCTTTCTGCAACTTTGCCTTAATAATAATAGTAATGGTGATGATGATGATGAAACATTCATACCTAGAAAACCACAGGCACTGACCTCTGGAGACCACTCCCACCATGGTCCTGGAGTGGGTGAGCCCTGTGGCTCAGGCTACGAGCAGGCAAGAGGCAAACGGCATTACCCTGCTGTCAGGACAGTGATGTGGACCATCTCGGTGTCCAGAACTCCAGCAGCCCCTCAGCCCCCGCACAGCACAGACGCTCTCCGCGTGTTGCTGTCGCGGTGAAGACGGAAGGCGAGGCTCGTGTGAGGGTTAGGAGCACACCGGTGCAGCCCCCGTGGCCTCGGCAGACACGACGCGTGTCCTCTGCCCCGCTGAAGCCTCAGCACATCCTGGGGTGCACCGCACGCCTCCCCACTCGCTTCCCTGCACAGGGAGAGCACCCTCGATGGAGTCTGAATCTGTGTTTCTGGACCTCAGCTGACGGCCAGTGCAAAGGACAGGGACGCGCAGGGCGGCTCTCGGCCACCACGGCTGCACGTTAGTTAACCTTGGGAGGTCAACGCTTCAGTTACAACCACACGATGCTGTGGTTTCTGACCTCGGATGTTCCAGGCAGGGACCACGGCTGGCACTTTTCTCCACGTTGAGTCCTTCTTCAACTCTGCCAGCGAGCACAAGCTCACAGCCTCTCCTGGTACTAAATAACGCAGACAGCAGGGAACTGACAGGCTAACGGCGCCTGCACGCAGAGAATGAGGCCCAGCATCTGGACCCCAGCGCACTGCAGGCGCGCGCTGGCATTAAGGAAACACTTAGCTTCCCAAATGACTTTCATCCAATCTCAAGATATTTATTAAGTTTGTAGCAATTGTGCCTTTGGGCTTTGGGGAAGGATAATAATTCTTAAATATATAAATATCCTCAATACATTTATATTAAATAAAATGTTTTCAAATCTAAGCTAACTTTAGATCCCAGAAGAGCTCAGTCTACCCTAAAGTGGGACGGGCGGACTAATCTGAATTCCAACATGCCTGGCAGCGTTCTGCCAAAGGTCTGACTTAAAAAAAATACATGGAGTGTTTTGAAGTACAGCCATTTTCTTTTTGAACCAAAAATGCAGAAATAAAATAAAATTGATATGGACTCAAGGGGGAGAGAACAACTCTTATTCATCATTTCAGAAGTCATTCATTCCACAAGAATTTGCAGAGGGTTTATGTTGTAATAAATAGAACAGAACCAATAAAACAGACAAGCAGAAAGCTAAACTGAGTGTTCAAAAGTCTCTAAGAGAAAGCTCACGCCCTCAGAGACGCCCTCGTCTCCGGCCCCGCACACGGTTCCCACAGCTGGACAGGTGCCGTGCCAGCCAGCATGCCTGCACCCCGCGCCCCTCCTGAGAGCCCGCGGCTCAGCCCTGGGACGCGCACTTGGTGGCTGTGTCCCGAAGGTGCCCCCTCCTGGCTACAGCTGACGAGGCCAGGGCAGTACAAGGACAGCAAGGCAGCCACGCCGCCGGGCGGCCCTGTGGTCTGGGCCAACGCGATTCCTTTTCTCGTGAATTCAGCACAGGGGACCTCAGGCCATCAGACCTGCAGCTGAGACAAGACCAAGGTGTGACACGCAGGCCACCCGGAGGCAGGAGACGGCCAGCTCTGGAGAGGGAGGACAGGTGCGACGGCCTGAGGACGTGGACCAGACTCCTGAAGCAGCCAGGTCACGGGTGCTCCCCAGTGTGGGGTTCAGCACCCCCGCGCTCTTTTACCTCCCTGAGACTGCTTTTTTCCCTTGCAATGTAATGGCCTTGACTGTGGATGTCGGAGCCCTGGTCTGCCAGAAGCAGGTCAGACCCGGGGCAGGGGAAGGCAGAGGCGGCAGGTGGACGGCGGGGGCCAGAGTGCAGGGCCACCACGGCCCCCCTCGCAGTGGCAGAAGCACGGATGTAGAATGAATCCAGGTGAGGCCCCGCCCTGCTCACCAGCTTCCCTCTGTGTATCATGGGGGTGCCGTCTGGGACCCTCTCTCCTTCGCCCACAGAAGGGCGGTGCCTTAATAATCCTCACCTCTCTCTGCTGCACTGTTAGATTCTTCCTCTGGGACGGATCACTCCTGTTGTGAGAAGGGACTCCACAGGGACTCCCCATCTCTGCTCTCCCTCAGGCGCTCTCAATCAGTGTCTCCAGTCCTGTTCTCCATCTCTCTCTTAAAGATTTACTTATTGATTCGAAAGGCTGAGTTACAGAGAGGTAGAGAAGGACAGAAAGATACCTTCCCTCCCCTGGCTCACGCTCCAGACGGCCAGGAGGCAGGAACTCCATCCAGGACTCCCACGTGGGTGCAGGGGCCCAAGCACTCGGGGCATCCTCCACTGTGCATTAGCTGGGAGCTAGATGGAAGTGGAGCCGCTGGGACGGGAGCCAGCGTCTATGTGGAATGGTGGCAGCTTGACCCGCTGCACCACAACCCCGGCCCCCTCCTCTCTCTCCAGCCCCCATTGAGAGTTTTGCCCCCAAAATATGAACAGCAGCTACGCCTGTGACGCCAAGCCCAGTGGCCAATGCAGTGTAAAGAGCACAGCACTACCCAGGAGGAAGTCTTGGAGGGGAAGCCTGTCTAAGTCTAATTAAGCCTCAGTCACCTGCACGGACCTTCAGTCTGCGGTAACACAGGAGGATCACAACAAGCTACCCAGGGCTATGAGGACACAGCAGCCGAGTCCAGGAGCTGGGTGCCGCCTCTCCTCCTGGCGCCTCCTCAACGGCGGCCTCTGCAGCATGGATGGTTGGCGCTGTGCAGTGCAGCCGCCACAGGGCACGCGTGGCCACTGAGCAACCGACAGGGGACCAGGTGACCAAGGAAGCGGCCTTTCGTTTTCTTTGTATTTACACAGAGATAACCAAGCATATCTAATGGCCATTGCACTGGAAAACACAGGACTACTAGCCTGACCACTGTCATCAGTCAGTGCTAAACAAAGCACACACCTGCTGTTCAAAAGGGCCACAGAGCACACACGCACTGTTCAACAAGGGTGGACAGGCACTTGGCCTAACTGTTGAGACGCATGGCATGGATTCAATTCCTGCCGCTGGCTCCGATTCTAGCTCCTGCTAAAGCAGACCTGGAGGGCAGCAGACGATGGCTCCAGTAAGCCGGTCCACCCATGTGGAAGATCCAGATGGAATTCCTGGCTCTTGGCTTCAGACTGGCCTGGTCCCTGTCCTTGTGGCCATTTGAGGAATGAACCAGTGGATGGAAGAAACCTCTTTGTCTCTGCCTGACAAAAAAATAAACTTTTTTTTTTTTTTTGACAGGCAGAGTGGACAGTGAGACAGTGAGAAAGAGAGAGAGAGAGAAAGGTCTTCCTTTGCTGTTGGTTCACCCTCCAATGGCCACTGCGGCCGGCGCACCGTGCTGATCCGATGGCAGGAGCCAGGTGCTTCTCCTGGTCTCCCATGGGGTGCAGGACCCAAGCACTTGGGCCATCCTCCACTGCCCTCCCGGGCCACAGCAGAGAGCTAGACTGGAAGAGGGGCAACTGGGACAAACTTTTCTAAGAAAAAAATTTTCCAGTTCAAAAGAAAAACAAACTGTACTTGCTTCAGCAGCACATACACTAAAAAAGAAAAACAAACTTGATCCCTAGTTTTTACCAGCCACAAAAATCCATTCCAGGCAAATTAAAGCTTTAAAAGTAAACAACCAAACTTTTGTAAGCTTTACTGAAGAACATTCTTCTAGTTCCTAAATGAGAAAAATTCTTTTTTGGGGGGGAGGAGGGCATCTATTTTTTAAAAGATTTATTTATTTATTTGAAAGAGAGAGAGGGAAAGAGAGAGAGACAGACAGACAGATAGACTGATCTTCCACCTGCTGGTTCACTCCCCAAATGGCTGCAACAGCTGGAGCTGGGCTGAAGCCAGGAGCTTCTCCTGAGTCTCTGACATGGGTGCGGGGGCCCAAGGACTTGCACACCTTCTGCTGCTTTCTCAGGTCACTAGCAGGGAGCTGGACTGGAAGAGGAGCAGTCAGGACTCACACTTGCACCCATTTGGGATGCTTGCACCACAGACAGCAGCTTGACCCACTCCGCCACAATGCCACCCCCCAACACTTCTTAAATCACACAACACAGAAACACAAACCGTAAGAGAAATTAACTGTGGGCCAAAAAGCACCTTCTCTTCTTTCCAAAACACTCAGAGCAAGTTTGGAGCAAAGGCAATGCCCAAAGTGTGGGTGGAGCTGTAGTGGGGCTGGGAGGGACAAAGGAGCCTGGACGAGGGTCCCTTGAGGTGGTGGGGTGAGGGGCACCCCCTGCAGGGCAGCAGTGGTGGCAGTGAGGACTTGTGGCACACAGTGAGACTGATGCAAGACACGGCTGACTTAAGGATCCAGCGATCCCCTGGAGGACTCAGCTCGGGGAATGTGGAGGGACCCGACGGGGGCTGGACAGAGGCACTGCTGGAGCCGCCTCTGGTGCAGGCCCTTCAGCCCCTCCATCGAGGGCCCCCCTGCAGGGACTCCAGCCGTGCTGTGCAGGAGGAAGTCTCTCCACTCCTGTTCCCATCCCCGTCGGGTCCCCAGACGATTCTGCCTGCGCCTCCGTGGCGCTTGTCCCCAGCCACAGGGAAGACCCCAGGCCTGTGGAGGGCCCAGGGCCAGTCCCCTGTGGACCCCAGCTGCATCGCCTTCCCCTCTTGGGTGCTCTGTGCTGTGAATTCTGGCCACGCTGACCTCCCCAGGTCCCCAGCAGCACTCAGGGATGGCGGGCTCTGCCTGGGCTCTCCCTGCCTTCCCAGGTGGGACGCTGTCATGCTGTCCTCACCTGCTAGCTCGCTCTCCCTGTGCACTGCGTCATGCACTGCCTGGCATCCAGTGTCTGCAAACTGCTGCTTCCCTGTCTCCTCTAACCTCTTGCTGCGTGAGACAGCGGGGTGGCCCCAGACCCTGTCGTCCCATCAGGGCTGGAGGAGCAGGTGGAAGACAGGGGACTAACGCTGCTTCACAGCAACCCCCAAAAAATCCTTACCAACTCCAGCAGAAAGGGCAACCTCATGGAGGGAAGCCCAAAGACGTTAATGCAGGGATTGAGGAACAGACGAGAGCCACGCCGCTCCGCACGTGCAAACAAAATCCTTACTGAGCAGCAGCACTGCGGCATAGCCTGTTAAGCCCCGGCCAGCATCCAATATGGGCGCTTCTTCAACTCCCTGCTGCCTCACTTCTGATCCAGCTCCCTGCTAATGGCCAGGGAAAGCAGTGCAGGATGGCCCAAGTGCTTGACATGGGAGACCTGGAAGAAGCTCCTGGCTCCTGGCTCTAGCCTGGCCTGGCCTGGCCTAGCCAGAGAGCTGGACGGGAAGTGGAGCAGCCGTGACTCGAATCGGCACCCATATGGGATGCCGGCACTGCACGCGGTGGCTTTACCTGCTATGTCACAGCGCCGGCCCCTCATATAAATAAATCTTAAAGAGGGAACATCTGGCGAATAGAATATCCTTTTTGAAGAATAAGCTGAAAACAATGGCTTTTTTCCCCTTTAAAAATTTGTAATCAAAGAATTGTTTTGGGGTGGGGGGCGGTGCTGTGGTGTAGTGGGTGAAGCCATCATCTGTGACACCAGCGTCCCATATGGGTGCTAGTGTGTCCCAGATGCTCCACTTCCAACCCAGCTTCATGTTACTGCACGTGGGAAAGCAGCAGAGGATGGTCCAAGTGCTTGGGCCCCTGCACCCCCGTGGGAGACCTGGAAGCAGTTCTGGACTTCTGGGTTCAGTGTGGCAGAGCCCTGGCTGTTTTAGCCATTTGGGGAATGAATCAGCTGACAGAAGATCTGTCTCCTCCTTGCCGTGATTCTTACAAATCAATCCATTAAAAAAAAAAAAAAAAAAAACAAGAAACTGAAACTGGTGTAGGCGGGTAAAGCCACCACCTGCAGTGCTGGCATCTCATATAGGTGCCAGTTTGAGTCCCTGGCCGCTCTACTTCTGATCCAGCTCTCTGCTGTGGCCTGGGAAAGCAGTGGAAGATGGCCCAAGTGCTTGGGCCGCTGCACCCACGTGGGAGACCCAGAAGAAGCTCCTGGCTCCTGGCTTTGGACTGGCCCAGCTCTCTCTCTCTGCCTCAGCCTCTCTGTAACTGCCTTTCATATAAATAAATCTTTATAAAAAACCACAACTGTTTTGGAAGCACAGGACTTGCCTAACATTTTCTCAAATCATAAATAACCTGCTTTTCTACATATATTAATGCAGCTATTTTTGTTAAACTAATAAAACAAAAACATACATACATATATATTCTTCAATTTCCAAAAACATTTTAAAGCTCAAAATAAAACTACTGCAGCGTGCATTTGGTAGAGCAGGCAAGCTGCCATCATTGATGCCTGCATCTCGTCCCAGGGAGCTGGTCTGACTCCTGGTTCTCCTCCCAGGGAGCTGGTCTGACTCCTGGTTCTTCTCCCAGGGTGCTGGTCTGAGTCCTGGTTCTCCTCCCAGGGTGCTGGTCTGACTCCTGGTTCTTCTCCCAGGGTGCTGGTCTGAGTCCTGGTTCTCCTCCTAGGGTTCTAGTCTGAGTCCTGGTTCTCCTCCCAGGGTGCTGGTCTGAGTCCTGGTTCTTCTCCCAGGGTGCTGGTCTGACTCCTGGTTCTCCTCCCAGGGTGCTGGTCTGACTCCTGGTTCTCCTCCCAGGGTGCTGGTCTGACTCCTGGTTCTTCTCCCAGGGTGCTGGTCTGAGTCCTGGTTCTCCTCCCAGGGTTCTAGTCTGAGTCCTGGTTCTTCTCCCAGGGTGCTGGTCTGAGTCCTGGTTCTTCTCCCAGGGTGTTGGTCTGACTCCTGGTTCTCCTCCCAGGGTGCTGGTCTGACTCCTGGTTCTCCTCCCAGGGAGCTGGTCTGAGTCCTGGTTCTTCTCCCAGGGTGCTGGTCTGAGTCCTGGTTCTCCTCCCAGGGTGCTGGTCTGACTCCTGGTTCTTCTCCCAGGGTGCTGGTCTGACTCCTGGTTCTTCTCCCAGGGTGCTGGTCTGAGTCCTGGTTCTTCTCCCAGGGTGCTGGTCTGACTCCTGGTTCTCCTCCCAGGGTGCTGGTCTGAGTCCTGGTTCTTCTCCCAGGGTGCTGGTCTGACCTGGTTCTTCTCCCAGGGAGCTGGTCTGACTCCTGGTTCTTCACCCAGGGTGCTGGTCTGAGTCATGGTTCTTCTCCAAGGGTGCTGGTCTGAGTCCTGGTTCTTCTCCCAGGGAGCTGGTCTGACTCCTGGTTCTTCTCCCAGGGTGCTGGTCTGACTCCTGGTTGTACTCCCAAGGTGCTGGTCTGAGTCCTGGTTCTTCTCCCAGGTAGCTGGTCTGACTCCTGGTTCTTCTCCCAGGGTGCTGGTCTGACTCCTGGTCCTTCTCCCAGGGAGCTGGTCTGAGTCCTAGTTCTCCTCCCAGGGTGCTGGTCTGAGTCCTGGTTCTTCTCCCAGGGTGCTGGACTGACTCCTGGTTCTTCTCCCAGGGTGCTGGTCTGACTCCTGGTTGTACTCCCAAGGTGCTGGTCTGACTCCTGGTTCTTCTCCCAGGGTGCTGGTCTGAGTCCTGGTTCTTCTCCCAAGGTGCTGGTCTGACTCCTGGTTCTTCTCCCAGGGAGCTGTTCTGACTCCTGGTTCTTCTCCCAGGGTGCTGGTCTGACTCCTGGTTCTTCTCCCAGGGTGCTGGTCTGAGTCCTGGTTCTTCTCCCAGGGTGTTGGTCTGACTCCTGGTTCTCCTCCCAGGGAGCTGGTCTGAGTCCTGGTTCTCCTCCCAGGGTGCTGGTCTGAGTCCTGGTTCTCCTCCCAGGGTGCTGGTCTGACTCCTGGTTCTCATCCCAGGGTGCTGGTCTGACTCCTGGTTCTCCTCCCAGGGTGCTGGTCTGACTCCTGGTTCTCCTCCCAGGGTTCTAGTCTGAGTCCTGGTTCTCCTCCCAGGGTGCTGGTCTGACTCGTGGTTCTTCTCCCAGGGTGCTGGTCTGAGTCCTGGTTCTCCTCCCAGGGTGCTGGTCTGACTCCTGGTTCTCCTCCCAGGGTTCTAGTCTGAGTCCTGGTTCTTCTCCCAGGGTGCTGGTCTGACCTGGTTCTTCTCCCAGGGTGCTGGTCTGAGTCCTGGTTCTTCTCCCAGGGTGCTGGTCTGAGTCCTGGTTCTTCTCCCAGGGTGCTGGTCTGACCTGATTCTTCTCCCAGGGAGCTGGTCTGACTCCTGGTTCTTCTCCCAGGGTGCTGGTCTGAGTCCTGGCTCTTCTCCCAGGGTGCTGGTCTGACCTGGTTCTTCTCCCAGGGAGCTGGTCTGACTCCTGGTTCTTCTCCCAGGGTGCTGGACTGACTCCTGGTTCTTCTCCCAGGGTGCTGGTCTGAGTCCTGGTTCTTCTCCCAGGGTGCTGGTCTGACTCCTGGTTCTCCTCCCAGGGTGCTGGTCTGACTCCTGGTTGTACTCCCAAGGTGCTGGTCTGACTCCTGGTTCTTCTCCCAGGGAGCTGGTCTGACTCCTGGTTCTTCTCCCAGGGTGCTGGTCTGACTCCTGGTTCTCCTCCCAGGGAGCTGGTCTGAGTCCTGGTTCTCCTCCCAGGGAGCTGTTCTGACTCCTGGTTCTTCTCCCAGGGTGCTGGTCTGAGTCCTGGTTCTTCTCCCAGGGTGTTGGTCTGAGTCCTGGTTGTACTCCCAAGGTGCTGGTCTGACTCCTGGTTCTTCTCCCAGGGTGCTGGTCTGACTCCTGGTTCTTCTCCCAGGGTGCTGGTCTGACCTGGTTCTTCTCCCAGGGAGCTGGTCTGAGTCTTGGTTCTTCTCCCAGGGAGCTGGTCTGAGTCCTGGTTCTTCTCCCAGGGAGCTGGTCTGAGTCCTGGTTCTTCTCCCAGGGAGCTGGTCTGAGTCCTGGTTCTTCTCCCAGGGAGCTGGTCTGAGTCCTGGTTCTCCTCCCAGGGTGCTGGTCTGAGTCCTGGTTCTTCTCCCAGGGTGCTGGTCTGACTCATGGTTCTCCTCCCAGGGTGCTGATCTGACTCCTGGTTCTCCTCCCAGGGTGCTGGTCTGAGTCCTGATTCTTCTCCCAGGGTGCTGGTCTGACTCATGGTTCTCCTCCCAGGGTGCTGATCTGACTCCTGGTTCTTCTCCCAGGGAGCTGGTCTGAGTCCTGGTTCTCCTCCCAGGGTGCTGGTCTGAGTCCTGGTTCTTCTCCCAGGGTGCTGGTCTGACTCATGGTTCTCCTCCCAGGGTGCTGATCTGACTCCTGGTTCTTCTCCCAGGGTGCTGGTCTGACTCATGGTTCTCCTCCCAGGGTTCTGATCTGACTCCTGGTTCTTCTCCCAGGGTGCTGGTCTGACTCCTGGTTCTTCTCCCAGGGAGCTGGTCTGACTCCTGGTTGTACTCCTAGGGTGCTGGTCTGACCTAGTTCTTCTCCCAGTTCCAGCTTGCTTGACTGTGCACCTGTGAGGCAGCAGCCTACAGCTCAAGCACCCGGGCCCTGATGCCTACGTGAAAGACCTGGACTCAGTCCTGGCTTTGGCCTAGCAAAGCCCTGACTGCTGTGGGTGTTTGGAGAGTTAATCAGTGGATAGATCTTTCAAATAAAAATAAACAGAAAATTAAATAAACTAAAAGTACAGAGCAGAATCTACAAAATCAAAAATAAAAGAAGTAATGAGGGGGCAGAGGAAGAAGACGACGGAGCTGCTTCCACGAGGGGCTTTATCTGCTGTGCTGTGGGGTCAGTCCCACGGCTGCTGCCACAGGCGCCGCCCAAGGCTGCTTCTGAGTAGGGCCAGCACAGGGCGGCTCTCTCCCACTGCCGGGCTCGGGGTCTGCACCAGTGACGAGTGGCGCCCACTCTCTGTGCTGAGACTTGCAGCCCCCCCGCCTTGCTTCTTCTAGTCTCCTACCAGCTGCGCCAGGCATCAAGGAATTCCCAAGAGACGCTTCTGCTATAGAAAGCCCTTCCTGCCACTAGTATCTTCTAAACATACCACTGTTGCTCCTTTTCATGACCATGGCGACTTGGGGGCTACAGCCAGTAAACACAGGGCAGCAGGCCCTGTGAGTCCAGGAGGCCACAGTCAGGTCACCGCGGCCTGGTTCTGCCGGGCTCAGTGCGGCGCTGAGCACTGGGCGTGCGTCGTGAGCTGGCGCTCAGAAGGTCGCCAACTCTCCCCACTGAGACCTTCTGGGTTTTCCTTTCTGCCTGTTCTCCTCTCCCTTGCTGTGCCCTGCACTTCGGCCGAGGATTTTATGTTTATTGTAGAAAGGGAACCTAGAGGGCTCTCTGTGAACGTGACTCATAAACTTGAGAGGTTTATTACCCGAAAGACAGCCAATTACCACAGCTCTAGTATCTTGCTAATCTTGTACTAAAAAGTCTTTATTTTTTAAGGGCAAATGCCAATGAACAGTATCTGCACTTTGCATTTTCTGAAAGTAAAGCAGAAACGTAAAACGCCAGCGAGACACAAATAAAAATGCTTTGAGCTCATGAGTCTGAACACAGGTAGGAGGTAAACAAGCCAGTATCTCCACGCTTTCACTTTCCACATCAGCTCAGAACTCTTCCGTCAGAGCCCTGTGCAGGGCAGCCTGCGGGCAAGGACACTCGTGTGACTTCGGATGCCTCCTGGATCCGTAGCCGTCCCCGGCCCGGGAGGCGCTCTGCAGTCTGAGGCACAGAGCGGAAGCCTTCCTTACACTGGACCTGAGACATCTTCCTCAACGGACTATGGAAGAGAAGAGGGACAACGCTCTCCCTGGGGATCATCCACTCCATTTTTAGAGTCAAATCACGTGGGTAAAAGTCTGTGGAGGACGGGTCTAACCAAATCAAGCTGAGGCTACCTCAAATCCTGTTTTCCTGGGCCCTCTACTCCTAATATAATTATGAAACCTGGAAACTGACACTGGAAACCAATGACACTTTTCCCAAAAGCTTACCGAGAACACGCAGGCACAACGCTGCGGTGTCAGAAGCTGTTTTTATCCCAAAGGAGGGAATCGGGCCTTTCCTGGGATACTCACTGGAGGCAAAGAATGAAACTAACGTTGGGGATGGGCTGCGGGTGAGGTGTCTAAGAGAATGGGCGCCCTCCACGAATACCTACGAAACTGGAAACCACTTCTCACTTGAAAGTAACTGCTCTTAAATCAATGCACAGAAATCAACAGCCTTTGTGTACACAGACAATGCCATGGCTGAGAAAGAACTTCTAAGATCAATCCCATTCACAATAGCCACAGAAACAATCAAGAACCTTGGAATAAATTTAACCAAGGATGTCAAAAATCTCTACGATGAAAATTATAAAGTATTAAAGAAAGAAATAGAAGATGACACACAAAAAAAGGGAGAAATCTGCCATGTTCATGGATTGGAAGAATCAGTATCATCAAAATGTCCATTCTTCTGAAAGCAATTTACAGAGTCAATGCTACACCAATCAAAATACCAGACATTCTTCTCAGATCTAGAAACAATTGATGCTGAAATTCATATGAGGAATAGGAGACCTCGAATAGCTAAAGCAATCCTATACAATAAAAACAAAACCTGAGGCATCACAATACCAGACTTCAATACACACTACAGGGCAGTTATAATCAAAACAGACTTGTACAGGTACAGAAAGATGGATAGACCAATGGAACAGAATAGAAACACCAGAAATCAATCCAAACATCTACAACCAACTCATATTCGACAAAGGAGCTAAAACCAACCCCTGGAGCAGGGACAGTTTCTTCAACAAATGGTGCTGGGAAACTGAATGTCCACGTGTAGAAGTATGAAGCAAGACCCCTACCTTACACCATATACAGGTAGAGTTCAGAATCACAGGATTCATATTTTGTGTTTTCAGAGTGTGAGGGCTAGGGGGTTGCACTGTGTTCTCCCAAAAGATGCTGAGGTCCTAACCTCCACAGCTGGGAGGTAAGGTCACACGACCATATTTGGAAATAGGGACTTTGATGACTTAAGATCGGGTCTTCTGGGAGGGCCCTAACCCAGTGTGACTGGCACATCCACACACACACAGATAGCACGCCATGAGATGGATGGGGGCTGATGGAGCAGAAGCCAAGAGCTGCCAGAGAACCAGGCAACCATGAGACAGAGGAGAGGTACACGTTCTCCTGCACAGCCCTAGGGAGGAGTCGGCCTTGACCCTGGCCTTCAGGCCTCCAGCAATGTGAGTGCACTTCTGCTGTTTCAGGTACCCATTTGGTGGTACGGCAAATCAACACAGTAAGGTTTGTACTCTTTTGTTAAACTGATCCCTAAATATTTTGTTCTTTCTGACAGTATCATAAATAGAACTCTGTCCTAGAACTCTGTTCTAGATTTATTTATAGATTTTGGGGGCTGGTGGTGTGATACAGTGAGTTAAGCTACCACCTGCAATGCCAGAGTCTCATATGAACTCTAGTTCAAGTCCCAGCTGCTCCACTTCTGATTCAGCTTCCTGCTAATATGCCTGGGAAAGCAGTGGAAGATGGGCCATGTGTATGGGCTCCTACCACCCATTTGAGAGACTGATGGAGTTTCAGGCTCCTGGCTTCAACCTGGCCCAGTCCTGGCTGTTACAGCCATTTTGGGGAGTAAATCAATAGATGGCAGATTGATCTCTGTCTCCTTCTAACTCTGCCTTTCAACTAAATCTTTTTTAAAAATTAATACATTTTTCAAGTTTGATATTGAATCCTGAAACCTTGCTGAACTTTATTAGTTTTAACAATTTATTCTTGAGTATTTTCTACATATAAGATCATGTCATCTTGGGGCCGCCAAGATGGGTGCTGGTTCATGTCCTGGCTGCTCCATTTCCAATCCAGCTCCCTGCTAATATGTCTAGGAAAGCAGCAGAAGGTGGCCCAAGTACTCTCCTGCACTCACATGGGAGGCTAAGAAGAATCTCCTGGCTCCTGGCTTTGAATCAGCCCAGCTCCAACAGTCGTGGCCATTTGCAGAGTGACCCAGTGGATGGAAGACCTCTCTCTCCCCCTTTCAAATAAATAAAATAAATCTTTTAAAAAACCAAGTAATCTGCAAAGAGATAGTTTTTACTATTCCTTTTTCAATTTTGATGTCTTTTCTTCTTCTTGACAAATTGCCCTGGTTAGAATCTCCACATGTTGAATATAAGTGGACACTCTTGTCTTCTTCCTGATTTGGGGCAGAAAAGCGGCCTGTCTTGTACAATATTATTCTAGCTGTGGGTTTTGCCCAGATACTCTTTACCAGATTGAAGAATTTATCTTCTGTTCTAGCTTATTGTGTGTGTTTTTTGTTTTTTTAAAATTTATTTATTGGAGCCAGAGCTGTGGCGTACTGGCTGAAGCTGATGCCTGTGGCACTGGCATCCCATATGGGCACTGGCTGGGGTCCCGGCTGCTCCAATTCATCAGCAGCAGATGATGGCCCAAGTGCTTGGGCCCCTGTGCCCATGTGAGAGACACTGAAGAAGCTCCTGGACCCTGGGTTTGGACTGGTCCAGCTCTGGCGGTAGCAGCCATTTAGGGAGTGAACCAGTAAACAGAAGCTTGCTCCCTCTAATTCTTCCCTTCAAATAAAGGCAGAGAGACAGAGAGGGAGGGAGAGGGGGAGAGGGGGAGAGGGGGAGAGGGGGAGAGGGGGAGGGAGAGGGAGAGAGGGAGAGAAAATGAATATCTTTCACCAGCTGGTTCACTCCCCAGATGTCTCCACCCCACCCCACCCCACCCCACCCCACCCCACCGGCCAGGGCTGGGCCAGGCCAAAGGCAGGAGATTCATCCAGGTCTCCCAGGTGGATGATGGGACCTAAGCACTTGGGCCATCTTCTGCTGACTTCCCAGGCCATTAGCAGGAAGCTGGACCTCAAGTGGAGCAGCTGGGACACAAATTGGTGCCCACATGGGATGCTGGTATCCCAGGTGGCAGCTTTACCTGCTATACACCAGCCCTGAATGATTTTTATCATAAAGGAATGCTGAATTTTGTCAAATGCCTTTTCTGTGCCTACTGAAAGCATGTGTTATTCATCATTTATCAATAATGTATTGCCTTATTAATCTAACACTTATTTTATAGATTTACTTATTTATTTGAAAAGTAGAGTTACAGACAAAACAAGAGACAGAGAGAAAGGTCTTCCATCTGCTGGTTCACCCCCCAAATAGCTGCAATGGCCAGAGCTGAGCCGATCCAAAGCCAGGAGCTTCTTCCAGGTCTCATACACAGGTACAGGGGCCCAGGCACTTGGGTCATTTTCTCTGGCTTTCCCAGAACATAGCAGAGAGCTGGGTCACAAGAGGAACAGCCAGGACATAAACTGGTGCCCTTTTGGGATGCTGGTGCTGCAGGCAGAGGCTTAGCTCACTATGCCACAGTGCCAGCCCCAATGTAGCACTGATTGGTTTTTGGAGGTTAAACCAACCCTGCATTCCTGCAACAAATCTCACTTGGTATTATAATAACTTTTATCTATTTCTGGATTTGGTTTGCTGATATTTACTCAACAACTTGCACATCTATATTCTAGAATATTTTGGTCTATGATTTTATTTTCTGTGATGTGTGTGGTTTTGATGTCAGGAGAACAGTGGCCTCTGAGGAAGCTGGGAAATGTCCTCCACGTTCCTTCCTTTGGAAGGATTTGTGAACAGCTGGCATTTACTCTTTGGTAGAATTCACCAGGAAAGCTATCTAGGTTGGAGCTTTTCTTTTTTGGGAAGATAAACTTTAAAGTCTAGTTCAATTTTTAAACTTAATATGTATATTCAGATTTCCTATTTCTTCTTTAGCTTTGGTATTTTGTATCCTTAGAACAATCATCTATTTATTGTCTATTGGAGACCAAAAAATTGTAACATTTCTTTATAAACGTTTAAATCTTTGTAGGGTTTGTAACAGTTTTTTTTAGCTCATTTCTGCTTTTAGTTTATTTACTTATTTGAGAAGCAAAGAGACAGAGAGGGCTTCTATCCACTGGTTTACTCTTCAGTTGTTCACAACAGCCTGGCCTGGGGCAGGATAACGCCAGGAGCTGGGAACTCCTGAGTCTGCACTGGAAGGGACTAAACAGGGATAAAGTTGGGCATCAAACGCAGGCACTCTTCTACGGGCGGTGGGCGTCTTCACCAGCACCTTGGCCACTAGGCTGAACGCACCCTCATTTCTGAGTTTGGTACTCTCTGCGTCTTTTTCCTTGGCTATTTTAAAGACAGTATTTAAAACTTTTTTTTTTTAACCACTATTGTTTGCTTTCATGGATTTTCTTATGTTTCCTATTTCACTGACTTTGTTCTGAACTCTACCTCCTTCCTCTAGCTACTGGAGTTGGATTTGCTGTTCTGTGTCCACTTTCTTCAGATAGAAGCAGATTATTCTGTCAGACCGTTTTCTTCCTCTTGTGCAGTGGCACAAGTTTCTGTGGCATCCCACACATCTTCATGCTTGTATTCATTTTAATTCAGGTCAAGGTATGTTCTAACATCCCTCTCATTTCTTCTCAGACTCAAATGTGGGCAGTTTCATTTCCAAGTTCTTAATTTTTTATTATTATTATTTTATTTTTTTGACAGGCAGAGTGGACAGTGAGAGAGAGACAGAAAAGTCTTCCTTTGCCGTTGGTTCACCCCCCAATGGCCACTGCAGCCGGAGCACCGAACTGATCCGAAGGCAGGAGCCAGGTGCTTCTCCTGGTCTCCCATGCGGGTGCAGGACCCAAGCACTTGGGCCATCCTCCACTGCCCTCCCGGGCCACAGCAGAGAGCTGGCCTGGAAGTGGGGCAACCAGGACAGAATCCAGAGCCCTGACCAGGACTAGAACCAGGTGTGCCGGTGCCACAGGCGAAGGATTAGCCTAGTGAGCCAAGGCCAGCTAAGTGCTTAATTCTTTTCAGGTGGCTTCCTATGGTTAATTCCTAATTCAATTCTCTTGGCCTGGAGTAATTTGAATAATTTGAATCCTTTACAATTTGTTGACCAAATCTCCACCTGCATTTGCAAAGACCTCTTTGTCATTACTGGATGGAGAGGTTACAGATCTGAGTTGAAGCTGGTGGGTAATTCTGCTCAAATTCCCTACATCCTTACATCTCCTCCTTCTGCCAATCGCTGCAAGAGAAGGGAGATCTCCAACACAATTGTTGCTTTACCCTTCCCTTCCAGTTCGGTCAGTCTGCCTCACAGACTTGCGGGCTGTCATCGGGAGCACTGTCTTCCTGATGTGCTTGCTCCTTCTGTCATTATGAACTGCTCCTCTTTTTTTTTTTTTTTTTTTAAATTTATTTTTTATCTGTAAGACAGACTTACAGTGAGAAAGAGAGACTGATTCCACATGCTGGTTCACTCCTTAAATGCTCTAAGGCCTAGGCTGGGCCGAGCCAAAGTCAAGAGCCTAGAACTCCATCAGAATGGTCTCCCGTGTGTGTGCAGGGCCCCAAGTACCTGAGCCATCTTCTGCTGCTTTCCCAGGCATAGTAGCAGGGAGCTGGATCAGAAGCGGAGAGGCTGGCTCTTAAAATGGGGCTTTTATGGGATGCTGCCCTCACAGGCTTAATCTGATGCATCACGACACCAGCGACCCCCCACCCCGCCTTGTTTATAGCAACAATTGCTGAAGTACATTTTGCTTGGTATTATTATGGCTACTCCAGCCACGTCATGGTTTCTGTTTGTAGGACATATCATTCCTTAGCTGTTACAGCTGTCCACTTACCTGTCAAAAAAAAAAAAAAAAAAAAAAGAATGCTGGTATCTTTTGAGTGCCTGTGTAGAGGAAATAAGGCCGCAAGCAGAGACAGAGAAAGAGCAACACAAACCCTGAGAAGCGGCTGCTCGCAATTAACTAGTGAAGCACTGCCCACTGTTACCTTGTCTACGGAGGGAAGACGTCCTAAGTTCTGCTTCTGTAACTCCAGTCATGAATCTGGCTTAGTAAATCTGCCCCTGGTATCTCTTCTACAAACATACCAGGCCCACCGACCATTGGAAGTGTGGTCCCTAGTCCCGAAGGCTGCAATTTAAACCCGCCAGTGCTGTAACAGCTAAGGTATGATGCTGACGAACCTATAAACATTGTAAGAAACTTGGGATTGTCACTCAGCTGAGCCTGCTGGCGTAATGAACTGCTGCCATCCTCCACTGTCTCCGGTGCCTGTTTGAACACAGGGAGTCTTCCCACCTCAGATTTCCCTAACACCTGTGTCTGAGTGCAGGCTCTGCTCTAACCCAGCTTCCGGCTAACGCCCACCCTGGGAGGCAGTGATGATGATTTTGGTTCCTGCCATTCACATGGGAGACCCAGACTGAGTTCATGGCTCCTGGCTTTGCCCGTGCCCGGTCCTAGCTGTTACACTCATTAGGAGAGCGTGAATGAAGAATTCTTTCTCTTTCAAATAAAACAAGAATTTTAAAAATGTGTCCTTTGCAAATAGCACTTATTTTGGACCTTGCAGCTGGACAAACATTGTCTCTGGAATATTTATTCCATTCACATTGATTAGAATTATGGATATGCTGGCTTTACATCTGTCAATTCGCTATTTGTTTTCTATGACATCATCACTATTAACATAAACACAGATTCTACAGGATACACAGCCATAATTTATCAATTACCTATCTTACATTTAGGTTCCCGGTTTTTCACTTAAAAAAGATTTACCTATTTATTTGAAAGTCACAAACAGAGAGAGAGAGAGAAAGGGAGGGAGGGAGGAAGGGAGAGAGCTTGATCTTCCATTCACTGGTTCACTCCCCAGATGACAGCAATGGCCAGGGCTGGGTCAGGCCAAAGCTAGGAGAGTCATCTGAGTCTCCCACATGGGTTTCAGGGATCCAAATACTTGGGCCATCTTCCACTGCTTTCCCAGGACTTTAGCATGAAGCTGGATCAGGAAGTGGAGCAGCCAGGACTTGAATCAGTGCCCATACGGTATGCCAGTATCGCAGGCAGCAGTTTTAATCTGCTATGCCACAGTGCCGCAACCCCCCGTTTTTCCAGTTTCATAATGTTGAGCTCAACAACTTTCTGTATCTATATCCTTGAAATACACCTTGGTAAGTGGGACTACTGGGTGAAAGGTGTTATGTATTACATATTCCGACATGTAGCACCAGAGGCTTTCCATAGATGCTGAATCATTACCTGCCTAAAACCAACCTCTGAGGGAGCCTGGTTTCTACCTCTTGCCCAAACTAGGTTTTGCCCACATTTTAAATCTTTGGTAATCTGGCAACATCTTATCAACTTTGACTTCTTTATTAAAGTAGTTCATTTTCTCCTTTGAAAAGGCAAAAGATTTTTAAATAATTGCATATAAGGGGGCCTCAAAAATTTATGGATAACATAATATGAAAAAATTAAGCAAGGATTTCAAAAGCGTTTGCACCCAAATAAATTTATCTCTTAACTTCATTTTCCATAACCTTTTTGAAATAATTTCATGTTATGTATTTACAAGTATAATAAAATATTTCTAAAAGATGTGAGAGCCACGTTTCCTTGAACTGCCATGCTGGGGGAAAAACAACATCTCAGATTCACTTTGAAATGGATTTTGTAAAAGCTAGAGTGATGAAGGGAGGCAAAGAGATGGCTATGTGACACAGAAAGAGCATCAGGGGCTGGCACTGTGGTGTGGCAGATAAAGCCGCCACCTGTGGTGCCAGCATCCAGTGTGGGCACCGGTTCGAGACCCGGCTGCTCCACTTCCGATCCAGCTCTGCCATGGCCTGGGAAAGCAGCAGATGGCCCAAGAAGGAAGAAGCTCCTGGCTTCAGATCACAGCTCCAGCCATTGTGGCAAGCTGGGGAGTGAACCAGCGGGCAGAAGATCTCTCTCTCTCTCTGCCTCTCCTTCTCTGTGTGTAGCTCTTTCAAATAAATAAATAAATCTTTAAAAATAAAAATAAAAAAAGAAAGGACATTAACAGGTAAACAGTAGAACCTGGATACTCTGTATATGAGTGTCTGCTGTGTAATCCTTCCATCTTGTCCACTCTTGAAAAATAGTAAAATGGTAGAAAAAACATATTAACTTGTAGTACTTTAGCAGTTTCTTCTCCTTTTTAAAACCACCTCTGTTCCTGTCACAGACTTGTACTGCTTTAGATATTGCAGCTTTACAGTACATTCTAGTATTTCATGCTTCCTCAAATTTCCCAGGGTCCTCTCTTCTAGATGAACTGTAAAATATTTAAATATACTGAGCTAACAAAAATCCTGTCTGGGAAAAATAAACCCTTAAACTTCCAAATACTCCTGCTGGTATTTGTTGTTAGAACTGCACTAAGTACTAATGTTATTCTAGTAAAAGCAGATGACACCATCACCTATTTTCTTCAAATAGATCCTTGTATATAACTCTTGCTAAATGTTGTTGGGATTATAAGTAGGGTCTTTTCCCCTACCGTGTTTTCTAAACTGTCAGTGCTGGGAACCAGAAAAGCTACTAACTAAAGAAATGGCTTGTCCATGCCTGGCTATGTTTCTGCTGTTTGAGCTCCTGTGGAGTTCCAAATCCTCATAAGACATTTGTGTATTTATTATCTGATGCAATGTGACCCTCACATGTGGTACGATAAGGGACATTCAGACTGGCTGAGCTGGAAGTTAACCATGTTGCATCACAGCATCACAGCAGCAGGGGGGGTTCTGAGATGACACTTTGCCTCATGTGAACCTAGGACGGACTAGGTGAGACAAGGAGGAAGACAGCAGTGAGAAAGAAAAGCAGCTAAAGCACGTACTGAATGCAACTGTGACGCTTTCATAAATACTGAGACATCAGATGCTACTACTGCATTATTATTTTTTTTATTTTTGACAGGCAGAGTGGACAGTGAGAGAGAGAGACAGAGAGAAAGGTCTTCCTTTTGCCGTTGGTTCACCCTCCAATGGCCGCCGCGGCCGGTGCACCGCGCTCATCCGATGGCAGGAGCCAGGTGCCAGGTGCTTTTCCTGGTCTCCCATGGGGTGCAGGGCCCAAGCACTTTAATATTACTTCGAACAGTTTGATTTTTCAAATGCAAAAAAAATACTAGTATTCCAAGTGTACAGTATGTAATACCCTCATTTAGGAAAATAACAAATTTTCTTGACGTTAGTTTAGCAATGGAATGAAACTTTAATTTTAAAAAAAAGCTTCTGGTTAGTATTGAGCTGTTTGTTCTGGAGGATTCCATTGTTGCTGAATTAGAGAGGGTTCTAAAGTCCACCTGGAAACATAAAAGGTAGCAATGTCCAGAAAAACTCCCAAGGGAGAGCAGCATGTGTGGCAGGTGGACTGGCTGTCCGAATGACAAAGGCCTTACTAGGAAAGCACAGCACTCACACGTAAAGATGAAGCAATAAAACCAAAGGGCAGGGGCAGACCCTGGTAAAGATAAAGAGCTAGGGTGCTGGTACCTCAGCAACCACTGGAGGAAATACATTTTTCAACAGTATAAGACAACTCACTAGGCTGGCACCGTGGCTCAACAGGCTAATCCTCCGCCTTGTGGCGCCGGCACACCGGGTTCTAGTCCCGGTTGGGGCACTGGATTCTGTCCCGGTTGCCCCTCTTCCAGGCCAGCTCTCTGCTGTGGCCCAGGAGTGCAGTGGAGGATGGCCCAAGTGCTTGGGCCCTGCACCCCATGGGAGACCAGGAAAAAGCACCTGGCACCTGGCTCCTGCCATCGGATGAGTGCGGTGCGCTGGCCGCAGCGCGCCGACCGCAGCGGCCATTGGAGGGTGAACCAACGGCAAAGGAAGACCTTTCTCTCTCTCTCTTACTGTCCACTCTGCCTGTCAAAAATTAAAAAAAGAAGAAGAAGAAGAAGATAACTATTTGGGAGAAAAACTGAATCTACATCTCACACCACACATCAAATATATTCTAAGTGAATCAAAAGTTCAATGCAAAACAATGAAAATAGAAAAACTGCAGCAATGGTCTTTCATAACTCGAGTGGGAAAGGCCTTCTGAACTATACTCAGCATCCACAATGAAAGAGAAGCTATTTAACTCCATAAAAATAACAAAGTTCTATTCAGGAAAAGAAACCTCTAACCACAAATTCAGAATACAACTGGCAGAGAGGGAAAATATCTGCATCTCCTGTCACGAGAAGCAAATCTCCCTGATACATAAAATGACAATGAACAAATCTAAGATCAGGTCATTCTGTGTAAAATCCAAAAACCCGGTAACAACTCTATTGGCAAAGCTGAGGGAGGCCCTTTCCTGGGTCACAGGCAAGAGTGTCAACTGGTACAACACACTCTAGCGCTGGCAACTTGTTAATAACCTTCAAAGTTACACCTGTATTTTGCATTTTACTCAGCAATTCTAATTCTTGGAATTTATCCTACATAGCTACTAAAAACAGGAATTAACACATGTAATGGTTTTGCTATGCAGAACTGTTTGTAATAGAAAAAGATAGCAGATAGAAGTTAACCAGTTACACAGAAAATTATGTTCCTAGTGGAATAACCTCTAGGGTACCCCCTGCCACAGAACCCCCCTAACTCATGAAGAGACTGCTCTTCACGCATTGATTAGTAAAACTCTGGTATCAGAAGCAAAGGAACAAAGCGAGGAACCGTGTGCGCAGGAGGGAGGACCCGACCTGTGTAGAGGGAGGAGGGCACGGGTTCATCTCCACGTGCTGCATCTGCATTCACCTGATGCAGAACAACTAGCTCTCGCTCTCGGGGCGTGGGAGCAGGCGAGTAAGGCAGCAATAAAGGACCGGGCTGTCAGGTCAGCGGTTAAATAAATGCACATTTAGCTTTCTAAGGTTCTGGCAACTTTCCCGAAGGCTAGGGTTGTGCCGTTTTTGAAATTTTGCTAAGCTAGTAAGAAATGATATCATAGTGTTTTTTTTTTTTTTTTTTGACAGGCAGACTTAGTGAGAAAGAGAGACAGAGAGAAAGGTCTTCCTTCCGTTAGTTCACTCCCCAAATGGCCGCCACTGCGCTGACCCAAAGCCAGGAGCCAGGCGCTTCCTCCTGGTCTCCCATGCGGGTGCAGGGACCAAGCATTTGGGCCATCCTCCACTGCACTCCCAGGCCACAGCAGAGAGCTGGACTGGAAGAGGAGCAACCAGGACAGAATCCGGCGCCCATATGGTATGTTGGCACTGCAGGTGGAGGATTAACCAAGTGAGCCATGGCGCCGGTGCCCTCCATAGTGTGGTCTTAATATGAATGCTTGAAATTGGGTTTACTGAGGTATAATTTACACACAGAAACACTCCTCGTTTGTCTTGTGACAAACAGCACTCAGTTCCCGCACGACCTGTCCCACCCCACTATCCCGGGTCCCACTGCCTTTTCCAGAATGTCAGGAAATGCCACACACCAAACAACACCCAGCTTTGTGCCGGGCATCACTGAGCACATGGAACGCTGGGAGCAACGGCCTGCTCCTCCTCACTGGGAGTCGTGTTCACACATCCCAGTGTGGCTTCCACGGGAACCTCACCCCTGAGGGGCAGAGCACCTTCTCCTGAGATCCATGCTACCTGACTTCCTTTCCTGAACGGAATGTTCAGGTTTCTGCCTCGTCTTGCATTGGGTCTTTCTTCTTCTCGTGTTCTGAGAGCTCCTTGTATATTAATGATATTAACCTCCCCTTTGTGACACAGATTCCAGTGTTATTCCACGGCCTGCTGTTGACTTTTGGATGTACAGGCCCTTGAATTTCATGTAGTCAAATGTGTCAACATATGAGATCGAGTCAGAGTTAGAAATACTTCATCTGGACAAGGATTTTTTTGGATTTATTCCAAAAGCAGAAACAGAAACATCAAACTTAACAGCTACTGTCTTGCAAAAAAAACAACAGAGTTAAGAGACAACTTATAGAGAAGGAGAAAAAAAATCTGTAAGCCACCTATCTGATAAGGTGTTGGTATGAAAACTATGTCAGTAGTGCTAGAAAACAATCTAACTAAAAGAAGAGACCTGAAGAGACATTTCTGAAAAGTCATACCAATGGCCAAATACGTAAATGAAAAAATACTCAGCATTACTCATCAGGGAAAATGTAACTTATTACCTAAGTGAGACACTTCTGCATGCCTGTCTGAATGGCAATTATCAAAAAGACAAAAAAAAAAAAAGTGTTAGAGAAGATGTGGAGAAGAGAATCCTTGCACTCTGTTTGTGGGAATGTGAATTAGTGCCACCACTATGAAAAACAGCATGGAGAGGCCCCAAAAAGTTAACAACAGGACTGCCATAAGCCCTCGCACTCCCATCCGGAGGAATGAAATCAGCACGGCGATGAGACATCTGAGCGCCCACGCTCCCTGCAGCACTGGTCACTGCAGCCAAGACACAAGTCACCCGGTGTCCATCACTGGACGAACGGACAAAGAAAACACGGAGCACACATCTACACACAGCGGGGCATACCGCAGCCTGTAACATGGAAGAAGCCCCACCATCTGCAACAACATGGAGGGAACTGGGGTGACTGTGTGAAATGAAGTGAGCCAGACACAAACACATCCCTTCTCTCTGGGGGATGAAATGGCGGATGACCAGAACCTGAGACCACCAGGCTCCTGTCCACTGCCCTGCAGCCCTGCCACGCCGCAGGGGAGTTCATCGGCCCTGTCCCGTGCTGAGTTCTGGGGCCACTTTACTGCTGTGTTTTGAGGCCACTGTGTCACAAAGTAAGGGTGACTTGAACAAAAGCTCCACGTCAAGGTGACGGCCTATCTGACTGACAGTCCACCTGATAACCCAGATAGCTCCCAAGGGACCACCAGTATGGTGTGGACATGCTGGACGAAGAGACGACTCCTGGAGGAATTATCTGCGGTTTTTTCCCATTTAGTAGTTCTGGACCTTGGATAATCACAGGTGACAAACCGTGGAAAGTGGAACCACAGATGAGGCCGAGGGGACTACTGCACTGGACAGGTCTCACTTGTACACAGGAGCCAGAGCGCAAAGTCAACCCCAAGGGTAAAACTGGACGTCTTCTAGACTGTCTTTCGGGGTTACAAGGACTATATGGCAGAGAATACTACCGGTATCTGGACAAAGAGCCTCAGAAACAGCATGTTAATACTGCTACCTTTTAAAAATATGTAAAATGGACTTAAAATTGGAAAGAGGAGCTGGCACTGTGATGCAGCAGGTTAAACTCTGCCCGAGACACCGGCATCCCACAAGAGCACTGGTTTGAGTCCCTGTTGCTCCACTTCCGATCTGCTCCCTGCTAAGCAGCCTGGGAAAGCAGCAGAAGGTGACCCAAGTGCTTGGGCCCCTGCACCCATGTGGGAGATCTGGAAGAAGCTCCTGTCTTCTGGCTTCTAGCTTTGGCCTGACCAGCCGTAGCCTTTGTGGCCATTAGGAGAATGAACCAGCAGATAGCAGATTCTCTCGCTCCCTCTCTCCCTTTCAAACAAGTATTTTAAAAATAATAAAATTGGTAGAAAGAAGCATTCAGTGTTGCTTTGATCTGACTGAGCTACTGATAAACACACTGGAATTTGGATTTGTCTTGAAATAAACTGATACATGATACTTTCAGCTAATATGAACATGTCATCTGAAAATGTTTTGGTTACTACTAATCTCATGACGGGCCACAGAAATAAGGATTTGGAAAGTCAATGGAAAAATCCAAACACAAGAAATAAAGAAGACATATTACAAAAAGCTCACTGTTCAGACACACAATGCCCACATTTTTAGCATGCGTCCATTTACAAAGCAGAACATGTTTTCCTTGGTATGACTTTGAATCACCAACGATAAGAGACTGCACAGTTTTTTCTTTTCTTTCCCTCTCCCTCTATGTATGTATATGCATAAATTATATTAAATATAAGCAAACAATAAATATGTATTTAGAGTTATAAATAATATATATAAACACGTAAGTACATATATAAATATTTATAAAAATTTGAAAGGAAGAGGAGGCGAGGAAGGAAGGAGAGAGAGAGAGAGAGAGAGAGAGAAAGAGAGAGAGAAAGAGAGAGAGAGTGTTCTCATCCCCCGATTCATTCCTCAAACACCAGCAATGGCCTGGCCTGGGACAGGCCAAAGTCAGAGGCCAGGACCCAGCGATTCAATTCAGGCTTCCCAAGTGGGTGGCAGGAACCCCACGGCTACCTCCCTCCACCCTGTTTCTGCTTGTTTAACCAAGGTATTCTGGTATTGCAATGATTATTTATTGATGACTTCCTAACATCTTTGGATAATTTAAAGACAAATATTTAAACATCTGACAGTTTCAAAATAGTACATATTCTGGACTCTCTCCTCTGCCACTCTTTGACCTTATGAGAAATAGTTTGCGAGAAAAAAATAGCAAAGAAACAAGAAAACTATTTATTATGAATGGCAAAGAAAAAACTCAAGTCACTGTACTTATCCCACTCCACTTTAACATAATATTCCCTCTAGCACCAAGACTTATCTCTAATTGATAATGTGAGAGAAGATTCCACACAAGTGAAAACAGAAAATGCAATTACATTTTATTGCAAGAAATTTGGAAAACGTATTTTTAACAAAGTTAGCTATTCAAAAGTGTTACCTTAGGCTGTCTCTTAATAGCTCCTTCTCACAAGTGTGAAATTTAATGAAGGCAACAGCATTTACAAGCAAGACCAAAATGGTATCTTAATTACTAGCTGCAGTTTCTTAGGCAACAAGAGATTAAATGAAAAGAGAAATTAGTTTTACAAATGGCATCATACATCTTGATGCTACACCCCCTCCATCAAGTCGCAGATGGTTATGGATCTTGAACTTCCTAATATTGCAGGCAATCTTCTTTTCCCTGGGCACACCCAAATTCATCACTACTCTAAATCATGTATTTTTTTAGAATCACTTATAAGGGCTGAAGTGGTTTATCATAATGTTTCACACTTACTGACCACAGGGAAGAAGCATCTTCCTAATGGGGGTCTAAATGTACGCTCTGCTCCAACACTGGCCCTGCACGCCCGCAGTGGACTCGCTGCGCAGCATGGAGAAGTCCCTGACCGGATGCCAGGTCCAGGGATCACTACCACCACATCTGCCAGCCAGACCTGGAACAACGTTACTTCTGCCTGCCACAGAGTGGAACTCACATCTTAAAACAGGCATTTACGAGGCCCACATGGGAGATGTCCTCAGAGGGGTGACTATAAAACCCCACGCACTGAAAAGAGCCCGGAGCTTCTGCTAATCATAGCTGAGTAGCTCCTATTGAAGTGACAATTCGACCTATGACAATGATAAACTCGACAAAGCAGAGTGAAAAGCAAAACCCCAACCAGATACAGGCCCTGGGAGAGTGATCAAGGTCAAGATTCTTGGCAGAAATCTTAAAAAAAAATTTTTTTTTTCTTGGCAAGGGGATGGACATGCGATGGGTTTTCTGTATTCTTCTTTGGGCAGGCCTCAATCCATGCCATGCACAGAGGTTAAAAAGTGCAACTCACGGGGCCGGCACCCTGGCTCACTTGGTTAATCCTCTGCCTGCAGCGTCAGCATCCCAGATGGGCACTGGGTTCTAGTCCAGGTTGCTCCTCTTCCAGTCCAACTCCCTGCTGTGGCCCAGGAGGGCAGCAGATGATGGCCCAGGTCCTTGGGCCCTGCACCCGCATGGGAGACCAGGAGGAAGCACCTGGCTCCTGGCTTTGGATCAGCGTAGCTCCAGCTGTACCGGCCATTTTGGGGAGTGAACTAACGGAAGGAAGACCTTTCTCTCTGTCTCTCTCACTGTGTAACTCTGTCAAATCCGCCGCTTAACTCTCTGGTCTCAAACAACAAATTTCAGGGCAGTGCAGTAGCTGGGAAGGAGATGCAGGCCATACAGCCAGAGTGGTGTGGTTACAGCCCAAGACTCGGACGCATTCCCGTGATGGGCAGCCTCCAAGAACCAAACCAACATTTTAGCTGCTTTCCACTGCAGAGGGATAGAGGTTCTAGTTCCACTGACCTAATGGCCCAATGAAAAAAAAAAATCAATACACTTATGAAGACCGTAACAGAATTCAAAAGTCTTTATGATGCATCATTCATAATGTCTGGGATACAAGCCAAGAGCACAGCACATAAATGGGAAAATCTGAACCACATTGGACACTCAGTGCATCTTGACTCTAAGAGGAACCAGTAGCTCTGAAGACACAGAGGAGGGATTTAATTATTATTACATTAATATTCAGAGACATAAGGGAGTACGGGCTCACAAGGAATGAGAAGATAAAAAAACTGAACAGAGAAAAAGAAATTACATAAAAGGACCAAATGGACATTTAAAATTTCATTGCTTCACTCCCCAAATGCCAGGGCTGGGCCAGGCCAAAGCCAAGAGCCAGGAACTCCACCCAGGTCTCCCAGGGCGGGGCAGGCACTCCAGGACTCAAGCCAGCACCTGCTGCTGTAGCAGGAAGGTCAAATCCCAAGTGCAGCTGGGACTCAAACCCAAGCAGTCAGGTGGACATTTTAGATATGAAAAGAGAAATATCTGAAACAAAAACTCACTGGATGGGTAAGTGCAGCTTGAAGGAAACAGAAGGTCATGTGACCTGGGAGAGAGGTCCATGGAAATTAGTGATCTTTACCCAGAAACACGGTTTCAAAACACAAACAAAGCCTCTGGGACTGAGGGGACATCAGAGGGTACAACATATATGTGACCCAAGTCCCAGAAAGAGCAGAGAAAATACAGCAGAAAAAATATTTGAAGGAATGAAGAATAGCCAAAAATGAACTCAAAATGCTAGAAACCATAAACTTATAAGAACTCCCATGAAATACAAAAATACAAAGAAAATTATGCCAAGACACAAAATCGTAAGAAAGATAAAAACCAAAATTAAGCCAAAATCTCTAAAGCAGTTGGAGAGAAAAAAACCACTATACATAAAAGAATGGATGACTCAAACAACTTCCAGTTCTCATCAGGAATGAAACCAAAGACAGCACAGAAATACCTCTCAAGTTAAAATAAAAACAATTAATCCAGAATTTTATAGCCAGTTAAAAAAAACCCTCTATAAACTTCGCTAAAAAGCAGATATTTCATATAAAAATAAAATCGAGAAAATTGTCAGGAGACCTGCACTGTGAGAAGCGTTCAAGGGCCGTGTGCTTTGTCCAGCAGCAAAGACACTGCTGGACAATGGATGCCTGCGTCCCATTTCGGAGTGTGCGAGTTCAAGTCCCAGCTCCGTTCCCAATTCCAGCTTCCTGCTCATGCTCACCTTGGGAGGCAACAGTGATGGCTCATGCACTTGGGTCTCCCACGTGGGAGGGCAGGTTGGGTTCTGGCTTCTGACTTCAGCCTGGCCCAGTCCCAGCTGCTCTGAACATCTAGAGAGTAAACCAGCAGATGTCAGATCCAGCTCTATTCTTTTCCTGTTGCTGTCTCTCAACCTTCCAAATAAGGTAAATAAAAATTTTAAAAATGAAATGACAGCCAAAGGATGGTCTTGTAGGGAGAAGGGCAGCTAGATGGAAACAGATGTTTACAAACAAATAGAGGAAAATAAATGGTAAATAAAGCATAAATGTAAAAGGTCATTATTTCTCAGTAATTTCATTAAGATGCATATGACTGGAAAAGCAAAACTTGTAACTGTAGGGTAGGAGTGAACTATTATGGATGACAGCTGTACCCTTTGGACATGGGGACAGAGTAAGCAGCTCCAGCAGTTGGAAGTGTCTTCAACTCTATATGCTGTACATTATGGATTAGTTTATACTTCCAATATAGCAAATGCTTTCAGAAATGCAAAGAGGGAAGGTTACGAAGCAGACACGGAAAGTTAAAAAATTAAATAAAGAAAGACAAAAAAACCCTGCAATTAGAGGCCGGTGTTGCACAGCAGGAGGAGCGGCTGCCTGGGATGCCTGCCTCTCACTGTGGAAAGTCTGGGTTTGAGTCCTACTCCTGGGCGTCCGACCCAGCTTCCTGCTACTGCACCGTGGGAGGCACTGATGAGCAGCAAGTACTCGAGTACTGCCATCCACGTGGATGGAGCTCCCAGCTCCTGGTTTCAGTCTGGCCCCGCCAAGGCTGCTGTAGCAATTTGGGGAGTGAACCAGCAGGTGGAAATTCTCTCTCTCCCTCTCTCTCTTCCACTCCAACATTCCTGTTGCTCTGCCTGTTAATTAAATAAATAACTCTTATTTTAAAAAGTCAATTTGAAAGAGTCTAAAGGTCTAAATAAAACGAAGACCACAAAACTCCTGGAAGAAATCACTGAGAGGAAAAAAACAAGACAATTCTGAAGCAGGAAAAGGTTACTAAGGTACACAAATCTATGAAATGTAAGAACTAAAAGACTAATAAATTAGACTTCATGAAATTACAACTTTTGTTTTTTAACATTACTAAGTAAATGATACATTAAATAAATTACATATATACTGAAGAACTCATACCCAGAAATTTTTTAAAACAAATCTTTTACAACTCAATTCAATACAATTCAATTTGAAAAAAACCGTGAAAACTGAACAGAAAGCTACACAAGTGGCCAATAAGCACATTAATCATTGGAGAAATTCAAATTAAAGGCACAAAGAGATATCATTACGCATTCAACACAACGGGTAAAATTAAAAATTCTGAGGACACAGAAGCTGATGAGTTTATGGAGTAATCAGACCTCTCATAAATTTCTAGGGGGAGCATCAAAAGGCACAATCACTTTAGAAAATGACTTGGCAGTTTCTTACTGGCAGCAGTTTCACATCTAGGTGTACACTCAATGGAGATGAGTAAAAACGTCACTGAAAGACAAACGGCACTCCTTCTACCAGTCGAAAACCGGAAACAAGTCAAATACTCTCAAAGGACAAGGGACAAACAGTGGCGATAACTGAGGACGCTCGGCAGCCACAAGACACTGCTGAGGGGGAATCTCTCGGTGTTGAGGACAGGGAGCCAGGCACAGAAGCCAGCTCACACGTCGCTCTATCTACCTAAGAGCTCAACACAAAGACGCATGAGTCTTCCACCAGCATAAAGTGGAATGAAGATGGTAAACACAGGGAGGGACCACAACGGGGCACCCGTGGGATCCTGATAGTGTTCTATCTAGCTGCCTACAGTTACATTAGTGTTTTATTATTAAAAATGTACCAAGTATAAACTAATGATTTTTGCACGCTTCTTTATACATGTTACATTTCAATAAAGATCTTCCTTTCGGGGCCGGCGATGTGGTGCAGCAGGTTAACGCCCTGGTCTGCAGTGCCAGCATCCCATATGGGTGCCGGTTCAAGACCCAGCTGCTCCACTTCCCATCTAGCTCTCTGCTATGGCCTGGGAAAGCAGTGGAAGATGGCGAAAGTCCTTGGGCCCCTGCACCCACGTGTGAGACCCCGAAGAAGCTCCTGGCTCCTGGCTTCGGATTGGCCGTTTCGGCCAGTTGGGGAGTGAATTATCGGACGGAAGACCTCTCTCTCGCTCGCTCTCTTTCTCTGTAAGTCTGACTTTCAAGCAAATAAATAAATCTTAAAAAAAAAAAAATCTTCCCTTAAAAATTGAAAACATGTATGGCCTCAAAAGTCCTGAAAATTAGATTTTTTTTAAAAAATGCTGGCACTACAGGTGGTGGCTTTACCTGCTATGCCACAGCACCAGCCCTAGAAAGACAAATTCAATGAGAACCAGGAGGCAGAGCAATGGTATCTTATACAGGCCTTCAAAAACCAAATCTCAATGATAAAATATTTTTTAAAGAATGAGAACATAAAGACATTTTCATATCAAAATTCTCAGAATTTACTGCCAACAAACTCTCACTAAGGAAAACTTTAGGATACGGATTTCAGGCGGAAGTCCAACACCCTGAGATGGGAGGGCTGAGCTGCATAAGGAAAGGAGAGGCCAGCCCAGTGACCGACACGAGCAAAGTACAGTACTCTTTCACTGTATAGAAAAGGAACAGGACGTTTAATTTCCAAGAGAAAAACATGATGGGACCAGCATTTTGTTGAAACTCTTAGTCAAAGTTACAGCACTGTACAGGAGGGCATCTGGACACACGTGCCACATACTGGAGTGTCTGGGATTCTGATCCAGTTGCCTGCTGTTGCACCCTGGGACACAGCAAATGACGGCAGAGTAGCTGGGTCACTGCCTCTCCTGTGGGAGACCAGATGAAGTTCCTGGGCCCTGCCTTTGGCCTGGCCCAGTTCCAGCCATTGTGGGCATTTGAGGGGAGTGAACCCACAGATGAAAAGATATCTCTCTTGCTTGCTCTGCCTTTCAAATAAATAAAAACACATAAACTTTAAAAAAAAAAAAAACAGCATTCAGGGACTGGCATTGTGGCACAGAGGAGTAAGCCACTGCTCACAATGCTGGCATCGCATATGGGCACTGGTTTAAGTCCCAGCTGCTCCACTTCAAATGCAGCTCCCCGCTTACATGCCTGGGAAAGCAGCCGAAGATGGACTAAGTCCTTGGGCCCCTGCAGTCATGTTACCAGGCTCCTGCCTTCGCCCTGACTCATTTGGGAGTGAACCAGTGGATGGAATCTCTCTAACTCTGTCTGTTGGATAAGTAAAATCTGTTTTTTTTTTTTTAAAAAAAGGTTTTATTTATTTATTTTAAGAGGTAGAGTTACAAAGAGAGTGTGAGACCAAGAGAAACATCTTCCATCTGCGGGTTCACTCCCCAAACAGTCGCAATGGCTAGAGCTGCGCCGATCTGAAGCCAGGATCTTCTTCTGAGTCTCCCACATGGGTGCAGGGACCCAAGCACTTGGGCCATCTTCTACTGCTTTCCCAGGCCATGGCAGGGAGCTGGATGGAAAGAGGAGCAGCCAGGACTTGGACTGGTGTGTCCATATGGGATGACCTGCAAGAAGCTCCTGGCTCCTGACTCTGGATTGGCTCAGCTCCAGCCACTGCAGCTGTTTGGGGAGTGAACTAGCATATGGCAGACCTGTTTTTAACTCTACCTCTCAAATAAATAAATAAAATCTTTTTTTAAAAAAAAGGTATCAGAATATATTTCTTAAAAATCAGGAAATCAATGCTAAAAATACTTTTAAAACTGTTAATAAAAACCACATCTAAAACATAAGAAAAGCTGAAAGTCAGAGAACGGGAAACAGTAGCACCTACAGGAGAAATTTTACAATGCCTTTGGATTTGCTCTACAATATTCCACAAGAGAAATAAATTTAGGAGGAAGAGTAAACAAGGATGACAAACTGACAACTGTTCAAGACAGGTGACAGGTATATGGAAAATCATTACACTTTTCCAAATGGGTAGATGATAAAATTGTCTTTTTGAAGAAAAAGACACTCGGGAGCATACTAACCCAATGTCACGTGGTATGGCTACCTAAAGATTTAATGTAAAAGCACACCTAGAAAAGGCATTATGTTTGAGTACTGATTTATCTGAAAAATATAGACATTCTACCATTTATGTACCTATAGCATAGCCTCAAAAGTCTATGGGGAAAAACATCAACAGCACTACAAGGAGATTAAAAACCACATTAACCATTATGTGGGGAAATTTAACTCCTCTCTTTCAGTTCTTATATCATACACATACAAACACACACACACATTACTAAGTAGGTAAAAAAATTTTAGCTATACAACTTGATAAACTTGACCTAAAAGAGTTGCAACCACACTGGAGTAAGCAGATTTTTCAAAAGTAGTAGAATTTCTAAGAATGTCACACATACACAAAGGAAAAACACTTTTTAAAAAGATCTCTATTTATTTATTTGAAATCAGAGATACACACAGAGAGGGAGAGAAACAGACAAACATAGAGGGAGAGAGAGAAACCATCTGCTGGTTCACTTCCCAGGTGGCCATAATGGCCAGGCCAAAGCCAGGAGCTTCATCTAGGTCAAACACATGAGTGGCAGGGATCTTCCACTGCTCTTCCCAGGCCATAGCAGGGAGCTGGATTGGAAGTGGAGCAGCTGGGACTCCAATCAGCGCCCATAAGGGAGATGTGGGTATCCCAGGCAGCAGCTCTACCCATCAAGCCACGTCAGCCCCCAGAGGAAAAAAGTTTGATCTGATCAGAGTTAGCATAGATACTGAAGGACAGTGTCCAACAAATGATGCAGAAACTGCTTGCTACCCATGTAGGGGAAAACACACACACACACACACACACACAAGATCCCTACATGTCACACAAAACCACACCCAGGCAGACTAAATGAGACCCAAAGGTAAGATGTGAAACTTAAAAATGTATAGAATATCAAATACCTGTATGACCCCAGCATGGAGAAGTTTATTTCTGAAATAACAGCTTAATCCCTAGTAACTCAGGGTGGTGAACCTTGGGAGGGGGCAGATGAAACAGGAGCCTGGAGATGAGTGAAGCATCAGCCGCCCCGGCCATGTTTTCTTAGCTGGCTGCACAGTTTACTGTATTAGTCCTTCACCTCTTCCTGCAGGTATTGGGGCAGGTATTGGCAAAGTGGTTAGGATCTACTGGGACACCAGCATCACATACGGGAGTGCCTGGAGTCCCAGCTCCACGCCCAATTCCTGCTGCTGTGCACCCTGGGACACAGCGATGGCTACTGGGACACCAGCATCACATACGGGAGTCCCTGGAGTCCCAGCTCCACACCCAATTCCTGCTGCTGTGTGCCCTGGGACACAGTGATGGCTACTGGGACACCAGCATCACATTCGGGAGTGCCTGGAGTCCCAGCTCCACGCCCAGCTCCTGCTGCTGTGCGCCCTGGGACACAGTGATGGCTACTGGGACACCAGCATCACATTCGGGAGTGCCTGGAGTCCCAGCTCCACGCCCAACTCCTGCTGCTGTGTGCCCTGGGACACAGTGATGATGGCTCAAGCAGCTGGTTCCTGTCGTCCACATGGGAAAGCAGGATTGAGCTTCAGTCTGGCCCCCACCCTGGGCTTCTGTGGGCACTGGGAAGTCAACCAGCAGTTGGGAGATCTCTCTCTCTCTCTCTCTGCCTTTCAAATAGAATAAAAATTTTAAAACACCGAATATCAGAAAATTTTAAGGACTTCTTAAATGTAAAGGGGGAACAAGTGCAAACACTCACCTAGACTACTGCAAAATACATGAACTGCAACAGTTCATTCATGGGAGTAAAGGTTGGACTGATGCAGATCAGATGATACCCACATCAATGGAAAAGAAGGAACGTGGGAAACTTGACAAAGATCACAATGACCAACATCTTTTCAGACACAGAACCCAAAACAATGAGCAGGAAATCAGTTTTTTTTTTTTTTCATTTGACAGGCAGAGTGGACAGTGAGAGAGACAGAGAGAAAGGTCTTCCTTTTGTCCTTGGTTCACCCTCCAATGGCCGCTGTGGCCAGCGCACCACACTGATCCAAAGCCAGGAGCCAGGTGCTTCTCCTGGTCTCCCATGGGGTGCAGGGCCCAAGCACTTGGGCCATCCTCCACTGCACTCCCGGGCCACAGCAGAGAGCTGGCCTGGAAGAGGGGCAACCAGGACAGAATCCGGCACCCCGACCAGGACTAGAACCCGGTCTGCTGGCGCCACAGGCGGAGGATTAGCCTAGTGAGCCGCAGCGCCGGCCAGAAAACTAGTTTTTGTACAGTGCCTACTGTAACACATGCTTAAAAACCTTCCATTTAGGGGCTGGCACTGTAGGTTAGTACCCTGGCCTGTAGCCCTGGCATCCCATATGGGTTCTGCTTCAAGATCTGGCTGCTTCACTTCCCATCCGGCTCTCTGCTATGGCCTGGGAAAGCAGTAGAAGATGGCCCAAGTCCTTGGGCTCCTGCACCCACATGGGAGACCCGGAAGAAGCTCCTGGCTCCTGGCTTTGGATCAGCCCAGCTCCAGCCGTTTTAGCCAACTGGGGAGTAAACCAGCAGATGGAAAACCTTTCTCTGCCTCTCTTCTCGGATAACTCTTTCAAATAAATAAATAAATCTTAAAAAAAAAAAAACTTCCATTTAGTTCACGTGAAACCCTTTAATGTATGAATTATTACTGAATTAGAAATAGCGCTCTCATACCATAAATGTCGCAGTCAGTTTTCCTGGCTCCAAAGCCATTATTTTTCCCATCTTAACATGCTGGCACTAACAGAAGCAGCCCAGTGGGCAGAGTGCGTGTATGCATGTATGCGATCATCAAGTAGCCCATAACAGATGCTCACATTCAACGAAGAGTATTCGGTTCCTGAGCCCAGCAGTGGAAATGGCCTCCCCAGATCATCACGGAACCAGGATCAGCCCAAAGTCACAGGACTAGGGAGGTTTTCAACCCAGATAGTTCTGTGGGGGGAAAAGCCCCCCAACCTCCTTAGCTAGCAGTTTATGTGTAACTTGTTCCTCTCTGTAAAACACTACTTGGATGCCATGCTACTGCTGGTTATCCTCTCAGGCCACATTTTGCCCTAAAATATTACAAGAGGAAAACCCAACACCCATTTCAACAAAAATTTCCTCCAAAAACACTTCCATACAGTATTGAATGATCTGCATTTTTTGTGTGTGGATGTCTACATATGTGATTCTCATTCTGACCTAGCATACATGAGGGGCTCAATAAATGATTCCCAAGTGAAGAAAAGAAAAAGCAAATGAATGTATAAATGGCATTATGTGGTTCCCCTCTTCTGGGGGTGTTGGGGTAAGAGGGGATGTCAAGCAGGTATTTTCTAGGCTTTTTAAGGTTCATTTATTTTGAAAATCAGTGCTGGGGAGGGGGCTGGAGAGAGCTTCCATCCACCAGTTCACTCCCCAGATACCACAACAGCCAGTACTGGGCCAGGCTGAAGCCAGGAGTGTCATCTGGGTCTCTCACATGGCAGGCAGGGGTGTAAACACTTGGGTCATGTTCCACTGCTTTTCCTAGGCCATCAGCAGGGAGCTGGATCAGAAATGGAACATCTGGGACATGAACTGGTGCCCATATAGGAAGCCAGCTTCATAGGCAGGCTTTACCCACTATGTCACAATGCTGACCCATCCCATCCCTCTTCTTTAATAGAAAAGTTTTATTTAATAAATATAAATTTCAAAAGTACAACTTTTGGATTATAAAGGTTCTTCCCTGCATAACCACCCTCCCGCCCACAAACCATCCCATCCCCTACTCCCTCTCCCATCCCATTCTTCATTAAGATTCATTTTTAATTATCTTTATAAACAGAAGATTAACTCTGTACTGAATAAATATTTCAACAGTTTGCACCCACACAGACAATGTATAAAGTACTGTTTGAAGACAGGTGTTACTGTTAATTCTCACAGTACAATACATGAAGGACAGAGATCATACATGAGGAGCAAGTGTACAGTGACGTCCTGATTTAACAATTGACACTCTTATTTATTTTAATTTATTTGACAGAGTAATAGACAGTGAGAGAGAGAGAGAGAAAGGTCTTCCTTCCATTGGCTCACCCCCCAAATGGCTGCTACAGCTGCTGCTGCGCTGATCCAAAGCCAGGAGCCAGGTGCTTCTTCCTGGTCTCCCATGCGGGTGCAGGGCCCAAGCACTTGGGCCATCCTCCACTGCCCTCCTGGGCCACAGCAGAGAGCTGGACTGGAAGAGCAGCAACCAGGACTAGAACCCGGTGCCCATATGGGATGCCGGCGCTGCAGGCGGAGGATTAATCAAGTGAGCCACAGCGCTGTCCTGACACTCCTATTTATGACGTCAATAATCAGCTGAGGCTCCTGCCATGAGCTGCCAAGGCTATGGAAGCCTCTTGAGTTTGCCAACTCCGACCTTATTTAGACAAGGCTATATCAAAGTGGAAGTTCTCTCCTCCCTTCAGAGAAAGGTACCTCTTTCTTTGATGGCCCGTTTTTTCCGCTGGGATCTCACAGAGATCTTTCTTTTCTTTTTTTTTTTTTTTTTAACTTTTATTTAGGATATAAATTTCCAAGGTATGATTTATGGATTACAATGGGTTTCCCCCCATATTTTCCCTCTCCCCCCACAACCCTCCCCCCTTGCCCGCCCCCTCCACCCTTTTGTTCACATCCAGATTCGTTTTCAATTCTTTTTGTATACATGTGATCAATTTAGTATGTGTTAAGTTATGAATTCGTCCCTTTGCCCTCATATAGTAACACAAAGTGAAATATAGTCTTTGAGTTCTCATTTTAGCATTGAGTCACTTTGTATAGCACATTAAAGACAGAGATCCTACATGAGATATATATATATATATATATTTGAGACTGATAAATTTTTTTTTGATGCAGTTTCCAATGTAACACTGAGTTTTTTTTTTTTTTTCCTCCCTTTTCGATTATCTTTATATAGAGTAGGTCGGTTCAGTATGTATTAAGTAGGAATTTTCATCAGTTTGCATCTAAACAGAAACACAAAGTGTAAAAATACTGTTTCGGCACTAGTTACAGCGTTACCTCACATTAGATAACATGTTAAGGACAGATCCCACATGGGATATAGGTACACAGTGACTCCTGGTGTTGATTTAACAATTTGACACTCTTATTTATGGCGTCAGGAATCTCCCTAGGCTCTAGTCATGAGTTGCTGAGGCCATGGAAGCCTTTAGGGTTCGCCGATTTTGCTTCTATTCCGACAGGGTCACAG
Organism: Sylvilagus floridanus; assembly: GCA_949820135.1. Classification (NCBI taxonomy): domain Eukaryota; kingdom Metazoa; phylum Chordata; class Mammalia; order Lagomorpha; family Leporidae; genus Sylvilagus; species Sylvilagus floridanus. The sequence continues at coordinate 162,705,903 of OX463233.1, forward strand.
TCAAAGTGGAGGTCCCTTCCTCCCTTTGGAGAAAGGTGCCTTCTTCCTTGGTAGCCCCGTTCCTTCCACTGGGATCTCGCTCGCTGAGGTCTTCCCTTTAGGTCTTCTTTTTTTCCTTTTTCAGAGTGTCTTGGCTTTCCATGCCTATAATAATCTCATGGGCTCTTGAGCCAGATCTGAGTGCCCTAAGGGCTGATTCTGAGGCCAGAGTGTTATTTAGGACTTCTGTCATTTTATGAGTCTTCTGTGACTCTGCTTCCCATGCTGGATCGTCCTCTCCCTTTCTGGTCCTATCTGTTTATATTGGTAGAAACTAGTCTTGTTTGTATATTCCCTTTGACTCTTAGCCCTTTCAGTGTGATCGGTTGTGAACTGAAATTGTTTACTTGGGCCGTTGAGATGGCATTGGTATATGCCATCTTGATGGGGTTTTATTGGGATCCCCTGGTGTGTTTCTAACTCCATCATTTGGTGCAAGTCCAATTGAGTTTGTCTCAAATTGTACCTTTCATTTAGGTCATTTTTTGCCACAGTGTCTTGGCTTTTCATGCCTGAGATACTCTCATGGGCTTTCTAGCCAGCTCTGAATGCCTTAAGGGCACATTCTGAAGCCAGAGTGCTGCATCCTATCCCTCTTGAAGCTTTTAAAATTCTGTGAGTTTTAAGTCAGTACATGTCAAAGACATACACTTCACTGAAAGAACCTGGCAACAAAAATTCTGACATCCCTGAAAATATAACAAAATCCCAAATTTGTAGAATTTTGTGAAACAGAACTAAACACATGGGGGCCGAAGAAACCACAAGGCAGTGAGAACCTCAGTGGGAACCAGGATTCTCAGTGAGTGCTGAAGAGATAGGAGTTAAAACTACATGGATCTGGGTTTGAATGAGTAAGAGACTCACGGGGAACCAGCGTCGTGGCGCAGTGGCCTAGGCTGCTGCGTGTGCCACTGGCATCCCCTATCACGGTGTATGATCGAGTCCTGGCTGCTCTGTCCTGACCCAGCTTCCTGTTAAGGTGCCTGGGAACGAAGTGGAAGAGGGCCCAGGTACTTGGACTCCTGTCTCCCACTTAGAAGACTAGATGCAGTTTTTGGCTCCTTGTTTTTGCTTAGCCAAGCCCCAGCTGTTGCAGCCATTTGGAGAGTGAGCCAGGGGATACAAGATCTGTGTTTCTGCCTCTGTCACTCTGCCCTTCAAATAAATAAATAAACCTAAGGGAAAGAAAACTGTTGTATAAATAAAATCAGACAGCATGTGATTTAAAAAAAAAAAAAAAAGCCATGGGGGAAAACACTGTGGCACAGTAGGTTAAGTCTCTACCAGCATCCCGTATAGGCGCTAGCTTGTGTCCTGGCTGCTCCTCTTCTAAGCCAGTGCTTCGCTTATGACCTGGGAAAGCAGTGGAAGATGGTCCAAGCGCTTGGTCCCTGCATCCGTGTGGGAGACCCATAAGAAGCTCCTGACTTCTGGCTCCAGATTTGCCCAGCTTTGGCCATTGCAGCCATTTGTGGAGTGAACCAGTGATGGAAGACCTTTCTTTCTGTCTCTCCCTCTCAAATAAATAAATAAATAAAATCTTTAAAAAAAAACAAAAGGCCCCCAAATGATGCCAAAGTCAGAAGCCATACACACCCAGCAAAACACTGTTCTTCCAGCTCTATCTGCTATTAAGGGAAAACCAGTTTTCTTGGCAGAGCAGCAGATTCCAGTGTGGAGAGCAGGGACTGTTTGTGACCTGGCTTTTCCTGCTGGATCCTGTCACAGCGAGGTAGCTCTCAGCGAACGTCAGGAAGACATCAAAGGTCTTGGAGACCACGTGAAGAGATCTCGGACGGAGGACAGGATGGTGAAACAATTGGAATAGTAGAGGAAGTATATGCTAGTGCTTCAAACTCCCCTAAATCTACATTAAAGAATAGTAACTGATCACCTGAGGATGGCAGGAAACTCATTTTGCAAACTTGAAAAGAAAGTGACAAAAATCAATGGTTTATGCTGGTTTCCGTGTACAACCTGTACCACTAGATGGCTAGTTTCTCTCTCTAGAAGGATTGCAGCCAACGAATCAAGAACTGATTTAAGAGTGCCACTGTTCTTGAGCTCCTAACAGATGAATGCATCCATCGATTTGGCAGTAAGAGCTGTGATCACCAAAAGGGACAATGGAGGTACATCCTGGAGGAGAAACACACAGCCACCTTGTTTTGAGACAAGTTTACCAAAAATGCCACACCTGAGCCTGACCAAGCCTACGGATCCAGCAGCAGCCGGACCCAGACCATGGGGGAAAGCATCTAGGTCCAACAACCTGATTCCCTCAGCAAGTCGCATGGGGTGGAGAAGAGGGACGGGACCATTTGTAGACTGCAAGATACAAGGTACACTAGAGAGCTAGCGAGATGCACACCACGGTGGCCCAAACTACGAAGAGAGGCCAGGAAGCGATTCCCTCAGAAGTCAAGAAGGCAGAGACTTTCAGGGAGGAGAGTACTTGGGGTTTTGGAGAAAACTGGCACTCACCTGTCTCTTGAGGAGGTAGACCAAACAACTGCTGTCCCTGCTACAGTAACTACTTTGCTTTATGTACTCGGGGGTATCTGTATTATATTACACAATAGAAAGGGTTTTAGGAAAATGTCTGAAAACATGATAGAAGAGTTTGAAGAAACAGGTGTTCTGGTGGAAGGGCAAATTGGTAGTTTTTACAGGAGACAATTAGGCGATATCAGTAAAAATTATAAATGTGCATATCCTTTAACTGAACAACTCTACTGTGAGGAATTTCTCTTATAGTTACAAGAATACACATGTTGTTTTTCAAAGACTTATTTATTTATTTGAAAGGCGGGGGGGAGGGGAGAAGGAGAGAGAGACAGAGAGAGGGGGAGAGGGAGAGGGATGTCTTCCATTCGTTGGTTCACTCCCCAGATGGCCATGGCCAGAGCTGAGCTGAGCCAAGCCAAAGCCAGAAACTTCTTCTGGGTCTCCCACACAGGTGCAGGCGCCCAAGCACTTGGGCCATCTTCTACAGCTTTCCCAGGCCGTAGCAGAGAGCTGGATCGAAGTGGAGCAGCTGGGACTAGAACTGGTGCCCATGTGAGATACCGGCCCCACAAGGATACACGTGTAAAACGCTGCTTATTTAGGGTTCTGGTAACAGCAACTATTAGAACAATGCAAGCGGCTGCTCATAGGAGATGACAGTCAGAGTGCAGTGCATGCACACAATGAAACACACACACACACACCCACACCCACACAAACTGAAGCAGCCCGAACAAATCAACACACGGAATACAACTCTTATCAGAAGCTCATCCTAATATTCATATGGAATGAGAAGGAACCCCACACACCCCAAACACCCTTGGAAAATAGTAACAAGACACTGCAGGACCAGTATTGTGGTAAAGCAGGTAAAGCCACTGCCTAAGATGTTGGCACTCCATATGGGGGTCAATTCATGTCCCAGTTGCTCTACTTCCAATTCAGCTCCCTGTTAATGGCCTGGAAAAAGCAGCAGCAGATGGCCTGTTTGGGCACCTGCCACCCACAGGGAGACAGGATCAGGGGAGGGGGTCTTAAAAAAATAGCCCATGGAAAATGAGTATGATGGAAAAACTCCTTGCATGGATCTCAAAATTTTTTGCACCAAAATAAACATGACTTTTCAATCTTTTTCCATGAACTTTTAAATTACCCTTGCATAATACAAAAGAAATGATTTCCTGTGACAGGGTACACCATGGATACGATGTCAAGTGAAACAAGCCAGTTACAGACAGGCGAACACTGCTTGGTTCGCCCTGTACGGAGTTCCTAGAGTCGTCAGGGTCAACACAGTAGAGCGGCACTGACCCGGGGTTTGGGGCGATCACTAATGCGCAGTTTCAGGAGTAGAAGAAGGAAAGGGTTCTCGAGATGGATGGTGATGAGGACTGCACAAAAATCACGTGACAAAAATCTGCTGAAACTGAGGCAGCTTTTGGCACACAGCCAGAGACCGCTCTACGGGCAGAACCGTGCTTTACGACATGGCCGAGCCCGGGACTGTTTTCCTGGATCTGCTGGCCTAGATGGCGGCTCTGAGCTAGATCTGGCCAGAAGAACTCACACAGGGCTTATAGGGCAGAAACAAAGTACGGCCGTTGCTCAACAACACTTTCAGGATGCAGACAGCAATGAGCACAAAGGTCCATGGACGGCAGTATGCTGTCCAGTGTCTCCTGGGTTCCAAGTCCAGCCCTTCCTGCAAGATTACCCAGCCCGACTACCGCCTGCAGCCCCAGGCTCACCACCAGGAAGTCGCTCTAGACGGGCTGCTCCCTTCTGCAACCTCCCTGCAGCAGCCACGGGCCTGGGTTTTCAGCCTAGCCAACGAGGTCTCCCCTGGCTGGCCAGTCCTCCTCTCATTCTTCAGTTCTCTCTCCTCTGGACATTCCCCCCAGCAACCCCTACGCCCCACTCACAACCGCAAATCCACACAGCAGCTCCATTCCTTTGAACTGTCTCCAACATTCTCTGAGATGAAGGAAGGAACAGCAGCAAGATGCAGAATGTTATATACACTAGAACTAATGCTTTGGGGGCCGGCGTTGTGGCACAACGAGTTAATGCCCTGGCCTGAAGCGCTGGCATCCCATATGGCCGCTGGTTCGGGATGCTGCTCCACTTCCCATCCAGCTCTCTGCTATGGCCTGGGAAAGCAGTAGAAGATGGCCCAATCCTTGGGCCCCTGCACCCACGTGGAGACCTGGAAGAAGCTCCTGGCTCTGGATGGGCACAGGTCCAGCCATTGTGGACAATTGGGGAGTGAACCATCAGACAGAAGACCTCTCTCTCTCTCTGCCTCTCCTCTCCCTGTGTAACTCTTTCAAATAAATAAATCTTAAAAAAAAAAAAAAAACCTAATGTTTTGTTTTTAAAAAGGGTGGGAAGGGGAGAAAAAAATAAATAACTGTATTTGCTTATATATACCACATCTCCATATGGACACAAAGATACTGGTAACATTAGTTTCTGGAGGTGCCAGGACAGAAATAGAAGAATTTCTGTATGTTTCAAGTTATGAAATGTGATTGTATTATCTGTTCAAAAATAAATGTCTTAGCTCATGTCAAGAGCCTTGGGTGGTCACTGGCATCATACATAAGAATGTGAATTGTTAAATTAACACCAGGAGTCACTGTGCACTAACTTCCCATGCAGGACTTCTGTCCTCAAAGAGTCGTATTATGAAAGTTAACAGTAGGGGCCGGCACTGTGGCGCCGCGGGTTAATGCGCTGGCCTGGAGCGCCAGCGTCCCATGTAGGCACTGGTTCGGGTCCCAGCTGCTCCACTTCTGATCTGGCTCTCTGCTATGGCCTCGAAGGGCAGTGGAGGATGGTTCCAGTCCTTGGGCCCCTGCACTCGTATGGGAGACCCAGAGAAGGCTCCTGGCTTCAGATTGGCACAGCTCCAGCCATTGAAGCCAGTTGGGGAGTGAGCGAACGAATGGAGGTCCTCTCTCTGTAACTTTGACTTTCAAATAAATAAAAAAAAAAAAGTTAACAGTAAAACTTGTTCTCAAAGATTTCATTTTAATGTATTAAGTGGAGGATATTCTTATGTGTCGTAAGTTATAGTTATGTCTAAGTGCTCGCAAAAATTGTATTATTCTTGGCTGGTTCTTTTTTTTTTTTTTTTTGACAGGCAGAGTGGACAGCAAGAGAGAGAGAGACAGAGAGAAAGGTCTTCCTTTGCCATTGGTTTACCCCCCAATGGCCGCTGTGGCCAGCGTGCTGTGGCCAGCACACCACGCTGATCCAAAGCCAGGAGCCAGGTGCTTCTCCTGGTCTCCCATGCAGGTGCAGAGCCCAAGCACTTGGGCCATCCTCCACTGCACTCCCGGGCCATAGCAGAGAGCTGGACTGGAAGAGGAGCGACCGGGACAGAATCCGGCACCCCGACCAGGACTAGAACCTGGTGTGCCGGCGCCGCAGGCAGAGGATTAGCCTGTTGAGCTGCAGTGCCGGCCTACTTGGCTGATTCTTTAAAGTTATTTAAGTTTCTAAAAAAAAAAAAAAAAGTGACATGAACTTTGAGATGCAATGACTTTGAACAACCCTTGTCTCAACTGTTGAGAAACAGGTTTTTTTTTTGTATGTGTTTGCAAACTGTTGAACTCTTAGTACTGAGTTGGTCTTCTGTGTATAAAGTCAACTGAAAAGGGATCTTAGTGGAGAATGGGACTGGGCACGGGAGAGGAGATAGGGTGGGAAGAATCCCTGTATTCCTAACGTTGTGCTGATGAAATGATGGAGTGTATATTCCTTAAATAAAAGTCTCTTCAGGTTTAAAAGAAAAGTATCAAGGAGAACTAGTCAACTAGTTTAATCATTTAACACATCTGAGTGATCTATTGATGGGCTTCCAATGCTTGGAGGAGTAACAAAACACTGAAAAACATATTTAATAAATCATTATGTATTGATTCCAAAAAATGCCTTAAGAAAACCCTAGCTGGGTGAAAATAATGTATCTTACAGAGGTCTTTCTTTATTTTAAGGCAATTAATTGAAAAGTCACCAGTTTACCAACTGAAATTAGAAATCAGTACTATTTATAAATCCCTCAGTGTCACGATTTTAACTTCCTGAACTGGGGGCCGGTGTATGGTGCAGCAGGTTAAGCTATTGCTGGCCAAAATGGCATTCCCCATGAGCTACAGTTCAGGTCCTGGCTGAAGACTTCCAATCCAGCTCCCTGCTCATGCACCTGGAGAAAGCACAGGATGATGGCCCCAAAGAAATCAGTGCAAAACAGTGACTCAGGTTAAAAAGAGTGGAGATGATGTTGAAGATGAAGCCTGCAACAGCAGACAATCCACACCAGTTTATCAGGAAACTGATTAACCTTCCTCCTGGTCCTAACCGAAGAGGACAATGCAAAGCAGAAACAGCCAACACCATACATTTCATCTGGGTCAGCTTACAAAATTCTGCCTGAAAATCAAAGTAAAGCAAACTTCCTATGTGATGGGTACCAAAACCTTTGCGCTCACATCACTTGAAGACAAGATCAGAGCTTTCAATGGAAGCATTTCTTCAATCATTAACAGGAGATGAGATGTGGCTTTCTCAGTTGATTCTGAAGACAAAGCACAATCAAAGCAATGGCTATCAAGAGGTGGACGTGGTCCAGTCAAAACCAAACCAGCTGCCCAAGAGCAAACAACATTGAGAGGAGCTTTTGGGATGCTCAAGGCATTTTGCTTGCTGACTTTTTTGAGGGCCAAAGAACAGTGCTTGCTCTGATCCCAGAGTTTTGACAAAGCCCATCAACACTTCAGCTAACACACCTGGGAGACTTTCTCCACACAGTGCTCCAGGTCACTCATTTTCTTTTTCTTTTCTTTTTTTATTTTTTTGAAGATTTATTTTATTAATTTGAAAGAGAGTTAGAGAAAGAGAGGTAGAGACAGCGAGAGGTCTTCCATCCGCTGGTTCATTCCCCAGATGGTCGCAATGGCCGGAACTGCGCAGATCCAAAGCCAGGAGCCAGGAGCTTTTTCCAGGTCTCCCAGACAGGTGCAGGGCCCCAAGGACTTGGGCCATCTTCCACTGCTGTCTCAGGCCATAGCGGAGAGCTGGATCGGAAGAGGAGCAGCCGGGACTAGAACTGACACTCACATGGGATGCCGGCGCTTCAGGCCAGGGCTTTAGCCCACTGCGCCACAGTGCCGGCCCCAGGGGCTCACTCATTTTCAAAAAAGGGCAATTCTGTGAGCATTTCTATGAGAAATCATTAGACATCTACCTTACAATCATGAATTGGCACCTTCTAACTTATTTTGTTTACTAATAAAAAAAAAGCTCTAAAGGGAACCTACTTTTCTTCAGTTAATAATGTAAAAAAGATTACACTGAGGCCAGCTGTGTGGCATAGTGGGCAGCACCAGCACCCCATATGGGCACCTATTGAGTCCTGGCTGCTCTACTTCTGATCCCTGCTAAGGTGCCTAGGAAAGCAACAGAAGATGGCCCAAGTGCTTCCCTTCACCCACAAGGGAGACCTGGATAAAGCTCCTGGCTGCATCTGGCCCAGCCCTGGCTGTTGCAGCTATTTGGGGAATGAACCAGCGGATGGAAGACACCTCTCTCTGTGTCTGCCTCTCTATAATTCTGCCTTTCAAATAAATAAATAAATTTTAAAATTTGTACTTTATTGAAAAGCAAGATCCAGGGTAGGCTTTTGCCTAATGGTTCAGACAGTAATTAAGATGCTTGTGTTCCTTATCAGAGTGCCTGCACTGGACTCCTGGCTCTGCCTTCCAATCGCAGTTTCCTCTCAATGCAGACCCAGCGAAGGCAGCAAATGATAGCTCAAGTAGTCGAGGCCCTGCACCCACGTGGCAGGACCTGGCCTGAGTTGTGAGCTTCGGCCTGGCTCACTCCTGCACGCTGCAAGCTTCTGGCGACTGAACTAGCAGAGGGGAACCCCCTGCCTCTCCCTGCTTCTCAAATGAATCACAAAAAAACAAAGACGAAAACCAAGACCCAACAACACAGCCTCTTACAAGACACTGTCAATGTGACAACAGAAGGGTTAAAAGCAGGGAGAAGATACTATGGACACACAAATCATATTGAAGTTGGTATCAGGCAAGACAGGCTGAGGAACAAGCAATATTATGGAGGATACAGGCAGCTATTTCATCACAGTAACGGGACAATTCATCAAGGCGACACGCACGTCCTGAGTGTGCCTGCATCTGCTGACAACACACGAGAGGCAGAAGCATCAAACTAGGCCGTAACACAACGCTCAGTAAATCTGGAAGGATTAAAATCATCACAGTATAATCTTGAACTATAATTGAATTAAATTGGAAATTAAAGCAGAAATGTGGAGAATATGCAAATATTTGGTAATAAAAATACACTACTAAATAATCTAAAGGTTAAGAAGAAATTAAAAGAAATTTAGAAAGCATTTCGAATTGAATGAAAATAAAAATAGAAAATTTAGAATGTAGCTAAAGTAGAGCTTAGGGATAAAGGAAGCAAGGTGTAAAAGCAAGAAATTCCAGATTTACTATACAGCTTTGAACTTTAAGCTGAGAACAGAACAAATTAAACCAAAAGTAATTAGGCAGAAATAATACAATGTAAAAAATCAATTAGCTAGGGTACAAATAGAGAAAATCAAAGAAACCAGAAAATGGTTCTTTAAAAAGATCAATAAAATAAACTCTAGAAAGACTAATTTCAGCACTTCTATTACACTGGAGCTCTTTTTAAAAATGTTCAATTATTCATTTGAAAGGCAGAAACACACACACACACGCACGCACGCACGCGCGCGCAATCTTCCATCCACTTGTTCACTCCCCAGTCACTCTGAGCCTGGAACTCAGTCTGGGTGTCCCATGTGGGTGGCCAACGGTGTGGATTAGCAGGAAACTGGAATCAGAAGCAGAGATGGGACTTCAGTGGAGGCAGCTGGATATGGGACGTGTGCATCCCAGGCAGCGTCTTAACTGCTACGTCAAATGCCTGCTACTAAAGCAAGAAAAATAAAAAGTACTGAGAGTGAAGATATAAAGCTGTCTTTAGTCAAAGTCAATGTTATAGTTTATGTGCTAAATCCTATGAATTACACAGTGCTGCAACTAATAAGTGATCCAGCAAGGTGAATATGCAATAATCAAGTACATCTTTGAAAATTTGAAAAAATAGAATTTTTTAAACAGCATCCAAAATAGGCTGAATACCACCAAATATTCATAAAGCCTGCACCTATAAGCTACAAAATACAGTGGAAGGGGCTGTCACTGTGGTATAGCGGATAAAGCCACTGTCTGTAGTGTCAGCATCCCATATGGGCACTGGTTCAAGTCCTAGCTGCTCCACTTCTGATCCAGCTCTCTGCTATGGCCTCAGAAAGAAGTAGAAGATGGCCCAGGTCCTTGGGGCCTGCACCCACGTAGGAGACCCAGAAGTTGTTCCTGGCTTCAGATTGGTGCAGCTCTGGCCACTGTGGCCATTTGGGAAGTGAACCCGCGGATGGAAGACCTCTCTCTCTCTCTCTGTAACTCTGCTTTTCAAATTAATAAATTTAAAAAAAAAATACAGTTGAGAAATATTAAAGAGCTAAATGACAAAATTTACCATCCATGAAGATTCAATATTAACATGTCAGTTCTTCCCAACAGTTTTACAGACTGAATGAAATTCCCATAAAAATTCCATAAGGCTTCTTTTCTATACAAATTAGTAAATTTATTGTAAATGATTATGAGAAATGCAAAAAATTTAGACATGCCAAAACAATTTCCAAAACACAGAAACTGGAGGAACTGCGGTATTTTAGCACAATGATGGACACAGTGACCAATGCCAACAGGATGCAGTGCAGCAACAGACCCCCACACACATATTACATGTACGGTCTGGTGATCTGCAACAAATGAGTAAAGCAGAAATCTTTAACAAATGGGCTACAGGGGCCGACGCTGTGGTGCAGCAGGTTAAGGCCTTAACGTGCAGTGCTGGCATCCCATATGGGTGCCAATTTGAGTCCTGGCTGTTCCACTTCCGATCCAGCTCCCTGTTATAGCCTGGGAAAGAAGTAGAAGACAGCCCAAATCCTTGGGCCCCTGCACCCACAAGGGAGACCCAGAAGATGATCCTGGCTCTGAATCAGTTCAGCTCTGGCTGTTGCAGCCATCTGGGGAAAGAACCAGTGGATGGAAGACCTCTCTCTCTCTCTCTGGCTCTACCTCTCTCTGTAACTCTTTCAAATAATAAAAACAGATCTTTAAGGAAAAAAAAAAAAAACAAACAAACCAGAGCTATAAGGGCCAGTGCTGTGGTGCAACGGGTTAAGCTGCCGCTTGCAAGGCTGGCATCCTGTATCGGAGCACAGGTTTGAGTCCCAGCTGCTCTGCTTCCAATCCAGCTCCCCGGTCACGTTCCTGGGAAAGCAGCAGGTGATGGCCCAACTCTTGGGCCTATGACATCTTATGGGAGACCCAGATGGAGTTCTGGGCCCTGGCTTTGGCCTGGCCCAGCCCCAGGCATTGTGACCATTTGGAAAGTGAACTAGTAGATGGAAGATATCTTTGTCTCTTCCTCTCTGTCACACTGCTTTTCAAATAAGTAAAATTTTTTTTAACAAAAAGGGCTACAACTACTAGATATCCATATGTAAAAAGTCAATCATGAGCCGGCGCCACGGATCTCTAGACTAATCCTCCGCCTGTGGCACCAGCACCCCGGGTTCTAATCCCAGCTGGGGCACTGGATTCTGTCCCAGTTGCCCCTCTTCCAGCCCAGCTCTCTGCTATGGCCTGGGAGTGCAGTGGAGGATGGCCCAAGTGTTTGAGACCTGCACCTGCATGGGAGACCAGGAGAAGCACCTGGCTCCTGCCTTCGGATCAGTGCAGTGCTCCGGCTGCAGCGGCCATTGGGGGGTAAACCAATGGAAAAGGAAGACCTTTCTCTCTGTCTCTCTCTCACTGTCCACTCTGTCCAAAAAAAAAAAAAAAAAAAAATCAATCATGATTCTTACCTTGCACATACAAAAAAATCTTACCTGAAATGATGCACACACAGACCTCAATGTAGAAGTTAAAACCTTGAACTTCCACAAACACAGACATGAAAGTGCCTGTGACTGGAGAAGTTAAGGACACAAAAAGCAAGACTCATAGGAGAAAAAACTGACAACTTAGACTTCATCAGAATTTAGAAGTTTTGCTGCTTGAAAGATACCACTAAGAAAACAAAAAGGCAAGCTGCTCATTGGGAATACCTGCACCTCCTCTTGAGACAGGACCTGTATCTAGAATATATCGAGAACTCTCACAGATCAGTAAGTCACCAAGCTGGGGTCAGTGCTGTGGCACAGTGGGTTAAGCAGCTGCCTGGGGTGCCGGCATCCCACACAGGCACCAGTTCAGGTCCCAGCCACTCCCCTTCTGACCAGCTCTCTGCTGTTCCTCCTGGGAGGCAGTGGAAAATGATCCAAGTGCTTGGGCCCCTGCCACCCGCATAGTAGACCTGGAGAAAGCTCCGGGATGCAGCCTAATCCAGCCCCAGCCATTGGAGCCATTTGGGGAGTGAACCAGCAGATGAAAAATATCTCTCTGTCTCTCCCTCTCTGTAAGTTCGCCTTTCAAATAAACAAATAAATCTTAAAAAAAAAAAACAAAAAACCTCACTGAGTTAAAAATGGGTGCAAGGTTTGATCAGCCATTTGACAAAACGTACAAATGATCAATACGTACAAATGATCAATACGTACATGGAAACTGCTCAACATCAGTAGTATTAGAGAAACTAAAAGTATACCACGGTGAGCTGGCGCCGCGCCTCCACTAGAGTGGCTAGAACGTGCTGCTGGAGGCCTGGCGCAGCTGACTCTCACACTCTCGTGAGGCGGCGTCCCGGTGCAGTCACTTCCCAAAGCAATTCCGCCACTGCTCCTAAACATACACTTCCTGGTCCAGGAGAAATGTTTCCCAAAGGAAACACAGAAGCAGGAGCTGTGGCAGGGTGGGTTAAGCCACATCCCACATGGGGGTGCCTGATTCAACTGCTGCCTACTGTTTCCAAACCAGATTCCTGCTAATGCATTCTGGGAGGCAGCAGGGGACGGTTCCCGGCCACCCACCTGGGAGTTCTGGGCTCCTGGCCTCGGCTTGGCCCAGACCGAATAGACATTTGGGGACCAACCCAGTAGATGGATGATCTCTGTCGATCTGCTTTTTAAATAAACATTAAAAAAAATAAGAAATGAAAACACATTCACAGAAAGGTTCCTTGACAAATAGTCACAGCAACTTTATTTATGACCAAAGTCTGGAAAGAATTCAAAAGTCCATCAATAGAGAAATGCAGAGACTAGCCCTGGTAGACCCATACAGAAGATCACTGAGCAGGGAAAGGCCTGAGCTACACACAACAGTAGTAGGGCCTCTCAAAAATCTCAGGCTCAGAGAAGCTGGATGAAAGATCACACACTATAATTCAATGAGGTCACACTCTGGAAAAGCAAAGTCTAATGAGCACATATCAGACAACTCCTAAAGGGAGCGTATTTTCCTGTATGTGAATCATCCCTCAGTAAAGCTGGTTTAACATATTCTGCACATGAGAAGGCTGGACTACGATTTCTCTCCATAAGATGGGGACAATGCCAGTCAATACCTACTCCATACGTTGTGACCAGTAAATGGGGTCAGATGAGTTTGTGGGAAGCATGAAGAACTGTCTGACACAGAATAAAAGCTTAAAACAAAATGTTACCAAGATAAAAATTCTCCTCATTTAAAGATACTAACCCTGTATGACAAGGTCACTACAAACCAGAGGACTTCAACTAGGGACAGTTTTACCCACCGGGACTGGGCAATGACTATCTACACTTCTGATGATTAAGACTGGAGACTCTGGCCGGCGCCGTGGCTCAACAGGCTAATCCTCCGCCTTGCGGCGCCGGCACACCGGGTTCTAGTCCCGGTTGGGGCGCCAGATTCTGTCCCGGTTGCCCCTCTTCCAGGCCAGCTCTCTGCTGTGGCCCGGGAGTGCAGTGGAGGATGGCCCAGGTGCTTGGGCCCTGCACCCCATGGGAGACCAGGAAAAGCACCTAGCACCTGGCTCCTGCCATCGGATGAGCGCGGTGCGCCGGCCGCAGCGCGCCGACCACGGTGGCCATTGGAGGGTGAACCAACGGCAAAGGAAGACCTTTCTGTCTCTCTCTCTCCCAGTCCACTCTGCCTGTCAAAAATTAAAAAAAAAAAAAAAAGACTGGAGACTCACTAAGGGCATCTCATGGAGACAATAGGGGTGGTGGTACACACTGTGTGAGGTACAACTACAGCCTCTGTTAGCTAGGAAGTTAGATATGAGCTTATGTGTATATGACAAAGGCCTAAAGAGAAGACATCTATATCCAGCATATGCATCTACATCTCAAAGTCATCCCAATAATGTTTCGGGGGCAGCTGGCCTTCACATCCTGCCCTGCCCCCTTCTACCTGATAACTTGCCAGGTGGAGGTCCCCGCCCCTTCTGCCTGACAAATCTTCCACAGTCTCCCAGATGCAGCCCAGTATCTGCATTTCAAACACCCTGCTCCAGATCCCCATTCTCTAGGGGGTCCTGCTCACCCTTCCTCTGAACCCAGGATGGCGCCAGCTAGGCTTCCTCCTGTCTGATACCTTCAAGGGAACACTCAGATAGGAGCTTCTTGATATTTACAGCCATAAAATCCTGTTTCAGGAGGAAATGTGTGAAGACAGAGATCCATCTCCTTAAAAACCCCCGGCCTCACCCGGACTGTGTGCTCAGCCCTCTGACTCTCTGCTGAGTCGCCCACCTGGTCTGGCCAGGTGTAATCTCTCTACTCAACCATGTAACCCCGCTCCTCCCCTGCCACCCCCCCAAGCGACTGGGCACTCTCTCAGGTCCTGTCTGGAGAGGTGCCCATCTGTCCTTACGGATGTCCCTTCCCTAATAAACCTTGCTATTTTACCTCCCACTACTCTGTCTCACGCCTGAATTCTTTCTTGCGCGAAGACAAGAACCCTGCATTTCTCCAGTAACACCTCCACTACCCCAAAGTACCTGTCCCTAAAGGTCAATACAACATAGGCTAGAAAGCAGCCATAGACACAGTGTCAAAACCACCCTCCGAAAGAGAGGAGGTACTTCACATGGCATTCAAATCCAGGAGGGCTGTAAAGGTCTCCTACTGAGGAAAAAAAAAAAAAAAAGACAACAGGAAAAAGAGGAAGGAACAAGAACACTGTCAATACAAGCAAACATCCTGACCCTGCAGGCAAATGCAAAGTGAATACAGGAGACGGCCCTTTAAGACAAATGAAAGGGCAAAATATACAAGTTGTGATAATTATGAATGTTGGTGAGGACATCAACAGAAATCCGTCCTGGGCACTGCAGGAAAGGGTGGACTGCAGCCAACACGAATGATGTTCCATACAGACTACACAGTAGAATCGCCAACAGTGATCAGAGACAGTGGGTACCTCCAGGAGTGACGTGTTTATCTCAATTTAAATGAACCCTTCCTGGGGCAGGCACGTGGCAGTTGAGCCACCCACGACCCACCAGAGTGCCTGACTCTGGCGCCTGCCCCCGCTTCCTGCTGACGCAGTCCCTGAGGAGCCACAGTGACGGCTCAGGTAACTGGGTTCCTGACCTACATGGAGACCCTGTGAGTTCTGGGATCTGCCTGGACAGTCCTTGCCACTGGCATCTGGGGAGAAAACCAGTGCATGGGAGCACTCTCTGCCCCTCCAACAAAAATCTGAAGAACAAGGTTACTGTTGCTGCTCTTCAGAAACTTCTAGATGGCTCCAACTCACGGAATTCCCTTTACCTAGTAGGCAATCTGTAACACAGGTGCTGCATACTCTTGTATCCTTGTACGTCCTGTGGACATTTGTAGTCACCCTTTTTAGAAGCATAAATTGAGTCTCTAAGAGACTGCTTTATTCAGGGAACACAGCCAGCAAGTGTTCAGGCCCAGGTGTTCAGGATTCAAGCCCAAGTCCTTCTATCCCAAAGCCCAACCCTGTCTCCCACACAGTGGTAAAGTAATTACGACCTGTGCCCGGACGTTTTTTTGGGATTATTTTTAGTTTTTGTAGAACTATTCTCAACATCATTCTGGAATGGAGACGAGATTTTTAAAAAATGGGATGGCATGTGCCAGCACCGTGGCTCGCTTGGCTAATCCTCCACCTGCAGCGCCGGTATCCCATATGGGCACCGGGTTCTAGTCCTGGCTGCTCCTCTTCCAGTCCAGCTCTCTGCTGTGGCCCGGGAGGGCAGTGGAGGATGGCCCCAGTGCTTGGGCGCCTGCACCCACGTGGGAGACTAGGAGGAAGCACCTGGCTCTTGGCTTCAGATTGGCACAGCTCCGGCCATGGTGGCCATTTGAGGGGTGAACCAATGGAAGGAAGACCTTTCTGTCTTTCTCACTGTCAAATTAAAAAAAAAAAAAAAGGATGGCAAAAGGCCAGTTAAGCAGGGTGAATGAAAGACTGACTGACCCCTCCCGCAGAAAAATGTTCAGGTGTGAAACTACCCATATAATTTCAGTGGTTCACAAAGACCCTGGGGCCCCATCAACAGGCTCTTGGCTCTCAGGTTAAAAGTATCTACTTTAGGGAAAGAAGTTCAATCCTAAGATTTAAAGGACTGTGCAAATGTCTTTGACCACAGCTGTGCTCTGTCAACTACATGAAGTGTTTCACACACTGACTGTGTAAAGAAATCTTGACCTGCCTCAGTAAAAGCTAGCTCATTCTTCACTATAATCATCTCTTCACTTTAGAACTACGTAAAGTAACAAGACTGGTGGTTACATGAGGCTGGGAGAATTAGTTTAACTCAAAGCTAACACTGTGGCTCAGCAGTTAACCCACCAGCTTTGACGACAGCATCTCATATGGACGTGGGTTTGAGTCCAGACTGCTCCACTTCTGATCCAGCTCTCTGCTAATATGCCTGGGAAAGCAGAAGACAACCCAACGACTTGGGCCCCTACCATGTAGGTTTCCTACCCATGTAGGAAACCCGGATACAGTTCCAGGTTCCTGGCTTCAGCCTGGCCCAGCCCTGGCTGTTGTGGCCATCTGGGTAGGGAACCAGTGGACAGACATCTCTAACTCTGCCTTACAAATAAGTAAATCTTAAAAATGAAAAACTCCTGGAAAAATGAGTTACTTTAATCCAATCTCATGAAAGTAAGGATGAAAGTAATGACAAGGCAGCCATTCGTTTTAAAAAAGTGGTTTGCATTCTTTCTTACCTAGAGACAATTTCTACTAAGTTATACTCCACTTCATAGTTATATTTGCAAAATAACCTATCACAGAATTCAGCTTCTTTAGTTGTAATACAACTTTCCACAATGGAGGTGTTAATACATTAGTCATTTTTCTTAAAAGATTTATTTATTTGAAAGTCAGAGTTACAGAGAGAGAGGGACAGACAGATCTTCCATCCATTGGTTCATTCCCCAGTGGTCGCAATTGCCAGTGTGGAGCCAGCCCAGAGCCAGGAGCTTCTTCTGGGTCTCCCACCAACGTGGCAGGAGCCCAATCACTCGGGCCATCTTCCACTGCTTTTCCCAGCACAGAGCTTGATCGGAAGTGGAGCGACCGGGACAGGAACTGGGTCTCCCACCAACGTGGCAGGAGCCCAATCACTCGGGCCATCTTCCACTGCTTTTCCCAGCACAGAGCTTGATCGGAAGTGGAGCGACCGGGACAGGAACTGGGTCTCCCACCAACGTGGCAGGAGCCCAATCACTTGGGCCATCTTCCACTGCTTTTCCCAGCACAGAGCTTGATCGGAAGTGGAGCGACCGGGACAGGAACTGGCGCCCACAAAGGATGCCAGTGTTGCAGGTGGCGGCTCTACCCGCTTCGCCAAAACACCAGCCCCCTTGTTCATGGCCTTCATTTCACTATGGGTGTCTCATGTCTTTCCTACTGGATAGTTCTCATCCTTCTCTCATTCTGTTGTTTTTATCCTTTAAGCATACTTGTAGCACAGACTTACTGGTAATGTAGAATGGAATTTTTAAAAAGAGTCTTATCTGAAAGAGTTACAGAGAAAGAGGGGGAGAGACAGAGAGAGATATCTTCATCTGCTGGTTCACAAATGTCACAAAGACCAGGTTGGCCCAGATTGAAGCGAGGAGCTTCATCCTGGTCTCCCACATGCCTGCAGGGCCCCAAGTGCTTGGGCCATCTTCTGCTGCTTTCCCAGGCACACTAACAGGAAGCTGGATCCACGTGGAGTAGCCAGGACCTGAAACGGCACTCACATGGGATGCCAGTGTCAGGCAGTGGGTTAACCTGCTGCGCTACAACGCCAGCCCCCAGCACTCTTTTCGTCGTCTGGACACTTGAGTATTAACTACGAGCAGAAGCTGTGCGAACACTTCTGGGACGCCTTCACTAATCAGAGAAACTCCGAAATGCTGCAGTTTCTCCTACTGCCGGCACTGTGGCTCAACAGGCTAATCCTCCTCCTGCACCTGCGCCTGCACCCAGTCGAGGCGCCGGATTCTGTCCCGGTTGCCCCTCTTCCAGGCCAGCTCTCTGCTGTGGCCTGGGAGTGCAGTGGAGGATGGCCCAAGTGCTGGGGCCCTGCACCCCATGGGAGACCAGAAGAAACACCTGGCTCCTGCCTTCGGATCAGCGTGGTGCGCCACGGTGGCCATTGGAGGGTGAACCAACGGCAAAGGAAGACCTTTCTCTCTCTATCCACTCTGCCTGTCAAAAAAAATTAAAAAATAATAAAGCATGTAAATCACAAAGTGATCACAACGTTCGAGAAGAGATGCAACAGGACATGACTACTTACATAAACGTGGCAATCAGTCTGCTCCACCTAAATGACATCCTCCGACAAAGGAGTGTGGTACTCCCACCCTACGGTCTCTAAATACCTTCTAGATTTTGACCATAATCACATCCTTTCTCTGAGAACTGTCTGCATGGCTCAACTGTCCTGCCCAGACCCTGCAACTTTCCAGGTGGTCCCAGCCCTTCCCTCAAGGGAAGCCCCCAGGACACTCCTCTCTCCTCACCCCCAGATGAGTAACCTGGCCTGATAACACGGAGCAATAAAACCTCCTCGGCCCTCCCAGAAGGCAGGCACCTAGGGGCAGCGACCCTGCCCTGCGGCAGGTGGGCTACTCAGTCTGACAGCACTGAGTGGTAAAGCCTGGGGAGGAATGGGCCCAGTCTACACTCAGCAAAGCCTCCGTCCTGGAGAAGGGGGAGGAGGGACAGAGAAACCTCGGGAAGAAGGAGGCTCAGTCCCTTAAAACCCCCCCGTCTGAACAAAGACCACCAGTTCAGCTCTCTGCTCTCTTCTGAGCCAGTCGGGCCCGCCAGGTGCATTCTCTCCATTCAACCACTCTCCCTAGTCTGAGTGACTGCGCACTCTCTCTGTCCATTCCGTTCTGACGGACGCCCTATGCCCAATAAACCTCGCTACTTTTGCTCTGACTCACCCCTGAATTTTTTACTGCGCGAAGACAAGAACCCCACACTACAATCTCCACTAACACCTTTATCACTTCAAACAGTGTTTAGCACAAACAGGTAAACTGGCACTCTGATGTGGGATACAGGCTGGTGTCCCTAACAGTGGCTTAATCCCCTACTCCATGCTTCTGACTCAGCCCCCAACTAACACACCTGGGAGACAGCAGATGCCACCCACGTGGGAGACCCAGGTGGATTTCTGGGCTTCTGGTTTGGACCTGGCTAAGCCCTGGCTGCTGCAGGCATTTGGGGAGCTAACCAGCACATGGAAAATCTGTCTCTTCCTTTCAAATAAAATAATGTTTAATAAAAAAATAAAAGTGTCCAATCAATACAAGTGATTGTCAGCCTCTAAGCACCCCAAGAGCAGGTAACTTCCATGAATTCCCACATTCACAGTAACTAGTCCATAAACCCACAAACAGCAAAAACACAATGACACACGGAAGTTTCTAGCATTTTGGCAATTAGGTCACTTCCATTACGTTTATAATTTTCATTTTATTTGGAACACAGAAAAAGATGAACCAACCTTCCATTTGCTAGTTCACTCCCCCTAATGCCCACAACAGCCAGGGCTGAGCCAAGAGCCCAGAACGACAACTGAGTCTCCCACCTGGGTGGCAGGGAACCAAGGCCCAGAGCCATCACCTATGGACCCCCAGGTGCACATGAGCAGCAGGGGCCAGCACTGTGGCTCAGCAGGTTAGCACCGCGCATGGGCCCATGGGCCGGAGGCTGGAATCCCCGCTGATCCACTTCTTACCCGGTTCCCTGCTAAGGTGCCTGCAAAGACAGCCACACATGGCCCAATGGCAGGTGGGAGACCAGGCTCCAAGTCCAGGTTCCTGGCTTCAGCCTGGCCCAGCCCCAGGGACTATCTGGGAGTGAACCAGTGGATGGAAGCTCTCTAACTCCGCCTTTCAAATAAATAATCTTAAAAAAAAAAAAGTGGAGGAGCCATAACTACACAGGTGTGCCACGCGGGGACGTCCTGCTGTGCCCAACGCCTGCCCCCTCCCCCCATGACTTTAGGAGCAGCTGTAACCCTACAGAGTCCAGCGTCAGAGGTCACAGCTTCACACGTGTTTCCGTTTTAGTACTCTTGCCATAGCTTCCATGGTTCTCACGATAGAAATGCTAACACCCAGCGATCTAGGTTATGAGAATACTTAAAAAGTTGGCGCAAGAACGGAAGTGTGGTGTAGACATTTTCTGCAATCCACGCACACAGCTCTCGTGATGCCCCATGCGTGCTGGCCGCACTGGCCCCCGCCCCCAGCGACACCCGGGGACTTTATCCAGGGGAGTTCGCTGCACTAGCAGACCGGGCGCCTCCTGAGGACAGCGCTGGTCCACTTCGCTTCCGGCCGTACCCCAGGGTCTGGAACCGCGCCTGGCACACAGCGAGGGCCCCCTCGGCCCGCACCCAGCCTGAGGCCCCTCGTTCCGGCCCTCTTTCTCCCCAGGGGGTCTCGGTCCGGGTGCCCAGGCTGTGTGGCCCCAGCTGCAGGCCCTAGGCAGGTTGGGGGGGGGGGCGGCAGGCACTCCGGAAGCTTCTGGAACGGCCAAGGGAGCGGCCATTCGGGTAGGTCAAGCCCTTGCCGAGCCTGAGCGGGCAGACCCCGGGGGTGTCAGGGGTCAGAGGTCATGGAACCCCCAGCCCCACTCCCAGAAGCCTTTAATGTGACTTTGGAAGCGACGTGTCGGTCAGAAAGGCGGGCGCCCTCTCAGGACAGAGAGAGAAAAAGTCTGGCCCGCCTTCCCGGGAACTGACTGGAACACTCACCGGAAAGCGTAGGCTGCACAGACGCCCCGAGGGACCGAGGCTGGAGGGAGGAGCAGAAGGAAGCAGACGGGCGTGCACACCCTGAGCTCGCGCAACCGCAGGAGACGTCGCGTGCGCCCGCCCCTCAGGACGCGCAGCCGCAGTGCCGGCCTCGTGCGGCCGGGGTGGGGCGCGGAACTGGGCGGAGCCAGGCCCCCTGGTGCGCTGACGCGACGGGTCGCGGCGGAAGGGTGCCGGGGCGCAGGCGCGGCGGTGGCTCGAGGGCCAGGGGGCGGGGCCGCGCAGGCGCTGTGAGAGGCGGTAGCGGCGGCGGCGGCGGCGGTGGCGGCGGCAGCTGTGAGGGGGTTCCAGGAAGATGGTGCTCATTAAGGAATTGTGAGTGGGTCGGTGGTCGCGAGCGAGGCTCCTGGAGGGCAGGAGGGGGAGGTTTCTTTAAGCTGAGGAGTGACGGGATATTGCTAAGCCGGGGCGAGATGCGGGCCGGCCGCTCCCGGCGCTCGCCCCCTCCCCCGACACGCGCCCCCGGCCCACCGGGGTCCTGTCTCCGCGCGCCCCTGTGTCCTCCAGGCCTCGCGCTGGCGACGCGGGCGCCCTCTGGCCCGGGGGCAGGCTGCTGGGCCGAAGCGCGTGGCTCGGGAAGGCGCGGTCGAGAGTTTCCGTCGGGACCCGCCTTTTCCGCGACCCCTCCCCAGCCCCGGCCCGGGCCCGGGCCCACCCTGAGGCTCGCCGGGGGCCGCGGAGCGCAGGTCCGAGGGTGCAGGCGGCGCGGCGCGGCGCGGGCGGCGGGGTCTGACTGCGATTTGTTTCCTGGGGTGGAGCCTGCTGGTCCTCGGCGGGAGCCGGGGTTGCGGGGCGGAGGCGGCCGTGGGGTGGGACTCGACGGGGGCCACTCGGGCGCCCGGCCCGGACGGGGCGGCACCGCGGGCCCCACCTGCTGCCGGAGGGAGAGACGAGGTAGCACGTGGTGGTGTGGCATGGAGGGATCTCCAGGTGTGCAGAGCTGGGAGCCGTCGGTGGCCGGCCCGCGCGTGGCCCGCGCGCTGTCGCCGCTCCAAGATGGCCCGTGCTTTTAGGATCGTCACATTTCCTGCCGCATTGGCTTTTCCCGCACGTTATTTTTCATGCTAACTCTGAAACCTTTAAGAAAAAAAAAAAAAAGTCACCTGTCAGTTCTGTGCGTAAAACTCTGCCAAAGCGCCCCACAAATAAAGAGGCGAAAGCGGCCAGCTGATGTCTGACTGACCGCTCCCTGCTGTGCCTCCCGTCCCGGGCCCTGCACTGGCCTGCGACCCCAGCCCACCGCCTCGCCGCCGTGCAGGTCTCTGCTCGAGTGTTGTCCTCTGTGTGAGGTCCGCGGACTTGCAGCGGCGCGCTCTCCCGGCGCCCAGCCTTTGGAGCAGTTCCCGGCGCATAGCAGGTGCTCAGTAAACGCTTCAGTCCTTGGAGGAAGGGATGCAGCTGTGGTCGGCGACAGGGATCCTGAGAAAAGATGGTTTTTTATTTTTGCATTTTGTTGTAGAGTGAAATGTTGCTACTGAAGTTGGTTTCAGTACTGCACTCTGGGTGCACGTAAAGCTTCCAGGTTTGTACATCGTTTAAAGCAAGTGGCTTTCAGTGCTCTGGCATCCGATGCACTTAGGTGGCAGAAGACAAGACAGGTGGAGGGACAGGACAAGTGGACGTAACCGTTTCCTAGCAGAACTGACCTAGGCCAGATGCATTTCGTGATTTGCGTTTTATCAGAGCTACTTCGTTCTTCCGAATGCGTGAATCAGGTGTTCAGGAAAGCCCTCTGCCAGTCCGGGCAGTCCGTCAGCCTAACCCAGGGAGAGCAGCACCCACCAGGAATGACCCACATCACGCTCTCTGCGGACTTCTGTTTTCTCTCACCGAAGTGACAGATGTCGAGCTGTGCCCAGAGTGTAATGAAGTTGGCAGCTCGTTCACGCGCGTGTGGCTCAGGGATGGTTCCCTCCTGGGCCGTGGGAAGGCCGGGCCCCTTCCTCAGGAGCAGTGAGCGCGGGCGGCCTGCAGCGCGGGGTGCTGGTGGGGTTCCGCGCTTCGCAGGGGTCTGCAGGGCTGTGAAGTTCCTGTTTCAGGTCAGAAGTGACTTTGCCAGGCGATACCTGAGCAGTAGATGACTTTGGAAGGATTAGTTCCTAGTCCCATTTTGGAAATGGTTTTCATAAGTTTTTTTTTTTCCAAATTGTTCTAAAATACTGCTTTTTGGTTAATAATGAAAAATCAAAACCTGTCCCTTTGGCAACTTGCTATTGAGTAAATCTTGAAGTGACTTGACTCCACATTCAGAATGTTTTAATCAGTTACTTTAGCTTTTAGAAAGAAATTTCTCCAAAAGTGTTGTTAGGGGCCAGCACTGTGGCGTAGCACGTGAAGCCGCTGCCTGCAGTGCCAGCATCCCATATGGGCACCAGTTCAAGTCCCAGCTGCTCCACTTCTGATCCAGCTCTCTGCTATGGCCTGGGAAAGCAGTAGAAGATGGCCCAAGTCCTTGGGCCCCTGCGTCCACATGGGAGACCTAGAAGAAGCTCCTGGCTCCTGGCTTCGGATCGGTGCAGCTCCAGCCGTTGCGGCCATCTGGGGAGTGAGCCAGCAGAAGGAAGATATCTCTCTCTGCCTCTGTTTTCTCTCTGTGTAACTCAGACTTTCAAATGAATAGAAAAGAAAGAAAGTGTTGTTAAATAAAATGAGGGATCTGCTGCTAGCGTGCAGTCATCCTCAGCGGGAATTTCGCTTTATGATGCTTCAGGGAAAGCTGTACCACACCCCTAGTTCCGCTCATCCTGGCTGTGACCTGCTGATAGCCCCTTACAGTCCCCCAACACATCTTCTGCCTCCTCCTATTTCTCAGTGTTTGTGACCACCTACAGGGTCTTCAGCTCAGCGGTGGTTACATCACTCACTTCTTGGAACAATCCTCCAGGATTTCTTACTACCTGATGAGTTTAACGCATCTCTTACCCTAGCATCCCAGCCTCTGGGAAAGCGGTCCCGAACCCTGCGTTTTTAACTTCCATTTCCCCAGTTTACTGAGACAGTGAGCAAGTTAGTGTGTACTCTGAGGAGACAAGCTAGGATGGTTGGGACTTGTAGGTATGGAAGGATTTAGGCTAAGTTTCTTCTTGATTAGAATGGAAATAAGTGGCCATCGTGACTTTGAGGAGGATGTGCAGTTGTTTTTAGATCACCGTTATCAGAAGGACAGTGATGAGGACCCTCCCCCCCCCAGAAGTCAGAGAGGAGGGAGTAATAGGAGAGAGGTTTTGTGCATGTTGGAGATAGTGATGTGAACGTTCAGACATAGATGGCTGAGTGGAAAGTGCACCTGGACTGAAAGCTACGTAGACTAGTTGGGTTACATTGTCCTCTTGTGTCTCTTTAAAGAACACCTATTAACCAAGAATGTGTAGGTTAAAATGTTGTCACTATTAGAAACAGAAAAAAAAAATCTTAAGAGTGGAGCTAAAGAGAAACTGAAACTGAAATAGTAAAACTATTGGGAATTTTGCATTAAATTAAGATTGGCTACAAGAGTTTTTTTCCCTGTACTTTTCATATAGTTTGAAATCTGGAGATACAAGGCAGTATTCTGTAAAATAATGTACTATAGTGTTGTTTGTGGATTCACCTTCAGTACTGTGTCACAGGTAAAATGGAACTGTCATGACATTCATTTGATATGTCCAATAACCAACAGTCCTGGACAGGATCAAATTTGCATCAACCTTAAATCTGCTCTGGAAGAAGTCATAAAGCTCAGTTTCCTTGATGAAGTTCTTTGTTACTAATTCCTAAAGGACCCCTTATTTTTATCTTATTAAACTTGAGGAATAATTGGGTAGTAAGGGAAACAGTTTCTGGGAACATTTCACTCATTAATAAGATTCAAAAAGGATATGAGTTTTCTGTAAGAAGTGTCGAAAACAAAATGCACAGTATAAAGATGGGAAATGGAACCATGCCAACAATACCATGAGGGCAGCCTGACCTGCAGCCTGCAGATCACACACCTGTCTCCTGTAATTTTCAGTGCCCTCTACAGCTGCCTCTCTGGGGTCCTGGTGTGAGGAAACGACTGCAAATGATCATTGAGATCCAGGAATGGTACTTTGATTCCCCGGATTTAAAAATCCTCAGCTGTGAGGGCTGTAGGCATTGCAAAAACTCCTTCCATGAACGACATGCTCATATTTTCAGATTTAAAAGATCTGTCTATGGTATCATTGGACTTGGAAGCTCTTTTTAGTCTTGAAAGCCATGTTTTAAAGCTGTGTAATATGTAACGTATACCCTTTTCCCTTTTGTCTTTTCAGCCGTGTGGTCTTGCCATGTTCAGTCCAGGAGGTAGGTCTTTTATGATGTACATGGTTAGCTGGTATGAATCACTTTGTGTCTTTGAACTTATTTTTGTACACTGCCTTGTACTTTTCATTTACCTTTTCCTTCCAGTTTATATGACAACATGAATCGGAATGGGTTATGGTGATCAATTGCAAATGATTTCTTCTACACTGTCTTATTTGGAAGAATCTAAAGAATGTGTAGTTTAGGGGGCAGGCATTTAGCCCAGTGGTTGGGATGTCACTCGGGACACCATAGGCCATGTGAGTGTGCCTAGGTTGGAGTTCCTCTCTCTCAGGCGGGGATCCAGATAGAGTTCCTAATTCCTGGTTTCCTCCTGGCCTGCCCCAGTTGTGACTAGCATTTGGGGAGTGAACCAGCAGATGAGAGATATCTCTTTGCCTTTAAAAATGAAATTGGAAAGTAGTTTAAACTGTGTGCCAGTGAGGCACTCTTTCTACATCTTGGGAAATGAGGCTCCAACCTCAACTTAAGTTCTTTAAAATTTAAGTAGCCAGCTGCTTAGAAAAGCAACCCACGTGATTGTTGGACATTTAAAACTTCACTTTCAACCACGTTACTTTCCTGTAATGTTTGACTGTTCATACTGTTCATGGTTCATCCCCCTCAAGCAGGAGATAACGCTGCTGTCCTGCCTAAAGTGTCCCTTCAGGTGTTTGGACGCTAGTTCTCCCAGTACTTCCCTGTCCCCAGCCCTTTTGTTCCATCTCAAAAGGTCAGAAGGTTAAACATTCCTGGCACATTTATTTGGCCTAATAAAACATGACCTCTAGACTTCCCCAACAACTGGCCTCATTACTGCACATGCTGTATTTGCTGTGAGCTGAAAACAGTATTCCAGACATGGTCTGGCCAGCACGTAGCTGTGAGAGTTATTATCTTTATCTGCACATGACATAGAAACACATCAGCTATTCAGAGCATGCATATCCTGCATTTGGAGCTCTCTGTAGTATAAAGCAGAGAATAAAAGCAGAAAAGATTCCTGAGAAATCAAGATATGTGTAGCAAAACCCAGAAAACCTCCAGACCCTTCTGAACTTGCTTACAGTTCTGACTTGCTCAGCTATCTGGTTTTCCTAGAGTTGACAGTAGATTAGAAGCAGTGAGTTGGAAATGAGACAAAACAAACTGATAACCTAGGAAGTGACAGCTGACAGAAGACAGAAAAAAATGCCAGGCACTAAGAAGGAGTAGCTCTGGCTCTGTTTAGTGTAGACTTGAACACAGCTGCATGTATCTGAGTAGTGCCCGAGATTTCAGTATATTAAACCACACTGGAGGGAAGCCAGACAACCCAGTTCTTTATTTGTGCAATTGATTGTTTGAGCTTGAATGTGGAATTTGACATTTGTTTTTGTTAGATTTTTCTCTCTTGATTTTAGCTGGTTGAATCAACTTGTTGAAATCCAAGTCTTGAAATTATCACCCCCCAAATAATCTCAGCTTTTTGTCATATTAAGATTAATAAGCCTGCTTCATGTCTTCATTTAAACTATTCGTAACAGAAGCAGAGGAAAATGTAGTAGCGTACCACAAAAATGTTAGTCCATTAATAATAGTTTTGGGTACTATTGTCTGTCTGTTTCTCCTACTCTGTATCTTTTTTTTTTTTTTTTTTTTTGACAGGCAGAGTGGACAGTGAGAGAGAGAGACAGAGAGAAAGGTCTTCCTTTGCCGTTGGTTCACCCTCCAATGGCTGCCGCGGACGGCGCACCGTGCTCATCCGATGGCAGGAGCCAGGTGCTAGGTGCTTTTTCCTGGTCTCCCATGGGGTGCAGGGCCCAAGCACTTGGGCCATCCTCCACTGCACTCCCGGGCCATAGCAGAGGGCTGGCCTGGAAGAGGGGCAACTGGGACAGAATCCGGCGCCCCGACCGGGACTAGAACCCGGTGTGCCGGCGCCGCAAGGTGGAGGATTAGCCTGTTGAGCCACGGCGCCGGCTCCTACTCTGTATCTTTGACCAAGACAAATTACCTTTTGATTTAGACACATTGTAGTCCTTTTAAAAAAATGACTGTTGAAAAGTATTTTTTGAAGGACTTGAATGTATTGTTGTATCATGAAAAACCAAGAGAAGTAAGGGAGCCCTCCGCACGGTCCACAGTCCCTGCAAACACTTACGGAGTGTGTGAGAAGTGCGCTTGCTCTCCAAGCAGTTCCACGTGGAGTGAGATTGTGCGTGTCTAAATTGACCTGCAGAGTGGCATCATATCCTCAGTAGCTTCTTGGACAGGAATATGTAAATACGGTAACCTGTATTTTTCTCCTGGGACTGATAGTTTTGGAGTACAGGTTCTTAGAGGTAGATTTTTAGTATTTTTCTTTGAAAATACGCTTGTAAAGAAGAAGAATGCTTCTTCAGCTGTCTTCATTGGAAAGAAAAAAATGTGGCCAGACCTGAAGAGATTGGAGGTAGTGCTGCGGCTTGGCTACTGGAAAAAGTCAGGACACAAGACCTCTGCTTTTTATCATTTGTTACAGCTGTTACAACTCCGGATTGGTGTAGAGCGATACTGCTGATTCTCAGGTGTTAGAGCTCACTTTAAATGAAATAGACTCCAGACAGCGGTTTCCTGGCTCTCGGTTGGGCTTGTATGAGGCTACTTATAGAAGGTTAAGGAAAATGGAATTGAAACCTAAGTTTATTTTGGGACAAAAAGTTTTGAAATCCATGCATACAAGGGGTCTTTGTCATGGGAAATTCATATTATAAAAAACTGGATTACAAATTTTTTGCATCAAAATAAACTTTTAATTCCATTTTCCCACAAAATTTTTGCGATTCCCTTGTGTATTTTTTTTTTTTTTTTTTTACAGACAGAGTGGACAGTGAGAGAGAAAGGTCTTCCTTTTTGCCGTTGGTTCACCCTCCAATGGCCGCCGCGGACGGCGCGCTGCGGCCGGCGCACTGCGCTCGTCCGATGGCAGGAGCCAGGAGCCAGGTGCTTTTCCTGATCTCCCCATGGGGTGCAGGGCCCAAGCACCTGGGCCATCCTCCACTGCACTCCCGGGCCACAGCAGAGGGCTGGCCTGGAAGAGGGGCAACCGGGACAGAATCCGGTGCCCCAACCGGGACTAGAACCCGGTGTGCTGGCGCCGCAAGGCGGAGGATTAGCCTGTTGAGCCACGGCGCCGACCTCCCTTGTGTATTTGTAATAACTTAAAAACAGTTTCTGTTTACTGAAGAATCTTGTTGAATGATTTTGAGCCTGAGCACTATTTCTGACTGGTTGATCAAGAGCCAAATTGGGCATGTCATACACAAGCCAGGGCTGAAAAAAAGACCAGAGTTCAGAGCTGTCATGGTTTTTGAATGTTGGGTTTCTTTGTTGTTATACTTTGTATAGCTCCTATTTCTCATTGAGAACCGTAAGCTGATTGGTCAGTGTTAACTGGCAGTGACAAATTCCTGCAACAACTTTCTCAGAAATTTATGAAATTAAATGAGGTACAGTCGATGTGAATATGCTTTGGAAAGTACAAATTATAGTGTTTGTGAGTTGTACCAAATGTCAAGACATTTTTTTGATAAGCAAATAGTATATATTCAAGCATGGAATATTTGTAACTAGAAGTTTTTCAAAGAACAGAAATCCTGTAAAATAGTTTCTTAAAGCCCTATGATTATCTAGTGTTTGTCTTCCTAAATATATTACACTAATTTAAGTCATATGTTCATATAGAAAATATATGCTGAATAGTCTAGATATAATTTTCTGTATCTTGTATATTACTACTGACTTGCTGAAATTCTGTGCCTTTTGATATTTCAGTATCAGGTTGGACAGCTTTACTCTGTTGCAGAAGCAAGTAAGAATGAGACTGGTGGTGGAGAAGGAATTGAAGTCTTAAAGAATGAACCCTATGAGAAAGATGGAGAAAAGGGACAATATACACATAAAATTTACCACCTGAAGAGGTAAGTGGGGCATGCACATTTGATGCATAGTCATTATATGAAACAGTTATGCAGTAACTCCCTAGCTTACTTAGGAAGTGTGTAACTACCTTGCTGGTAGATAATGCTAAAAGGCATTTTTTAATTTCAGTATGGTAATTGTTGCATTTTAATTTTTTGAGAGACTCCTGATGTTAATTATTTTAAAATTTTAAAGGTAGTATGTTTCCTTATGACAAAAATTCACACGGAGAAGACTGTCAGATAAAAACTTGGTCTCCACTCCTTGCCATCAAATATCTGCAACCACAGAGCGCAACACTGGAATTGCAGATAATTTTCTGTATATATTCAGAGAAATTGTAAAAAAGTCAAAGATATATTACATGTGCATTTTTAGTTTTTTTAAAAAAAATATTTATTTTTATTTATTTGAAAGAGTTACATATGAAGGTAGAGCCAGAGAGGTTTTCCACCCACTGGTTCACTCCATAGGTGACCGTAACGACCAGAGCTGAGCTGATCCGAAGCCAGGAGCCTCCTCCCGGTCTCCCATGCAGTTGCAGGGGCCCAAGGACTTGGGCCAACTTCTATTGCTTCCCCAGGCCATAGCAGAGAGCTGGATCGAAAGTGAAGCAGCTGGGACTTGAACCGGCTCCCATATGGGATGCTGACACTGCAGGTCGGGCTTTAACTCGCTGCATCCCAGCGCTGGCCCCAGTTTTCTGGATGGACTCCTGCTGTATACGTGGTTCTGCGGTGTGTCACGCAACCATGTATCACAAACGTCCTTAGTGTAGTTTAATACCTGTGTGATTCCTTTAAAGCTGAGTGAGGTTTCTTGGTGTGTCACTGTGTAGTTTACATAAGCATTGCCTAAATGATAAGTCCTGTTAGGGATTTCGCTGTGTCTGCCTGTCACAGCTGTTTATACGTGGATAGATGGCCTTCCACCTCAGGTTCCCCTTCTGTGGGAGAGAGTCACGAAAGGCTTGCTTGGAGGACTTGGCGCTGCTGCTGGATCGTCCTGCCAGACTCTTGACAGTATTCAGTTTTCCTGATTTCTCTTACTAATTTTGGCCATTTTCATAGGGAGAAAATAGTCTCCTTTACGTTTGTATTTGTTAAGGCAGTTGAATGTCTTTTCATGTTAATTGACCATTTGAATTCCTTCTTTGACTTGCTGCTCTGATTCTTTGTTCATTTGGAATAGATCCTTTAAAATGGAAAATGTCAGTATTTATCTAAGGCCAAAGACCATTAATGACTTTCTTTCTTTAAAAAAAAAAAAAAAAGGAAAAAAGTTTATCTGAAAAGTTGAGTGACAGAAGAGAAAGATCTTCTATCCATTGATTCACTCCCCAAATGCCTGCAAAAGATGAGGCCAGGCCAGGCTGAAAACAGGAGCCAGGAACCCAGACATGTCTCTTGTGGGTTGCAGGAACAAGGACCCGGGCCACCTTCTGCCTCCCCAGCCCATTAGTAGAAAACTGGATGGAAACAGAGGCCGGAGTTGGTCCGTGGCACTCTGAGACAGGATGTGGGGGTGCCAGGGTGGCTCGGTCCCTGTGCTACAAAGCCCACTCTAACCATTATTGGCCTTTAAGCTTCCATTTGATCAGTAATCTTCCCAAAGTCACGGTAAGAGGGAATCTTGTTCTTAGCCTTTATTCACTAATATTGAGGTGAGTCATACTGCTATAGAGCTCACATTTACTCAGTTAAACTTTGCTGGTTGCTTTAAAGTAGCATAAGAATGGAAGACAGGTCATCACTGTATAGAACTTTAGATCTGATTATTAGTTTATCTTATTTGTATCTGTTATGTACACGAACAAACTTTGTTCCTGTCGGTATTCCCTGAACAGTACAGTGCAGCGGCTGTGTTGACGGTATTTATGTTGTCTTACGTATTTTAAGTCTCTGGAGATAATTTAAAGCATACAATACAGGAAGATGTGTGTAGCTTATATGCAGACACTATCCTGTGTTATGTGAGGGACTTAGCTTTGTGAACTTTGGTATCTTCTGGGGCCCTGGAACCAATTCTTCTCAGACATGAGTGGTAGATTGTGTCGGTAGAAAGAAAATTTTGTCATTCTTGAAGGTGTAGTCTACATAATGTTGATAATACTGTTATTTATACTCTGCTTGCTTTCTTTAGGATTTATTTATTTGAAAGGCAGAATTAAAGAGAGAGAGAGACAGAGAAATCTTCCATCCACTGGTTCACTTCCCAAATGGCCTCAATTAGCCAGGGCTGTTCCAGGCTGAAGCCAGGAGCCTAGAGTTTCTTAGGGTCTCCCATGTGGGTACAGAGACTCAAGGACTTTGGCCATCTTCAGCTGCTTTCCCAGGCACATTAGCAGGGAGCTGGATCGGATGTGGGGCAGCCAGGACTTGAACCAGCACCTGTGTGGGATGCAGGCATTGCAGGTGGCCTCTTAACCTGGCAGGGCAGCTCCTAGTGTGGACACGGAAAGAACACATTCAGCAGTGAGTGCTGAGGCCTTCGCCGTGCTGCACCCAGGACAGGGTTGGTGGCACAGCCCCTTATGCAGAGGTTCCATCACTTACACTGATGTGGGGCCTAAAGCAGATGTTTCAGAAAATAATATTGAGGGGCCGGCACTGTGGCACAGCGGTTAAAACCCCAGACTGCAGCTCGCATCCATTATGGGCGCTGGCTCGCATCCCAGCTGCTCCATTTCTGACCCAGCTTTCTGCCATGGCCTGGGAAAACAGTAGAAGATGGCCCAAGTCCTTGGGCCTTTGCGCCCACGTGGGATTCTAGGAAGAGGCTCTTGGCTTCAGATTGGTGCAGCTCCAGCCATTGCAGCCATGTGGGGAGTGAATCGGTGGATGGAAGACCTTTCTCTGTTTGCCTCTGCCTCTCTCTAACTCTGCCTTTCAAGTAAATAAGTAAATCTTGGGGAAAAAATTTAACATTTTTTTTTTCATAAAAATTAAGATATGGAATAATAAACTATTTTTTAAAGACTTATTTATTTATTTGAAAGAGTTACACAGAGAGAGAAGGAGAAGGGGGTAAGAAAGAGAGACAGGTCTTCTTCCACTGGTTCACTCCCCAGTTAGCCGCAACGGCTGGAGCTGCGGTGATCTGAAGCCAGGAGCTTCTTCCGGTCTCCCACTTGGGTTCAGGGGCCCAAGCACTTGGGCCATCTTCCACTGCTTTCCCAGGCCACAGCAGAGAGCTGGATCAGAAGTAGAGCAGCCAGGTCTCGGACCGGTGCCCATATGGGATGCGGGCGCTTCAGGCCAGGGTGTTAACCCGCTGTGCCACAGCGCCGGTGAATAAAAACATTTTAACACTCACATCCTACCACCAAGGAACATTCTACATGTTCTGATAAAGTTTTTCTTGATTAACTTTTTTTTGTATTTAAATTTTTATTAGTTTCCATAGTGGCATTAGTTCACATTGTGGAAGACAAACTCGTGGACCCTACGGAGTGTTAGAGTTCCCTTCCTAAGAAACTTACCTGTGTGGTGCTATGTGTTTCCAGCCCTGCTCTGTTAAGCTATGTATGCTGTCACCATATGACATCACTCAAATTGCAGGCTTGGCTCTGGCCATCAACACTTTATTCTACATTTGAGATGCTTGGAACTCCGGGGTTAGCGTGGCCCAGTGTGACTGAAGTCCTGAGTCCTTTGGCTGGTGCGCTTCCAGCTGGAACTGTCAGATGTAGGTACTTGGTCTCAGGCAGAAGACTGAGAAGCAGTGCAGAACTTGGTGACTCACTGCCAGGACCTTCAAGTGTCTGATTTCCGTGACTGTCGCGGAGGAGTCTTAGAAAGCAGTGCGCTTCTGTCTGTGTTTCTGAGTTTACAGTGAGTGACACCCCTGATGCTTGTGTGCAGAGGATCCCGTCCTCTCGTCCTCCTGAGTGCTGCTCCTTGGGCTCCAGTCAGCGCTGGACCTGGGTGCTTATCCGCTCCGCAGCAGCCTCGTACAGTGACGATGACAGGTCCAGGCAAGGCTCAAGGGACTGCCCCCTGCCCTCGTCACCACTTTGTTCTGCTGAGCCCTGTGGGAGAGTAGAATGTTTGCCATTTCTGAAGTGTGCTCCACAGAAGGTCACAGAGGAACTTCTTCCCAAATAAGGTTTTCACCATATTTCAGTTTCTCATAATTCTTTAAAATCTCCTTTCAAAATACAGTTAACAGCATACTCGGGATTATCACATGTCCCCAGTTGTTGTAAGTCCATCCAGAATGAGAATCTGTGTCTATAAGCGAGCCACCTTCTGTTAGGCGGGCCCTCCTGCACCTTTCTTCCCTGGGTGTGAGCCTCGTGACCAGGGCGCCTCTCGGCTGCACTAAATCCAATCGATTGTTCTCTCCTAAACTCATCCCTGCTGCTCCCTTCTCACTTTGACACCTTTTGAATTTCCAGATGTGTACGTGTTTGTCCTGTGCCACATTGGCCACAAAAAGCTGAGTGTTTCCTTACTTAGTGTACACTGAATTAGTAGTGGACGGTAGCTTGGCAGGAGGGCATTTATTGGACAAAGAATTACCCCATGTGGCAGAGAAGGGCGTGGAGCTCTCCTGAGATCTTTCCGTATGACATCCTTAGCAGTTCTTTGTATTTGCCTGCCTTCCCTTCTTGGGGAAGGTCAGCCGTAGTCTTCCTCATCTGCGTAAACGCTGTACCTTCATCTCAGCTCAGCCCTGGGTGATGGAGAAGTTGTAAAGCTTGGCCGACCCCGAAATGGCCTTATTTCCCAGAAGTTGAAACAGCACAGGTTTTAATGAAATGTCATCCTTTTCGGGCTGGTATTGTGGTACAGCAGGTTAACCTGCAGCCTACAACACCGATACCCCATATGGGTGCCAGTTCAAGTCCCAGCTGCTTCACTTCTGATCCAGTTCTCTGCTCAATGCTCCTGAGAAAGCAATAGAAGATGGTTCAAGTCCTTGGGTCCCTGTTCCCACGTGGGAGACCCAGATAGAGTTCCAGGCGCCTGCTTCAGTGTGACCCAGCCCCGGCTTCTGTGGCCTGTTGGGGAGTGAACCAGAGGATGGAAAATCTTTGTCTCTTCCTTTCTCTGTAACTCTACCTTTCAAATAAATAAATAAATCTTTTTTAAAGGTTTTTAAAAGACCTACCATTCTTTTAAAATCTTATGTGGTTTAAGGTCCGAGTTCACTTTTGGAACTGAAAGGGTCTTTTGCCAAGAACTTCAGTTAGGTTTATGTCACCTGAAGATGCAAAAAGATGGTTTATACACACACACGTACATATATATGTATGTATGTGCTCATTCTCAGGGCATCTTACACAAGTAAGTAATCAGCAAATATTAGCTGATTATAGTTCTAATTCTTCAGTCAAGAATTAAACACCATAGAAAGAGCATGTCATTTTTTCTTAGTGTGGTTCAGAGTCTTAAAATTTGTGCAGTTCAAAGCTTTCTAAATCAAAAGTGAGCCTCTGACATCAGAATTACTTTCTGAAATCCATTGTGTCCCCTTTATTGTCTATCTCATTTTTCTTGTTCTCTCATTAAGTGACCATGTTCCTTCTCTGTTTCTGTAATTCCCTACTTTTAGAGTCTTGCATCTCCTAGAAGTTAGCCAATTTGTATCTCATTACTTTATTCTTTTCCCACAAATTGGGATTTGTAAATTATTTTTGCAGTTTTCTGCTTCTGGTGTGTCTCCTCTTTTTTCATCTTTCCTCCATCCCCATCACTTACTGTGTTAATAGAAGTTACCATTACCTGTCTACTCAACTTTCCTGTTACCTCCAGACTGACAGCCTACTAGGTTTTTTTCCCCTCTCGGTTTTTTTTTTTTAAATTAAGATAAAATTTACATACCATGAAATTCATCCTTTTCAAATATATATTTAGTGATTTTTAGTGTACTCACAGGCAACTATTATCATTATCTAATTAAAAGAAATTAGTTTTTTTTTTTTTCTTTTCTATTTTTACTTTTGTTTGAAAGACAGGGAGACAGACAGTTCTGGTTTACTCCCTAAAGGCCCACAGCAGCCAGGGCAGTGCCAGGCCAAAGCCAGGACCCTGGAACTCAACCCGGTTCTCCTGGGTGAGTGGCAGGTATCTTAGTAGGCTTAGTGTCCCAGGGTCCACAATCTGCAGGAGGCAGAGTCAGGACCAAAACTCATACTCAGGTGTGGGTTGTGGGTGTCCCTGGTGGTGTCTTGACCTACTGCATCAAACACCTGCCTCTGGGCTTTTTTTTTTTTCCTTAAGATTTATTTATTTGAAAGAGTTACAGAGAGGCAGAGAGAGAGAGGTCTTCCATCTTCTGGTTCATTCCTTAAATGGCCACAGTGGCCGGAACTGGACCGATCCAAAGCCAGGAGCTTCCCCTGGTCTCCCACGCAGGTGCAGAGGCTCAAGCACTGGGACCATCTGCTGCTGCTTTCCCAGGACATGGCAGAGAGCTGGATCAGAACTGGAGCTGCTGGGACTCAAACTGGCGCCCCATGGGTAAATGATGGGATGACCAAGGAAGAATTGAAAGGGTGGTCACATCATTGTCTCTGATGTTGGTGGACAGCGCAGGTTCTGGTCTAGGAAGAGTGGGCCACTGCTCAGTCTCAACAGCTGGGGTCTTTCTCGTTCCCCCGTTTCCTTGGTTGGTTCTTCTCTTGGCTACAGACATACTTGAAAGCTCTCTTAGAAGCAGCAGTGACGTGGCTGTGGAAGGTGAGGGACATGATTCTGACCTGCACTATTTAGCCACTGAAATGAAGAAATAACCTGTGCCTCGCAGTTAGTGGAAGGTGTAAATGAAGAAAGGCCCCTGGAAACCCAGCTTCTTGTCAGCCTGTGACTGCAGAACAGCTGCCACTGTCTGAGCTCTCACTGCAGTAAGTGGTATGGGAAAGCACATCACTGACCCCTGACGCAGTCTGTGAGCCTGCAGAGTGGATAGCACGATCTCCATTCAACCCATGAAAGTCAGAGATGCCGAGTGATAGGTCCGAGGTTACACAGCTTCTAAGTGGTGATGTTGGGATTTGAGTACGGTGTATGTGAAACACCTTTGGAGGGGGGTCCCCCACTGGTTTGTCACTGAGTGATGTTTGTAATGTGTTGGAGTGTCCTTTGCCTGGTTGCCTCTGGAGGTTGTTCCTGATTGTTCTCAGAATCTGCACGTGCTTTCTAAGAGTTCACGTGTATGTAAAGCTTCCAGTCCATCTCAGACTGCCCTCAGGGCAGCCAGTGGGTCATCGCAGACCTACAAGTTGGTCTATGTGGACTGAACTTTGCTTTCTCATTCTCTAAATGGGTTTTTCACATTGTCATTGTTCGTTAGTCTCTTCTGTGAAATGTGTTTAAAACTTGTTCAGTGAAAGCCCCTGTTCCAGGGCCTTCTGCATTAAGAACCAGAATGATGGAGTTGTAGCCACACTAGAGGACGTCTGTTGTATTACTACCCCAGCTGGGCAGTTTCAGTTAACTCTTAGTTCACATCAGGGGAGTAGATCAACAGCCCCTAAAAAAGGAATTGTTTTCTGTTAAGCAGTAAACCTCTCTATAGTTAGACATTCTTAATCATTGTGTTATTTTCATCTGGGTTTTCTACATGGTTATTTTGGGATGGAAGTCTTGAGTACTAAACATCAAACTTAGATTTCAGTACACTTTGAAAGATACGGATCCACAAAGAATCCATGTTGCATTTGAAATACACATCTATTACCTCTCTCCTCAGCAAAGTTCCTGCCTTCGTGAGGATGATTGCTCCCGAGGGTTCCTTGGTGTTTCACGAAAAAGCCTGGAACGCCTACCCCTACTGTAGAACAAGTAAGCCTGGTTCCCCGTGACCACTGCCCTTTATGCCCTGAGCATAAGGAAGTAGCCCTTCTGTGGGTTCTCAGATAGTCACCATCTGGGTGTTAGGAGAGGGAGGCTGCCGTGGGGTCCTCCAGCCGTGGGAAGGGCAGGACTTCCTTCCTGGGGAAGAGCCACATCGGGTCCATGAGGGCCGTGTTGGCTGCAGGACCCTTACGGAAGGACATCCACCCTCAGGAGTGTCTTTGGTGTAGTTTACTTAAATGGCTATGTAATGTGTCCAGCGTCTGAGTCAGCGTCCTGTTGTTAGCCAGATGAACTTCAGAAGTAATGTTTTGCTTTTTAGCATTATTTGGAAATTCTTCATATTTTATTTGTATTCTGTAATATATTCGGTAGTGTCATGTGTAAAAACTGTACACATAGCTCCTAACTGTTCTGTGTTTTCAGGTAGTTTAGTTTTTGTGACTTTAAATATTGGGACAGATTGTACTGACTCAAATTAATATTTTGAAAATTTTTCCTCTTCATTGCCTACCTCTTTGCTGTGCTGTGCTTCAGTTGTAACGGTGAGTAAAACTATTTTTATGTCACATACTCTTCATCTCCGAACTTTGGTTTACATTGTAATTATTTTCTCTAAAACTGCCCCTCCCTGTGTGACTCATCCGGTGTGCTCTTCCACCAGCCCACACCTCACCACATGCTCCCGTGTTAATGGTCACTAGCCAGCCCTGACTCAGAATCTCCCTATTGATTTTATTTTGCTCTTGCTATTTTCTTTGAATGTGAAATTTGTTCACCAATCTCATAGCTTCTTTATTAGTCCTGTGTGCTACATGAAAGGTAAGATTGTTTAAATTATTCAAGAGCGTGCAGTATTTGATTTGCTTGACAAGTCTGGGAAAAATCGGTGGCTAATGATCCTCTGTCACTTGAGTCTAATCAGCTCATGGGTCAGAGCATGTGTGTTTATGCTGGTGAGACTTGTGTAGACAGTAGCCGCAGAGAACTAGTGAAAGATCACTCATTTTTCCTGTTGTGTTTCTGCAGAATGAATATATGAAAGATGATTTCTTCATTAAAATTGAAACATGGCACAAACCAGACTTGGGAACATTAGAAAACGTAAGTTTCAATGCACTTGCAGTGCAGGAGCCCCTGGAAATGGGTTTACTGTATGTGGTGCACTTGGTCTTCAGTAGAGAGAGGACCTGTGTTAGACTAGCGTCTGCACACCCTGGCTTTCGGGTGGAACTGAGGCAGGTGAGCAGCTAGACCTTTGAGGAGACCTTGGTGGGGTTGCTGTGTTTTCTGGAATACAGGGAACATGGACAAACATTAGTTCACAGATAATCCCCAGTCCAATTCTAGCCGCTTGTTTTAGGTTGCTTTTATCTCTGTATTTGCCAGAGCTGTTCCATGTAGCAGGATGATTGCTTTGATTTTCACCTGCATCTGCTTTCTGGGATGTGGGTTGGTGTCACAGAAATGACCTGAAGGCAGGAGAAAGTCCTTTGCATAATTTGCAGAAGCTTTGACAGGCTCCTCACTTAGGTGGTTGTAAGTTGTTGTGTATTTATCCTGAGGAGCATCAGTTAGGACTGCCTAATTTTGGCCAGGGTTGGGGGGTCACCTAGTTTTTTATATACCCTTGGCCCAGTAGTTCTCAAAGTGTGGTCCCTGGACCAGCAGCAGCAGCAGTGACACCTGGCAACTTCCTGGAAGGGCGGAGTCCCTGCACCACCCAGAGCTGCTGGGTCAGGGTGCCTGGGGTTGGGGCCCAGCAGTCTGTTTTCTAGTGCATGCCCCAATTTGCTGAGTGCTCTTCCAACCTTATGATATTGCTATTAGAGAAGAATTAAATTAATAATTCTGGTCAATTCCATTAACTTTCCTTGACCGTATTGTCATGTTATTGATGCCAATGAACAGAATTTTGGAATATTAATTTGTAATATTTGACTTTTGAGTTTTCTTTCAAGTGATCATTTGACATTTCATATTGTTTTTTATAGTAAAATTTTTAGGGTCTAAATGAGATGATTTGATATGCTTTAATCTATGTATGATTTAATCTGCCATTTTCAGCTTTCAGATGGGCGGATCTTGGCAATTTTTAAAAAAGTCATAGATGGAGTTTCAGAAATAAATGATTGCACAACGTGAAGTCCAGGGGAGTTGACATCACACTAAAAACAAATAGTTTTGGGATAATTAGACTTGAGAGGTTTTAATACCATAGAGTGCAGGTCCTTAAATCTGGTTGTGTTGCCTTAGGTTTGTGTAGAGCTTCTGAGTTACAACAACTTCTTCGTGTATCATTTGGGTTAAACACAGATCAACACCACGATGCTGAATGTAAATCATCTCTTAAGAACTACCAGAAAATAATACTGATATTGACAAATTTCTGTTCATTTGGCGTTGTCTACATGTACTCATACACCTTATTATTTGGAGTTACAAGGGACAATAAAAGATTTCTAGATCTGTTCAGATTCCAGACAGCTAACTTAACTGAAGCAGTAATTCAGATTTTTAAATTCTCAATAATGGGCCCTGAGAGACTCAAAGATTATACGGGATGTCATCAGAAACATCATAGGAGGAAATGTGTATTACAAAAAGCTCTGCATGGAGTTTGAAATTCCTGCTCCAAAGTAACCTTACCTTTCAATTCCACTATCCCATGAGGTTTTAGAGTGCGGTGTAGTAGTTTTACCCAGCATGGGTAATCTGTAGTTGTTTTGTTTCACCTGGTCTTTTATAGGTACATGGTTTAGATCCAAACACGTGGAAAACAGTTGAAATTGTCCACATAGATATTGCAGATCGAAGTCAAGTTGAACCAGCAGTAAGTATTAAGTCAGTGCCATCTGAGCCTGCTCCCTTTTACTTAAACAGCTTCTCTCTCTATTGCATGGCCTACGTTTCTACACTGAAGTGAGTTTGGAACATGTCTAGTTCTATAGCAGAAACACCAGAGAGAATGTGATTTGCTTTTTGTGCAAGTTTTGCCTTGGTATAAGTACTACTGACCCTTAAAAAAATCCCAGTATACCTGAGATATGTAGGTATGTGCTTCCATCGGGGAAAAATAGATCAACTGCATTGTAAAAGAATTTTCCCTTGACCTTCTTTAAATAATGTGAGTTGTACTTTTCACTATTATTAAGAAAGTAAAAATTTAACTATACCAGCGTTCAGCCAGAGCTGAAGTTGTCATTTGCGAGAAATGGCTAATGTAGAAATCTGGGTTTTTTTAAATTAATTTATTTGAAAGTCAGTTACAGAGAAAGAGAGACAAAAAAATCTTCCATCTTCTGGTTCTCTCCCCATATGATCACAATGGTAGGGCTGGGCCAGGCCAAAGGCAGGAGCTTCTTCTAGGTCTCTCACGTGGGTGGCAGAGGTCTAAGCTCTTGGGCTATCTTCTGCTGCTTTTCCCAGGGGCACTAGCAGGGAGCCGGATTGGAAGCAGAGCAGCTGGGACTCAAACTGGTGCCCATATGGGATGCCATCGTTGTAGGCAGAGGCTTTACCCACTACACCACAATGCGGACCCCTAATGTAGAATATCTTAATTTGATGATTTTTTTTTTATTCCTAATACATGTAAATACTTGTACTCCAGGGCTCTGACTTAATAAAAAATTTTTTTCTACAAGTGAAGATACTCCCCTGACAGTTAATGAAGACCCGCGTCCTCTGCTGTGGTGCGGAGATCTGAATTGGATTCCTGTTACGCAGTGTGCTGAGTGCTGCCTTGGCTTTGCAGAGTTCACTTGAGGACTTTTCACATTGGGGTGTCCAGAGCCCCTGCCTGCTGATCCAGAGAGCTAAGGCTTGGGGTGAGCGTGGCACCCTTGTTTTGTAGTGGTCAAGCACAGTTTGTGCAGTCAGCATCCTCTTCTATTTTCTATTTCTAGACGAACTTGAGCAGTGTTGTAAGCTGAACAGAAATAAACACAAAATGCTTTTGCTGTTGAAATTGAAAAGTAAACCTTCTAAAACAGAGGTCAGAAATTGCTGGGCTGGAGCCTCCAGCAGTGACCCCCTGCCAGCCTGGGTCCTGCTCTCGAGGGCCCCCTTCCTGCTGACAGGTCAAGCATTGCGTTAAAGTCGGGACTTGTGAAAAGTGGTAGATTTCGTTATGCAGTTATTCGAATTATTTCAGTTTTACAGGCATTTCCACCTTTGAAATTATATGGGGAGTTTGTAATCCTTGGAAGTGAACATGTTTTGTTTTCAGATGCCATCTCTGCTTGGCTGTCTTGTTACCTTTAGTGTCTTTCCCAACCGTGATTTGCCATGCAGCTTGTATGTCCTTTATCCAAAATGCTCGGGACCAGAAGTCAGAAGTATTTCACTTTGGATTTTTTAGGTTTTGGAATATCTGTGTAAACTTGACTGGCTGAGCGTCCCTGATCTGAGATCTGCAGTGGCCTGGGGTTCAAAATGTTCCAGATTCTGGAGCATTGCCAATTTGGGGTTTGGGGTGCTCAACTTGTATGTGAGTCTATGTATGGCTGGGTCAAGGATAGCTTGCTAGCAGAAGATGGCCCAAGTCGTTGGGCCCCTGCACCTGCGTGGGAGACCCGGAAGAAGTTCCTGGCTTTGGATCAGCGCAGCTCTGGCTGTTGTGGCCAGTTGGGGAGTGAACCAATGGATGGAAGAACTCTTTCTTTCTCTGTCTTTGTCTCTGTCTCTCTCTAACTCATACTTTTAAGTAAATAAATAAGTCTTTAAAAAAAAATGATAGCCTGCAAGCATGGAGCCACTGGCCACAAGACAATCCGGAGCAGTGCTGTGGCACACCGGAATCGGGTGCCCTGGGCAAGGCGTTTAGAGAATGTTATTGGTGTTTGCGAACACTGAGCTGGCCGGACAAAATGGTTCCACTGGTCCCTTCTGGTCATAGGTTTGCAGTCCCTGCTGTTTACCACCAAGAGTACAAGGGACGAGTGATTTTTGCTGGGGACACATGTCCTCAGGTGAAGATGGGCAGGCGGTCAGTGTTCGTGGCCCGAGTGTGGTGGAAGGAGCCGTGTAAGGCAGGTCCCGCGAGAGCCCTGAAGGCCCTGCTTCTCATTCCCTCCTCCGCCAGCATGGCCTTCAGAGACTGGAGGAAGCACTGCATGGAAATGGAATCGTGCAACATTTGGCCTGCTGTGTCTGGCTTCTTTCTTGTATTAACATCATATTTTCATAGTCTGTCCATTTGTAGCATGGATCAGCACTCCATTGCTTTTTGTGGCCGAGTGATGTTCCACGGCACGGGCAGTGCCACATTCTGTCTCTGGGTCGCGGCTGCTGTCAGCAGTGCTTCTGGACAGTGGTGTCACGGTAGCCTCTTGCCTGTGTGCTTTCTCTGATGGGAAGAAAAGTACCGTGTCCAGCAAGCACAGTTTTGTGTGATACAGAGAGGAGGAAGGGAACTCTGAGACGCCAGAGGTGCTCTTGCCACAACTGGTAGGAGCAGAGACTCATCTTTCCGGGGTCTGTGTGGCCTGGGTGCTTGGGGAAGGCCGTGTGGCCAGGCCCCCAGGCCCTTGGAGGCGCTAATTGTGAGGTGTATGGGGGCAGGGCTCTGAGTCGGCCCTTCCTTCATCTGTCCACTCCCTGGCACGGACTCCTGGACCTACCTGCACTCCCTCTAGGTTCCACTCTGCTGTGCCCTTGTGGTTCCTGCTCAATTTAGAATGAGTGTCCATCACAAACAGCTGGAAAGCCCGGCAGTGGTCACTGCTCACCAGATGTAAGTTGAGCGTGTGTGTTCACTTGATTCTGCTCGTCTAAGTAATCGAAAATCGTGGTTCCTAGTGTTGGGTAAAGGAAGAAAGCTGTAAGAGTGCACGCGCAGCTGTAGAAGGCACTATTACCTGGAAGTCAGCAGGTCGGGGTGGCTGCAGGCGCAGCACTGTGGCTGTTAGCCCAGGTTGGTGTAGTGCCCGCGAGGGACTTCCCTTCTGAGTGGGACAGGCCCGGCACAGGAAACAGTTAACAGGTGACCAAGGCTCCTGGGTGATCCAGAGTATGCAGGATTTCAGAGAACAGAACAGACCTATGGGTGCAAATCCAGAAAAGCAGACCGGGGGCCGAGGCACCTGCTGGGTGGCCGTCAGATGGCACCCACCTGGCTCACTCTCCCCGACACATACAGGTGTTCTTTTCCCTTGGGTCCTTCAGTAGAAATCATGCCTCCAAGGGAAGTCTTGGTCCTGCTCATCCGCCCCTGTGGCCCCAGCACCTCGTTAGTGCCTGAGAGGGAGCAGGGGCCTGGTGAGTGCCTGGTGAGGGAAGGAGTGTGTTGTAGGCGAGCTGAGTGGCTGTGAAGGCACAGTATAGCGTTACATGAGGTGGCAGTGTGTTCAGAGATGAAAGGGATCATGGCCACGCAGGCTGTCCTCTTTCTGACCGTGCTGACTGTAATCCTGAGTTTCTTGGCATCTGTAAGTCCGGGTGGAGTGAGTAGAACCTAGGGCTGAGGAGCTCCCACATGCTCTAATGTCAGCACAGTTTGTGTCCTGTTCATTGAGTTGCCGTGAACGCACGGTCTGTGACCATAGGAAGCTTGGTTTCAGGCCAGCCTCCCTGTTCTACAAGTAAAGAAACGCGCCCAGGTAAACCGGTTTTTCTCAAGATCACTTAGCTAATGCCAGAAGTCAGAATTCTGACTCTCAGTGCAGTGTTGTGTCCACTGACTCGTGATTCCTCCCAGCGAAGGCCTTTGTCAGTCACTCTCTGAGCTGTGGCTTGAGCATGATCTTCCCCACCCACTGGTCTGCCCTGATCAAGATCTGTGCCTTCCGGTCGGGGGCACTGCCTGCCGCCAGCTCCTGCCCCTCTGTCAAGCCTGTGTCCCTCAGGATCTAGGTCGCTCTCACTTCCTCCAGGGCGGTTTGACATGAACCTGCTGTGCTCGAGGAGAGTGGCAGAGCTAACCAAGTGAATCAGGAGTTCACGCTGGAATACAAAATCAGTTTGATGTCAGTTTGGTAACACATGGGTTGGCAAGCGGTGCTGAAACAGGCTCTCACGCTCACCGCCTGGGGGAACGAAGCACTGGTGCAACCTGTCTGGCAGAATCATGGCTCTGTGTGC
Organism: Sylvilagus floridanus; assembly: GCA_949820135.1. NCBI lineage: Eukaryota > Metazoa > Chordata > Mammalia > Lagomorpha > Leporidae > Sylvilagus > Sylvilagus floridanus. Next base: position 162,749,969 of record OX463233.1, read on the forward strand.
CCTTTAACCCTGCAAAACTCCACTGCTCAGGACTGACCCTGTCCGGTGTGAGGTGGCAAGACGCACGCTTGGAAATGGCCTGGGGTCTGGATGTTTCCACAGGCGGGAGTTGGGTTTTAGGACGGCTCATCTGGGTGATGGATTTCAGTGCAGTCACTAGAAGGGAATGAGCTCTGTGTGTACCAAGACAGTTCTCTCAGGATAAGTTGGGGGTGTCATCTTTTACCAACTGTACCCATCTTCTGTTGCTGCATAACAAATTGGCAAGCAATGTAACCTAATCAAAGAGATGGCAGCCCGTCTCCTTTGCCACGGTTTGTTGGTTGAAGTCAGTTCCACTTGTGCTTAGGGGAGGGCTTCTGCAGAGTGTGGTTCATGGCGATCACTAGGGTACTCCTGCCATCCCCCACATCACCTTTTAGTGCCAGAAAACCTGGGATTGGAGCAACACTAGAACTGGAGCTGAGTAACTGTAACAGCAGCGAGATGGGTGGGGCTGCACCTGGTGGAGTAGCTCACCTGTTAAACCTGGGGCAGGTGGGGTGGGGTTGGAGAATTGGGGCAGAAGCCCCTTCCAGATGCCCTCAGTCTGCCTTGTACAGGGCCTGCAGAGTGACGTGTGGAGGCCTCGGTCGGTTGGGTAAGGAGCGTCTGGTGGTCAGATGCTACCCCATCACACGGTACACTCCTGCAGTGAGCTCTGAGCAGGGTGCCACCCCTCCTGCAGGCCACCGTCCTCTCAAGGGCTGTGCTGGGGGGCTGTGCCTGGCTCTCCTTGCCCTTTCTCAGCACTGCTTTGTGAGGTAAGGAGAATGTCTTCTGAATAGGAGGTCCTGTGCCTCTCCTCTTGTGCTCATGTGTCTGATGTCGTTGTCTCGTGTGCTAGAGCTGGTTATTTGTGCAGTAAGCAGTATCCCAAGATGAATAGGGAGATGAGTGTGTTGAATCCTACCCAGTTTAAAAGATAGAGTTGATCCTTTTTCCCTTAGATAAAAATAAATCAGGGAGACCTTCTAAAGACATCAATGACTTCTCAGTGTTCACACCAGCATCTTGAGTCCTGGAGATTTTAGTCTCAGTCTGCCTTCATTCTGTGAATTTTCACTCTTAGTGAACTGATTGGGTTTTCCTTGAGTGAGCTCATTAAAAAAAAAAATGGCGATGTTTCCCTCATATTATTTGCCTTAAAAGAAATGTTAAGATTACATTAGTAATTTTGAGAAGTAGCCAAGTCTTATAAGAATAGGACAAATGTGAAATACTTGAATGTCCTGGACACCAAGAATTTGAACGTGAAGTTTGAATCTTGTAGCTCCACCTGGTGGGGACTTTTTGTCACTGCAGATGGATTTAATGCTAACAAAGCCCCACACATTTTTATTTTTTAAAAGATTTATTTGCTTGAGAGGCATTTAGACAGAAAGAGGTCTTCCATCTGCTGTTTTGCTCTCCAAATGGCTGTAATGGCCGGGAGTTGAACCGATTCGAAGCCAGGAGCCAGGATCTGCTTCTGGATCTCCAACGCAGGTGCCAGGGCCTAAACATTTGGGCCATCTTCTGCTTTCTTGGGTGCATTAGCAGGGAGCCAGATCGGAAGTAGAGCAGCCGGGACTCAAACTGGCGCCCATATGGGATGCCAGCACCACAGGCAGATGCTTAACCTACGACACCACCGCACATTTTAATTTAATTATTTACAATTAACAAATTTCAATTCAGTTGATTACTTGTATGATGTAACTCTGTCCGGTTGTTGTTCAGCTTGTGTATTGCTCTTGTAGATTTGCTGGTTTTCAGTTGTGCTTGCAAATTGTATCGCACAGTGCATAGAAGGGATGTGATTTGACCCGTGGTGTGACTGGATGCTTGGGTGGTTGCTTTGACGTGTTTACATGATGAAAGGGTGACATTGTCACAATGACTCCAGGAACAGGGTTTGTTGTAGAAGTCTGTCAGCATCACAGAATAGTTTGTTATGGAAATGACGCACGTGTAAATATATGGGTTACTGGGGGTTCTGTAGATAGGTCATGGGAAGTCTCTGTGCAACTGTTGCTTTTTAAGCATTGTGCTCTGTAATTTTCTGTATGTGTCATTGCCTGACAGAACAGGCTTTCTGCAGGCACTTCCGCCTGGTTTTTCTGGTCAGTTAGAATGTATCAAGCAGAGAGCGTGTAGGCTCCTATCCCTGGAGCAGGAGAGGTCCTCTGCCTGGGCCCACTCTCTGCACCCTCTCCACACCCCTCCCCCTCCCTCCTCGCCTGTTTCCTGAGCAGCTTCCTCTGAGCTGAGTGACTCTTGGGCCCAGGACTGGACGGCACCCACTGCGATCAGGCTCTGTTGCCAGGACCTAGCAGGGGGCTCAGTTCCTGACATGGTGTGGATGTTTCAGTAAAGGTTTGGGATCCAAGGGAATTTGCAGATTTTTTTTTTTTTCTGTCGTGGTAAAAAGAAGAAAAAGACAATTGGGAGGAATTGAGGTTTTATTCACATGGTACATGTACAGATACTGCTCTTGCTTTCTTTTAATGATTCCAGGTGATGAAATGTATGTGACGTGCCTTCAGTTCTGAAATATCAGACTGTGTAAAGGAGCAGGTGCTTCTTTTTGGTCATATTTTAAAAGGTGTTTTGATTACATCACATTGCAGTAAGAGGCAGAGTAGCCAGCATAATGTGACACCCAAGAATGTGAAATTTAAAGTTGTTTTTTTCTCCTGAGTATAAAAAAATTGGAAAACGTCTGTCGTTGACACAGAACCACAGTGAGTGGTAGGGGATTCTCAGGAAGCGTGCGGGCGAGCTCAGCTCACTGCCACAGCACACGCGAGCCAGTTGGTTGACATCTGCTTCTGCTTTCTTTAAGGCCTAAACTTGAATCTAACCTCTTTTAATCATCTCCAGCACTTTGTCTAAGTAGCTTTCCATGATTTGTATACAAAAGTCACCTCCCCGGAGAGGAAGAGCCTTTCAAGTGTAAGCCGAAGTGTACACACGATTAACATCAGAGAGACCTTCGTTTTTGGAAATAATTTGAAAGAAAATGAGCACAGTTTAAAAAAAAAAAAATTGGAAGCACATTTGAAGGTATTTATGTGTAACAAGAAAGGGTTGTGCCCGCCTTCCTCCGTACATGCCGTGTGACCATTGTTTCCAAAGTGGGGTTTTTCCTAATAGAAAAGATGTTAATTCAAAATGTCAAGGATTACACTTCTGTGAATGATGGAGAATGACATCTGTGTTTTGGATGTCAGCAGTAAGTAAATATTAATTATATGAAAGTATTACATTGTTTGGAAGATGTAGTTTTAGAATATTCCATATTCAAACGCAGCAGGTCCAAAGAAGAATGGAACTTTTCTTCATTGTGTTTCAGCATATCTGAGTGTAGTGTTTTGATTGCTGGTGAAAGATTTTCCCAAATGAGGCATCTCGCAACCAAGGTTTACACATTTTTGTGACATTGCTCCAAAGGTGGTGTTCCTGAAAGGAAGAGAGAAAGCCGTGCGCCATATTGTGGGTCACAGTGTGGGGTTCCAGGGAGGGTCCTCCACGGGGAGCTCCCTGCAGCGCTTGGAGAGGGCTCTTGCCGGCCAGCTCTAGAAGAGGTTCAGACTTCATTCATGCCACCTTTCTGTCTGTCCTCTGTAATCCCTGTGCCCTGATGACTAACTCCCGTACTCCCATGCGCCCCATCGTACCTGCCCGTGAGCACAGTTTCCATGTGAGGTTTACCCGAGTCTGCTCATTGGCAGGTGCCCCTGGGCAGTATTGGAGGAAGGCTGTCCCACGTTGTGGGCTCACAGCTGCAGTGCTCTGTGGCAGCCCTGATGGCTGTCCCACTCGAAGCCGCACTTCCTCCCTGCGCTCTGGGCTGCTCTGCACATCTCCTTCCATCAGAACAACTGTGGGAGCCACTTTCCCAGCATGCTCCTGTGATCGCTGCACCTGTCCCCCCACTCATCACTGTTCTTTCCTTACTACCCTAGAGGACACAGGCCACTCGTGCGGCTCAGTGAGAGGACGACTGGAGTGGCTGACAAAGTTCAGCCTCTTGCGTACCTGAAATAACCTTTGTGCACCTCCCCATCCATCTCGTCTCCTTTGGAGAGCTGTACCACCACAGCCGTTAAGACTGCCCTTCCCCGAGAGTCCCGCTTGTGGGCGGGGTCTGCCCAGTGGGTCAGTGTCCTGGACATCCCTTGGGAGCTAAGAGTTGGTTCTTTATAGAGCCCCTGAGGGTTTCTAAGGAGCTAATTCTAGAGCTTGTCTCTTGGAACCTTTCATTGGGTTCCAGCCAAAACATTTGAGTCCCTTCCCAGTGAAGCATGGGCTGCCCATGTCCTCTTGAGAGTCTCTGGAGAGGGCTCAGGGCTCTGGCCTGCTCTTCAGGTGAATAGTCAGTCAGCTGTGCTGCAGATCACCTAATGATGACCGTGGTCATCGGCAGCCTTTGGGACTGGGGGAGCTGGAGGACTGTTGGTTGGAGCCATTACTAGTAAGGGAGATGGTCAAGCGGCTGCCTGGTCTTCAGCCACCTGAAACACCAGTTTTCACAGTGGCCTTGGCCGTCTCCTTCCACGACTGCACAGGCTGTGGAATACCAGGATTGGAGATCAAAACCAAAGATGTGTTTCGGTGTGGATTCTTAGAGGAAACAGTACTCATTTTCTCATTTGTTCGTTTAATAAACATTGATGGGAATGTGCTGTTTGCTCTGAGTTGGTGCAGTAAATGCTTTTCCAGATAAGGGAATGATTTTATGTCTAAACAGAGAACAAGATTCTTCATCAGTGAGCGTAAGTGACTTGGAGTTTGTCTGTTGCCGCTCCTGGCTGTGTGGCCATGCTGCTGGTGAGAGGCCAGCGCCGGACTCCAGGCTGGAGCCAGTCAGGGTTCCAGAGGCTCATCAGAGGTTTGGAGTGGACAGCCCCTTCTTGGTGTAACTGCGCTCCACAGGCCTAGAGCGGGATTGTCGGGCTCATCTCTGCTGCTCCCCCGAGCAGCCTGTGGAGGGCCAGGATAATGTTAAGGATTGTGATGTCAAGGAAGATGAATTGGCTTTTTAAGTTTGTGCTTTTCACTGCTTCTTTCTAGCACTGTCGTTCTGTGGTTAGGGTCATTTTTGTTGGGTGTTTGGGTGGGCAGAACAATGTCACTTTTCGGTAGAGGCCGGAGATAAGCCAGTACCTGATGTTCTGAAATCCCAGTTGCCTTTGGAAACGAGTGTATGTGATTAGCTTTTCTGTATATTTAACTGTTTGCATTTGGAACATTCCATCGCACTATTTTGAGTGTTTCTGGTAAACAGTCTAACACTTTTTAATTGTTTTAAGCCAAGAGTGTGTATTGTTTTACAGTATTCTGCTCATAAAAATTCTCTATCCTAAACATTAGTGTTGCTAGGCTGATGGGACTTGGTCTAGTTTACTTGGGGTTGACTCTTCAGGCAGTAAGCGTGGCCACACCTTGAGCAGACCGTGGTCCCTGCGCTCTGAGCACCAGGAAGGGCCCCGTGTTAGCTGTGCCGTGGATCGTGCGGCCCGGGAGCCCTGTCCAGGGTTGCCGAGCCTCGGCAGTGTCTTGGTAACATGCTCTACTGCACTGCCTTCAGGAGAAGCTTCATGATTTTAAAAACAGAACAATCGTAACATGTATTTTCTGTTTTTTTCTAAAGTTTTAGTTATTTGGAAGTCAGAGTTACACAGAGAGAGAATGAGAGAGATTGATCTTGTATCTGCTGGTTGACTTCCCAAGTGGCCCCAGCAGACAGGACTGAAGCATGAATTTCCTCCAGGTTTCCCACATGGGTGGCAGGAGCCCAAACACTTGGGCCTCTTCTGTGGCTTTCCCCAGGCCACCAGCAGGGAGCTGGATCAGAAGTGGAGCAGTGGAATCCCACCATTGCAGGCAGCGGCTTTACCCACTGTACCACAGTGTCAGCCCCCTGAAAATGTGTTTTCTAAATAATCTTTAGGTGATTAGATTTCCCTATTCCAAATGTAATACAGGGGGCGGGAAAAGGTTTAATTCTAGGTCACCTCTGTGACGTTGCTCATATTTGTCAGCCACAGAAATGACATCTCTGTCCGGGTGAGCTCAGCTCATCCTCCAGGTTACTCAGAGTAGCTCTTCCTGGCCAGGGCTGCATTGGGTTCTCACAGCTTGCCAGACGCCTGTGTGTTTTCGATGTTAGGTCTGTTCCAACTGTTGCTCCTTGTTTCCTAAGAAGGCTTTCTGCTTCTCGGAGCGGCCCAGTGGCTCCCCAGGTCTTGAAATCTGAAAAGCGCCTTTGTCTCTCAGCAGTCCGTGGCAGAGAGCCAGCAGGCCCTGTGGGAGCCAGCTCTGCCGCCGGGCTTGTTCTCGGGCCTGAGCAGACAGCGGCCCAAGTGAGTGCCTCTTCCCTTTGCTGTCGAGAGGAGCCTGGACGTTCCCCTCGTCAGAGTGCTAGCTCGCCCTCGATGTACGTGAGAGCTCTCCAGGAACTCACAGACAGCGGATTGTGATGCTGCTCCTAGCTCGGTGAGGCCCAGACTAGCAGCCCCCTTCACGTGGGGAAGAGACAGTCCACAGACAGGTTGTGAGGTAGCAGTAGTGGGCGTAAGAAATTTCTACTTGTCAGATGCTCACCTTGCCTTTGCTATGGGGGGGGGCGGGGAAGGCAAGCTTGTCCAGCTGTTTTGTAGTAAGTTAATTATTCCCCTCATCTTCACAGAAGATAGGAATTAATACGTGTGAGCACGGTTCCTATTAGAATGAAGTGTGAACCTGTTGCCCACGCTAGTCTGCTGCCTTATATGGTCAGATACTTGGAGGCCCCCTCAGTGGCGCAGTTAGAGACCCTCCTGTGTCTTTGAAGGCCTAGTTGGATGACAGTGCCCTCTTGTGGAAAAGCAGCATGCTGGAATCTTAGCAGGGCTTGTGGGGTTTCTGTTAAAAATCGGTGTACAGCCTCTTCAGTACTACATGGTTTTTCACTCAAACCCGTCATTAATTGTAGCTGCATTCCTGATTCTTTCCATGTCCTCAAGTAGGAAGGTGGGAAAGGATGGAGCTGGTGGGTGGAAGTAGGTTTGTCCCAGTGTGTGGGTAGGGGATTGGTGAGAGCCAGGAAAGGCTGCTGTTGCTCAGCGAGTCCGTTTCTTCGTAAGAGCCCCCTTTCAGCAGCGTGTCTTTCTTTCTCAAGGAAGACTGTCTGGATTGCCAGGGAGCAAAGATCCCTTCAGGTACTTGGGGCTGAGTGAATGACAAAGCTTCAGTCACAATGTTGGGATAAAGTTTAGCTACTTCGGAGTCAGGGCCACATCTGAGTCCTGCTCGGCAGTCCTGCTCAGCAGTGGGGGGCCTGGGCCAGGAACTCCCTTCTCTGCTCCCAGAGGGGATGATGACACCGTGATTCCAAGTGTCCGCGGGGTGGCTGGGGGAACGTGCATTCCTGGCGCAGGAGGAAGTACTCCAAAACGGGCCTGAGGATCATACTGCCGCTTGGATACTAGCTTTGAAAGATGGTCTTTAACCGTTTTTTGTTTTTCAGCGACTTTTCTCTTTATTGTTAAATACACGAGTGGATTAAAAGGGAATCTCAAGAGTCAGGAGCTGAAGGCCACCATGAATTTTCTTTTCTTTTTTTGACAGGCAGATTCAGACAGAGAGACAGACAGAGAGAAAGGTCTTCCTTTCTGTTGGTTCACCCACAGATGGCCACTACGGCCAGCGCGCTGTGCCGATCCGAAGCCAGGAGCCAGGTGCTTCCTCCTGGCTGTGCCTGGAGGGACTAGAACCTGGGGTGCTGGCGCCACAGGCGGAGGATTAGCCAAGTGAGCCGCGGCGCTGGCTCGATGAGTTTTCAATAGTACATTTTCCCCCTTTTCATAGGGAATCTGATGTTGTATGTTCAGTGGTCTACTGTCATACAAGGAAATACATACCTGTTTGTTAAATAATACTCTCCTAAACACACTGTTTAATGTTTCGGGTATATGTAATTTAATTTTAAAATACGTGATGCTAAAAGCCTTTGACTGGACTTAATATGTTAAAACTTATTTCGTTGGTGTCTAAAGCTTAAAAGGTCTTCATTTTAAAATGTTATAGAAAAACATGCTGATGGGAGCTGGCGTTGTGGCTTAGTAAAGCCGCCGCCTGCACTGCCAGCATTGTGTATGGGCACCTGTTCCTGTCCCAGCTGCTCCACTTCTGATCCAGCTCCTTGCTAATGGCCTGGGAAAAGCAGCAGAAGATGGCCCAAGTCCTTGGGTCCTTGCCACGCATGTGGGAGACACGGAAGAAGCTTCTGGCTCCAGGCTGTTGCGGCTATTTGGGGAGTGAGCCAGCAGATGGAAGATACCTCTTCCTCTAACTCTTTCGAATAAATGAATATTTTTTTTAAATGCCAATAAATATGTTACAAAATTAATATATTATACAAAGGGGCTTCAGGAAAGTTCATGAAAATCCAAATCATCTTTTAATTCCATTTTTCTATGAACTTTTTGAAATCCCGAGTATTTGTGGATGAAGCACACTGAGCATGACAGTGTTAGTGACCTCTGGCTGTGGAGAGAAGATTAGGAAAGAGGGCAGCAGCGTTAACCCAGTTGTGTGCCCTCCAGGCGCCTCCATGGGGGTCTAAGTGGGCTTTCCTGGAGTGGAGCTGTGGGGCCTTCCGCTGCCCAGTGCTCATAGAGGGTCTAGAAGAGTAGAAAAGTCACACAAAAAGGTGGTCTGTTCACATGTGTAGATTTGACTGCATCTCAGTACAGTCTAAAAACTCAGCTTTTAGGATTTGTTGGTGGAAAGCCAGTTAGGATTAATGAGAGGGCTGAATTATAGAATATTTTTTAATGCAGTTTTGTTCCTCTGAGGTACATTCAGTAACAGAAACTAGGCCAACAAGTTATTGACAATTAGTGGTCCCTTGGGAATCTACTTTAATGAATAGATAAGAATGATTTGTAATTAGCATAATAATTATATGCAAATGAATGCTTCTGAATTGCTCTAAAACACTTCTGAACTGTTTAAACAGCCCTCCTGAGATCTTGTTACTCTATTAATTTGTGTAGCAAATCTTTTTTTCATAGATCACGCAAAGATAAACTTCAGCCCAGCCCCTGTCCGAATGATTATGAATTCCGAGGTGGTAGGACCTGCATTAATGAGATTTACTTATACTGTATTAATAGTACTCTGTGGGAACCTGAAAGGGTGAGCAATCACTGGGGAGAGGTAATTAAAAATTGTGAAGAAAGCTGTTTATTAGAAAATAACTGTTGGAATCAGTTTCTTAAACAAGTTAGTAAATGTTCTCTCTCTGTATACCTCCATCTTTTGCAATTGCAAAATTTAATGCAGATTTTTTTTTTAATGGGCTTACCCTTTGGAATCTGGCTTGAGTTTTGTCAGCTCATTAGTCAGGCATTTGGCTCTAGGGTCAGCTTCCATAGGATCCAGGAAACACCTTTTCTTTTCTTTCTTTCTTTCTTTTTTTTTTTTTTTAATGTGCCACAATACTGGAAAGTGTAGGGCAGTGCTAATAAGTGATGCTTGCTATGTATCTTCCTGTTTAAGCGTTTCCTCCAATCCTGTGCTTTCTTTTTGAGTTTTGATTAAATAAGCTTTGGTAAGTTAAGCAGCAGTGCCTGTGCATAGTGGTTATCGTTGCTTGTGCTGTTTGAGTAGACAATCATCTGATGCTAAAGGAACGCACTTTAGAGCAGGCAGTGGTTAAGTAAGATCCCTCTCAAGTTTATGTGTTTGCCCTGTAGACTCCTCCCTGCCTGGGGAGGGGTGAGGGGTGAGGGGAGACCCCGCCGAGGGCAGGGCTGGTTTTTATAAGCAGGTGTCAAGGAGCTGCTGATGCTCGAGGTTTGGACTCCCTGTTCCCTGGTTTACACTCAGCCTCACCTCTGGTCACCCATGCGTGGCTCCTTAAGCAGTTTCCAGTGTCTGGAGCTCATCTCAGTTTTTGCACAAGCTGTCAAGAAACTCCTCCCAGCCTGCCCCCACCTCCTGCTCAGTTCCCCATTCATAATCATGAGCTAAATCTGGGCTCGAGGACACTTAGGTTGGCCCAGCACAGATTTTGTACTTGGCATTTGGGGGACAGACACTATGCTAAAAGATTCATAAAACTAATATTCTTTGCCTTCAGAATGAATCTGGTTTCTATTGAGAGTTTGTGTTGAGAGCTGTAGTGAGTAACAGATGTACACCCAAGAGGTAGCACAACTTTTGTATTCCAGTGACAGAAAACAGTGATTTATAAGAATTTAATGAATGTATTCTGTAGCTCCAGTGTGCAGACTCAGAAATCCATTTATTTACCATATTATATTTTATTTTGTTCTCTAAAGGGTGTCTTGACTTTCACTTGCCTCCTTTTTTTACCTAAAGAAGAATTTTCAATTGAATAGAGTTGTATTAGCTCTTATCTGAATCTACTATTTGCTGCGATCGTTATGTTTTTCTGTTGTTAAGTCGCGATCATTGGTAGTACAGGTGGTGTCTGGGGACCTTACTCCACCTTGATAATGATGGTTTTACCAAGCCGCTGTCCTGGCCAGGCCTCTGGGCATTGCACAGATAATTAAAATCAGATCATAGAAAAATTTAAACACAATGTACCTTAGCAATGAGATTTTTCTTTCACACATGATTTTAAAACTCATTTTAAAAATGCATTTCCTTGGCCTGGTGCATTTGCTTTCTTTTTTTTTTTCCCAAGGATTACAGAGAGTGCATAGCAAATTCAGCCTTCAGAATACCCAGGAGCTGGAGACTCAAGCAGGCTACAGCTGTCTTCCCCCACAGTATTCTAAAAGAACTAATGAGATGAGAAGTCTGCAGCTGGTGGCAAGCACAATAAACCATGAGCCAAGGGCTTCTCTTCATCAGAGCCTCCCCTTTCCCCATGGGATCCCAAAGGAGACAGAATACTAACAAAGCCAGCAGGCTGTCTCATTCCACACTATTGCTCATTTGCAGCTATAATTGGTAGCTGAGGTTGCATTCTGTATGCTGAAACTGTCATACATGAAGGAATATATTTGTTCATTGTGATAGGGATGTAAATCGGCCGATTTTCAAATACAGGAAGACCAAACTGGATCCCAACAATCAAATTGTAGCAAAGACGGCACTGTTAAAAAAATTAAATGTTGTGGAGATACAAAACTGAGGTTGTTAAAACTACACCTACTTCCTGCTCTTTAATATCTTGCTGCTTAATTCAATTGAGTAAATATTTACATATTCCAGCTAACGTAAAAAAAAGCACAAACATTCCTCAGTTTTGACAAGGTGTATTATTCTCACCTGTCAGGGTTAAGGTGCTGCTGTTAATGATTGGATTTTCTTACGTTTTCAGTTTACTATCTTTAATATTTGCTGCTTTGTATTGGAGAGGAAAAGGTGGAGAGGGGAAGACTTGGTTTCTTGTCTGTGTGTGTGTGTGTGTGTGTGTGTGTATTGTGTACACAAACTTGTGCCTCATAAAAAAATCTGCCTTGTTGTTTCTGGTACTCAGGTTCTTGGTGACTCCCTAGTGTCTTGTCAACACCTTTTCCCCTCCTGTGTGGTGAACCAGAGTTTGCCCAGCACAGTGGCTTGAGTTGTAGGCCATCACACCTCCTCTTTGGACTGCATCTCCTCCATCTCCTCCTCTGTGAAATGTGTGGGTGTGGGTGGTCTTTAAACTTCAGTTAATCTTTTTTTTTTAAGGTTTTATTTATTTATTTGAGAGGTTGAATTACAGAGGGAAGGAGAGATGGGCTAGGCCAGGAGATCGAAGCTAGGAAAAGCACAGAGCTTCTTCCCGATCTTCCATGGGGGTGCAAGGGCTCAAGCATTGGGCCATCTTCCGCTGCTTCCCCAGGTGCATCAGCAGGGAGCTGGATCAGAAGTGGAGAATCCAGGACTCAAACCAGCACCCATGTCGGGTGCCAGCATCACAGGCAGAGGCTCAACCAACTGTGCCGCAGCACCGGCTCCCCAATTAACCTTTGGATTCTGTGGAGCCTTGGTTCAGAACAGTGTCTCCAGGACTGAATGACCTCACTGAGAGTGGGCCCTAGCGTGGAGAAGCTCCGGAGTGCCTCTTCGTTTTGTTCAGTTAGTGACCACTGCGTCCGGTAGGTATGGAAAATGCCTGCCGCTGTCAACCTGGTAGGGAGCTGAGCTTAGGAAGGAAAAACTGTTCACTCACAACACTGCCATTGGGTGCCCATCGTGCCTAGGCCTCCTGGGGTTAAGTAGCCCCTTCGTGAGTGAGATTTATACTGGCCACAGTTAGACCTCTTTTCTTAAACTTGTGTTTTCATGTATATTCAACATTTATACAGTGTTACCAGTTTTATTCCTTTAGCCCATGATAATTGTGTATACTTTATTCCTTGTTTTACCAGGAGTGGGCAGCTTTAAAACTCAAAAGAGGTAGCTCTGCAGGCTCTGCACCATCAATTCAACGCTCCCACTTCTTTCTCCCTCATATTTTAATAAATCCCAAAGTAAGTTTCCTGTCCAGGCGCGGCCTGTGTGTTGGCCGAGTGTTTACTTGCTAACGGCACAGCAGCGCGTGGAGTGACCGTCCTGTTACTGCTGGCCACTTCCACTTGGGAAAGGTGCTGTTTACTGTTCAACTCATCCAGACTCAGATTTTGTTTAAATCAAAACGAAAAGCCACTTGATGCCCATGCGCTTGGTGGCATCACACCCAAGTAGGTAGTCAAAAGGTGGCAAAGGGATTTTTCCAAATGGAATAAGTTGGTGACCCCTGGCCAGCCTTCAGGGCATTATACTGACAACAAAAATTGAATCTTCATGTGTTTTAAACACAATGCACTTCAGCAATAAGCCATTTCTACTTTAAAATTCATTTTAGAAATGCATTTCTTTGGTTTCTGTTCTGACTTGAATTCTCTTGTCAGTTAAACCATAGGTCCTGGGGTTCTGGTTACCTTTCTTTGTTTGCTTTCCTTTCTCAGCTGAACTGGCATTTAGGTTCTGGAGCCCTGTGTGGGTTCTTCTCAGCGCCTCATTCCGTGAACTGCCCCTTAACTTAACAACCTTCTACTTAGGTGCTGAAGGCAGTGAGGCTGAGAGCGCTTATTTGATATCATGCACAGTATTTTCAACTTTTGAGAAAAGTCTTTTTTTTTTTTTTTTTTTTTTGCGTGTCTTTGGGTTTGGATTCTAAGCTTCTGATGTAGAAAAATATTTTCTGTACTTACAGATTGATTTATGTTAGCAGAAGAACGTTTGCCCATTGTGATGCCAGGTCCTGTGACCACCTGTGCAAAGGGTTTAATTCTGAGGATGCTTTTGGAATAGGAAGCTAAGGACTCGTACCAGCCAGCAACAATTGCACTTGCTGCTGGTGCCCAGACAGACAAAGGAACTCGAGTTGTCCATCTCCTTGCCAGGCGGCTCATCCCAGTTCCTCATTCCTCTCCCAAGTTGCATGTCTGAGAGCATGCGGAACCCTGATAGCCAGCTAAGTGTGCCTGTTTGATTATTTTAGCTCAGTGTTGGACCTCTTTTATGACTTCTTAGACAACCTTTAGACAGACTTCAAGCTCAGGATCACATGCCCAAGTCTTCAAAGTTTGATTTTTCTCCCTTTTTTCCCATTTCTTCCTTGTGTCATTGGTTGATTACATTCTGTATAGGAATTTCTGACTTGCCATTTGCATTTACTGGAGTAGCTGTCGAGTCGTAAGCGGCTGCTGCTCAGTGTGTTGAGTTGGGGAAGTTTGCATTGTACTCAGACACATCAGTGCTTGCTGCCCTTATCTCTGGAACAGTCAGTTTTACCCAGGGTTTCATACCTGACTTGCCTGTGTTTTGTCCGAAGTAGGTGGTCTTTTCACTAATGCTGTACAGGACCCTGGTTCAGAAAATCCACTCAGGAAGGCAGGGGAGCTCTTTTTCCTTGGGGTGTTTTAAACTGACCTGCTGACCCTTGGCTACTGTTAACTGTTACAACCCACTTCTGTGTTTTTAAAATCTGGGTGTTAGCCTTTCAAAAGTAGCAAATACTAAGGGAGGCAATTTACACACACTAGAAGCTTACTGAAACCAACCTCTGGGTCTTTTCTCCTGTTGAGCAATGTAACAGGGCAGTTCCATGATGCCCCTCCCTCACCCGCCTCTGTGTCATTCTTGTTCCATGAGGAAGCCAAAGTAAATGTGGACTGTTGCTGTCTGTGGACAAAGGTTTGCAGAGGCCCATCAAGAAATGGAGGTCTCCCTCACAGACCCCACTATGGAAGCCAGTGGGGGGTGCTGGAAGATCTGCAGTACTGGTTTGTGCTTCATCGCAGTGGCAGCCTTCTGGGGGTGTAAGGAGTCCAGAGTCCTTGTCACAACTGGAACGGCTGTGTTTGAGTGGGATTTGTCTGGTGCATTCTAGCGTCGGAATTCTGAGGCAGTTGTTCTTAGAGATAGCCCTCCAGGCGGCTGGGTGCTAGTCAGCACTGTTGTTACTTCTTGTTACATGGTGGTTGTGCCTCAGGTAAACACTTAAAGCAGGGGAGGCTGGGCTGGAAACACGGAGCCCTCCAGAAGCGTTTTCCTCCTTTTAGGCAAGGCCTCCGGAAGTTCTGATTGCTTTCTCTCGTGGGTTTTGGTGGCTGGAAAGTGAACTCTCGTGGCCAGGTTTGGGGATTTCTCTGGTTTTCTTTTCTTCTGATTTTGTTTTGCTTTACAGGACTACAAAGCTGATGAAGATCCAGCATTATTCCAGTCAGTCAAGACCAAGAGAGGCCCTTTGGGACCCAACTGGAAGGTACTGGATTCTGACCTTTCTGACAGAGTCTTGCCAGGAGAATGCTTGACAGGTCCTGAGTCTTGAGCTACTTAAGTGAGAAATAGAAATGGCATGAAAATGGTTTTATTGCGATCAGGACTTAGAACCACGTGCGGGTGGCCAGCAAGTCTGTGCTGCTTTCACAGAGTGGAGCCAGACTGTCACTCGGGGCATAATGAGTGTTCTGCTGCTAACTCTTAAAACAGACAAGTGGCTTAGGCTTTGGGGACTTTAATGTTCTCTCCGAGACTTGAAGCACTGCAAAAATCCATGTTAGATGAAGGTTTCTAGTTTGAGTTCCCTTCAGCCAAGCTCATGTTCCTGCCCTTTCAGTAGCTGGACCCTTGGGAAGCAGGACGCTGGGGAGCAGTCTTGGGGAGGGATTGTTCTCGAATGAGGAGAACACCTTCATTCATGGAAGTGAAAAAAGTAATGCCAAGGCCATCATTTACATTGCTAAAGAAAAGAATGCTTTAAAGACGTCCAGTAGCTAAAGGTCGGACCCTCCGTGGAGGCTTGGTATGTTGATGGCAAGTTATTGCAGCTGTTTCGGCAGACGAGGAGGGGCAGAGAGACCTCAGCCTGCCCACGGTCTGCGGGTGCTGTAGCCAGTCATGGGCCACCGGTGATGACGTCTTGGCGCTGGTTGTTGCTTGCAGGTGGAGGATGCCTGTTGCTGAGTGGTTCTCCACGGGTGTCAGACTGCTTATGACGGTCTTGTGACTGTGTTTTAGAAGGAGTGATTCATAGTGTCTTATTTTCACTCTTGTTCTCTGGATAGCGATCAGTTGAAAATTCTTCGAATTTAACAACTATGACTGCAAACTTTGAAACTTAATACCAGAGGAGCCAGCTTGTGACATAGCAGGTAGAGCTGCTACCTGCGATGCCAGCATCCCATGTGGGCGCTGGCTTATGTCCTCGCTGCTCCACTTCTGATCCAGCTCCCTGCTAATGGCCTGGGAAAGCAGCAGAGGATGACCCAAGTGTCTGGGCCACTGCCACCTAAGTGGGAGACCTGAATGAAACTGTAGGCTCCTGGCTTTGGCCTGGCCTGGCACTGGCTGTTGCAGCCATCTGTGAAGTGAACCAGCAGATTAAATAGCTCTCATTCTGTGTGTGTGTGTGTGTGTGTGTGTCTCTGTCTCTCTGACTTTGAAATAAATAAATCTTAGGGGCCAGTGCTGTGACACAGCAGCAGTTTAAAGCCCCAGCCTGAAGTGTTGGCATCCCATATGGCACTTGTTCAATTCCCAACTGCTCCACTTCTGATCCAGCTCCTTGTTAATGCACCTGGGAAAGCAGCAGAGGATGGCCCAAGTGCTTGGGAGACACGGAAGAGGCTTCTGGCTTCGGCCTAGCCCAGCCCCATTCATTATAGCCATTTGGGGAGTGAACCAGCAGATGGAAGACCTTCTCTGTCTCTACCTCTCTAACTCTGCCTTTCAAAAAAAAACTTTAAAAATGAATTAATCTAAAAAAGGAAACATGCTAAACGCTCAGAAAGTGATAGATGTTACTTGCATATTGCAGGAATAAACTCAGTATGCATCATCCAGTAACAGATTTGAAAAATGGACTCAGCCTTTCACATTCCTGGTTCCAAAGTCAAGAGTCTTTGAGATCTGAGCTGCCCTGGGTCTTAGTGAGAGCAGCAGCCAGGCGGCTCCCAGCAGGGCTGCTCCCTTAAGTGCCAGCTGTCTAGCCAGTGGGACTTCCACAGGCAGTGAAAGAGCCGGGCATTGAGACTCGTGGGTGAAATAAACAGTGATTTCTCTTCAGATTATCAGTTTTTCAAGTATATGCTTTAAAAGAATCGCTGTGTGGTGTGGTGGGCCATTCTTCAGCATGTGCTCGAGTCTTTCCTGTGAGAACTCCTAACTAGGGACACCTAAATGGTTTCTATCTGATTGCCAGTTCTTCAGGAACTTGGAATGTACTGGAGTTTTGTTTTGTTTTGTTTTGACATTTTCAAACAAACCTTTAAACCTTTTAAACAAATCTTTTCTTTTACTATTGATTAACATTTACTTAAAAATTTCAGAGTAGGTTTTTAGAAATAATACAGATTTTACATTTTTGTGGGTAGCGTAGTGGCAGTCTTTCCCCCGCCTGGTTTTTCTGTGTTAAACCTTAATGGTGGTGGACTGCTGGCTAACGCTAACGGGAAACCTTCCACTCACTGGTTTTCACTTCAGCCAGGTGATGGTGGAGGCTGCTCCACCTCAAAATTGAGTTACTGGGTTTCAGTGAGTCCCTGTGATCTCGGAAGTGGCGAGGGAATAAACAAGAGTAACTTCTTCCAGCTGCAAGGAGAAGAGGCGGAAGGACGACACAGGAAAGTAGGAGCCCGTGGCAGCTTCTGTAGACACTGGGCAGGCCCTCCTTGTCAGTGGCACCGGGGGAGGATGACTGTACTTCAGAAATGGGAGGAAGTAATAGGTAGAAAATACATGATAAGGAGAAGGAAAAGGAAACCCTGCTCTGGACACGCTTCGCTGTGGTTGTGCGGAATAATGCACTTGTGTAAGAGCTGTCTGGTGGCTCCCCAGCCTCTCGAGTCCTCAGTCAGCCACCGTACCGTTCAGCAGAATGGCGCTCGTTCGCCAGTAGACTCCACTCTGCATTCAAGGCCAAGTGCAGATCGGATGAGCCTGGTGAGAAGCCTGTGCACAGGCTCCCAGAGTGCGCTGCCCTCGCTTGCTGCACTGGACTACCTCCTTAGCACAGGGACCATCGCAGGTCACGTCTCACAGCCTTCCTGTGGGATGAGTACAGCTGCTTCATTTTCTGAATGAGGAACTTGGCCAGAGAAACACAGATGATGGTTGTAGGGAGAATAGCGTGACGTCTGCCATTTCTGGAGCGCTGGATCCAGTGCTGGTCACAAGTATGTAAGGCGTGGAGACGTAGCAGAGTCCTGGTCACCACTCTGTACTTTCCATGCCCTCCTGAACCATGACCATTGTGTGACACTCTGTGTGTCTGGTATTGTCCAGAACTTGACCATTTCTGTTATACGTTGGATAACAGTGGGGGAACACACCCCCTTGACGGGCACTGAGGGAAGTCTATTACGTGTCCATTGGGAATCTGCACAACTGTGACATGGATGAACTTGACCAGAGGGTCAAGAGAGCTCTGAGCTTGGGTTTCCCCATCTTTGAAGTGGGAGTGGTGTTTGTTACCACCTCAAAGTTGGAAAATCTGTTTTGTTTTTTTAGTTCTTATTTATTTGAAAGGCAGAGGGACAGATTAGAGATCTCATACCCAACAGTTCACTCCCCAAATGCCCACCACAGCCGAGACTTCACCCTGTGTCTCTGTGTTGGTAGGATGGTAGGAGGGACCCCAAGTCTTTGAACCAACGCAGCTGCCTCCCAGAGTGTACGAGAGCAGGAAGCTGGAATGGAGAGCAGAGCCAGCACGCAGACCTCAGCCCTCCGGGATGGGGTGCAGCTGCCCCAGCTGGTGCCTCAGCAGCTGTACCGAATGCCTGCCCCAGTGAAGCCATGAGCGTTAGGCCTCCAGTACAGAGGAGGTGCACAGTGAATGTTAGCTCTCATCATTGTCAGCATGTTTTTGTCTTTGAAAACCAAGTTGTTCCCCTTCAACACCCTGGCATTGACGAGAGCTGTATTTCACCCTTGTGAGACATAGCTACTCCCTACCCTCATCCTGGTGCCTGGTGGTGGTTAACCACCTCCTGCCTCTCCCGGCCCTGGCCCTCATGGTTTGGTATTTATGGCTGACTTGGGCAGCTATAAAGCAGAGGGCCACACAGTCTAGAAAGCCTTTGACAGCAGGGAAGGTAGGCTCTGTTGGGAACAGATTGTTGTATTTTCCACGTTAGTTAGATCCCATACCATTTGTCTAGCCTACTATATAATACACACCTTTTATTTTTCAAAAAACTACAAACCCAGATGTAGACTTCATTTTCCCTGTGAAGAAATTTTTTTTTTAAGATTTATTCATTTATTTACTTGAAAGAGTTACACACAGAGAGAAGGAGAGGCAGAGAGAGAGAGAGAGAGGTCTTCCATCCAGTGGTTCACTTCCTAATTGGCTGCAACGGCGCCAATCCGGAGCCAGGAGCCAGGAGCTTCTTCCGGGTCTCCCATGTGGCTGCAGAGGCCCAAGGACTTGGGCCATCTTCCATTGCTTTCCCAGACCTTAGTAGAGAGCTGGATGGGATGAGAAGTGGAGCAGCTGGGTCTTGAACCAGCACCCATATGAGATGCTGGCGCTTCAGGCCAGGGTGTTAATCTGCTGCACTACACGTCAGCCCCATGAAGAAAGATTTTTTAAAAATCTGAGCACATATTTTGTTACTTTGAGTTCACCAATTAAGTAACTGTGTGCATAGTAATAGGAGTGTGTGTGTGTGTGTGTGTGTGTGTATGTGTATGTGTATGTGTGTGTTAGGATTTATTTGGAAGGCAGATTTACAGAGAGAGGGAGAGTCAGAGATCTTCCATCCACCGGTTCATGTCTCAGATGCCTGGGACAGCCAGGGCTGGGCCAGACCAAAGCCAAGGGCCTCTTCCAGGTTTCCCACAGGGGCCTAGGCACTTAGACCATCCGCTGCTTTCCCAGGCACATTAACAGGGAGCTGGATCAGAAGTGAAGCACCAGGACTGGAACCGGTGCCCATATGGGATGCTGGCATCACAGCCAGTGGCTTTACCTACTAAACCACATTACCGGCCCCAAAAGTACAAATTATAACCTAATGAAAATTTTTGCTTCAAAGCAAAATTGTGTGTTTAATTTTTTTTTAAATATTTATTTGAAAGTTACAGAGAGGCGGAGTGGTGGTAGGGGGTGTCTTCCATCTGCTGGTTCACTCCCCAAATGGCCACATCGGCCAGAGCTGGGCTGTTCTGAAGCCAGGAGCCAGAAGCTCCTTCCAGGTCTCCCACGTGGGTGCAGGGGCCCAAGGACTCGGGCCATCTTCTACTGCTTTCCCAGGACATAGCAGAGAGCTGGATGGGAAGTGGAGCAGCGGGGACTGGAACCAGCACCCGTATGGGATGCTGGCTCTGCAGGTGGGCGCTCCAGCCCCTTGTACATTTCTGGTGGACGTAAATACCTTGCTTCCCTGTAGCGCTGCATGCACACATGTACATTGTGTGCTTGCTCCACTTGTGGTTTCTGGTGTGGGTGTGTGCACTCTGGTGTAGACAGGACTGCCTGTTCTGATGGTTTATCAAAAACATTTCCCACGTGGATTTCTTCTAGGTTTCCAGTTGGCCTTGTTCTGATCTGGGTGAGATGCAGTTGTTTTATCAGATCGAAGCCCTGCCTTTGAAGGTTATGATGCCCTGTTTATCCTGTGGCGAGCCCTTGTTTTCTTCTTCAGATTAAAGTCAGACACTTACTGAAGACTTGAGCTTCTGTGTCTACATCTATTTCCTTATTAAGAATTGGGCCTAGAAAGGTCTTTGTAGAGGCTTTGCCAAAGCATCTGTCCATGTCTCCAGAACTAGAGCCCGCACTCTGAACGCTGCATACAGAAGCGTCAGGATGGAGTTGATCTAGAAATCATGTGCATCTGTTGTCTCTGTGCATGTGCTTTTTCTCATCACAAAGGTGTGGTCCCGCTTGCCACTCTGGTCTGAGCAGAAGCTCTGGCAGCTCTAGCACGGCCTGTAGGTTGCCCTCCACCTGCTGAGCCGTGGACTCTGCACTTCGCCCTGGATCCTCCAGGCCAGTGGAAGGTCGCCGTGTTTTGTTGCCTGCCATATTACCGTGATACCTTGTTCTTTTTACCCTTATCTATAAAAGGATGATGCAGCCTTGGTTGTTGGTGGCCTAAGTTAAGGAATATAAACAGGTGATAAGGGAGACGTTGAAGTCCAGCCATGGAAATGTCTCAAATGTCTCTTGAGATAGACTGTCAGGAAAGTGACCAGCATCTCCTCACGGGGCCGGAGGCAGTGTGCTTTATTGGTGGTCACCCTGGTAGAAAGACCGAGGGTGCGCTCTTGTGTCTTGTAAGGACATGGCGCTGAGGCTCCGGAGGATGGAAGGCAGTTGACAGCTCCCTTCCTGTAATCGCACTTCTGAAACCTCCCAGTGGTAACCCAGAGGCGCAGTCACTGGGTTTTAAGATTATTTATTTGAAAGAGTTACACAGAGAGAGAGAAGGAGAAGCAGAGAGAGCGAGAGCTTCCAATTGCTGGTTGACTCCAGTGGCTGGAGCTGAGCCAATTTGAAGCCAGGTGCTTCTTCCGGGTCTCTCATGAGGGTACAGGGGCCCAAGGGCTTTGGCCGTCTTCTGCTGCTCTCCCAGGCCATAGCAGAGAGCTGGATTGGAAGTGGCGCAGCTGGGACTAGAACCAGTGCCCATATGGGATGCCGGCACTACAGGCAGCGGCTTTACACACTACGCTACAGTGCTGGCCCTAGCAACTGGATTTTTAATTCAGTTATTAAATTACATATTTAACTGGGCCAGCCCAAAGCCAGGAGCTTTATCCGTGTCTCTCACATAGGTAGCAAGGGTCCCAAATACTTGGGCCGTCTTAGCTTTCCCAGGCTCGCTAGCAGGGAGCTGGCAAGCCCAGACTCCAGCCAGTGCTTACAGGGATGCTGCTTAATCTGCACCACAACACCAGCCCCTGATTATTATTTTAAAGGCAGAGCTGGCAAGAGAGAGGAGAAGAGAGAGACAGAGGGAGAGCCCTTCCACCTGCTGGTTCACTCCTCAAATGGCTACAACAGCCAAGGCTGAGCCGGCCAGGAGTCAGGAACTCCAGCTTGGTGTCCTACACAGGTGGCAGGGACCCCAGCACTTCCACAGTCTCTGGTCCTCTGTCTGTGCACATTAGCAAGGAGCTGAACTGGGAGCCGGGACTCGAACCCGCACTCTGACATAGGATGCTGGCATCACGTGCAGCTTACCCAGTGTGCCACAATGCCAGCCCCACAGTCCTGCATGGTTTAAAAAGGGGGAGGGGGAGGATGGGTATAAGCTATGCAGAATACTCGGTTTGGAGGAGTGTGGACAACGGTTTCTCACAGCACTTGGTGCCTCTGTCAGGGCAGGGGTCTGTCCCCTTTCTCCACTGCCTGGCTGCCTGGCTGCCTGCTCGCGGTGTGTGGAAGTGCTGGCACAGAGGCTGGCTCAGAGTAGGTGCTCAGGACTTGCTGGATATGTTAACTGTCTTAAACCAGATGGAAATCCGATGTTGGACTTGCCCGCATGTCCATGGCACATCTTGACCCCATGGCTACCTACACAAAAATGAGAGCAGGGCTCTCGGCTGGGGAGGGCCTGAAGGTGGGTGGGTGGCTTTAAATTGTGGTGCACATCATTCATGTATGTTGTGTAACCCTGTGTTGGTATTGACTGAAACACACGCTGGCAGGAGCCCCAGCAGCACATTTATTTTTAACTTTCTTAGGGAAATCTGGTTGGAAACTTATCTTACAGAATCAACAGCTGAAATTGAGCATTCAGATTGCTTAAATTGAAAATTAGCATATGAAGGGTGTATGAGCCTCTAGAACCTGCTGTGTCTTCGCAAAGTATTATCTTTGATTAAACACAGCATATACCTATTCTGTCTCCATCTCAGCCCTGTTCATTTTTTTTGTTTATTCGAGCGATCGTGCACACTCCATCTGCTGGTCCGCAATGGCAGAGAACGCAGTGCGTGTCTCCTGTTGGGGGGGGGGGGGGGGCAGGGGCCCAGTTACTTACGTGTCATCACTGCCTCCCAGGGGCTGCACTTGTCAGGAGCAGAACCAGAACCAGGAATTGAACCTAGGCACTCCGATGTGGGACATGGGTAGACGTCTTAATGGCTAGGCTCAATGCCCGCTCTCCCTAACATGTTCTTAAATTGGAACAAGTCTGTGTAACGTTGAGATCATCTCAAAAGGCCGTGAGAGAACATTTCTAGAAAATGAGTTTCCAGAGTGCTTTTGGAGTGCTTTGTTCAATCCTCTTTCACATTTGTGTATATTTGTTTGTCACAGATTCAAGAAGCTGGTTTCTTGTGGGTATCGTGGACTGATTGCTCCCCATTCCAGTCAAACACACTGCGTTTTGTTTAGTTAGTTATGTTGTGTGGCTCCAGTATACATTACTCCCCCTCAGGCCTTGTCCACATACCTTAGAGTAACCCAATACGTCTTGTTAAATTGGAAACAGGATTTGAGTTTGGGAGTTACATTTATAGTTAGAAACATGAAATGTTAGGAATTCAGTGAGTATACAAACTATTTAAATACAATTTTGGAAACATTTCACAACTAACTAGTGCTTGTTGCGTTACAGATGAAGTTTAAATTATGCAGTGATGGGCCATGATTTGGGGTTCCTCCACGACTCAGAATTTTGATTGCTTTTTGTAACTAACCAGTCTTTACTTTCTTTTTTTAAAAAGTCTTTTTATATTTCCATGCTTTCGTCTACATAAACTCCTTTAATAGCCAAATAATTTTATTTACTGTTAAGAAACAGATAATCATTAACCATTTTGCTTTAGAGGAGATGGTACCAAATTTGGGCTAGATTGGAGTTATGTGTGTAAAATCTTACAGTAGATTTTGACTTTGTTTTGTGGTTACCTTTTACTCTACAAAAAGGAAAAGATCAGAAGAGATCTGTGTTAAGACCAAAGAAAAGCTTTGTCCCAACCCGGGCTGTGGCCCTCCTGGGAGCTGGCCAGTCGAACCAGAACTCCTGTGGGTCTTAGGACGTTCTCTGAACAGGGGTCCCAAACAGCCTGTTGAGACTCTGCATGTTTTGAGGATGCACGTTTTTCGGGATGTTTCTGATAACCTGATGAGTCGATGGTGGTGCCCTTTGCATATATTCCTTGTGATGGCTTTTGAGAAACACTGAATATGGATTGGACTAAGGTTATCTATAATAAAGATCATAATTCAGCTGTTAGCTTGACTTTGTTTACTTTTGTTTAGCTTTGATCTATTAAACATCAAAGAGAAAAGAAGCAGAAAAACATTTAGATTGTTTTAGTCAAAAAAGTTTTGAAATAGTACCCAGATAATTTAGGACAATGTAAGTCTTTGTCCTAAAACATTTGGCTGAGGGCCCAAACTTTGTTTTCAAGTCAGTCTTTTAAGCAGTAGCTTTTTTTTTTCTTCCCTGATTATAATAAAATGTTATGTATCAGTTTTGAAAATAAGGCATTGTACCCATCAGAAAATAAAATATTAGTTTTTTTTACCATCTAATTACTCTCTCGTATATTCCTGATTCGTGTATTTTGTTAGATGTTTATTCCATACACAGCTACTGTTTACGTGGATTCCAGTTCGCCGCCGCCGCCACGTTGTTGCCTGTTCCTGAGTCTGTGCTCGAGGCCCCATTGCCCAGAAGGCCACGAGCTGGTCCACCACTCCGCTTCAGTGGGCGCTGATGCTGATCGTTAACGAGCCCAGGCTTTTGCTGTGATGAGTAAATCCAGTGTGGTTTCCTCACCTGCTGAATGGGATGTGTTCCCGAGAGTGGGTTACCAGGTTAAAGGGGGTGTGGTAGATGGGCACAGCCGGAAGACTTCTTGCTACGAGGTACCACGTTGCACCCCAGAGGGATGGCACCGAAGGGTTCCTCTTAGGCTTTGCTTTCACATCTAGGCTGTATCCCTACTATCTGTTTCCTCATTAAGTGTGGAAAACTAAAGATAACGTTCTTAACTTAACCACCAGTTTGAAGACTTGTTCAAATTAAGAGATGACTCTCAGTTTTAGGATTAGATGGCATCTTGAAATTCATGTAGATATTATTCATATCATGTAGATATTAATAATAATAATAATAATAATGGAAGAAAAACAGGAAATAGCCTGAGTGTTCTCGGCCGCCTCCTGAACATGTTTGAGGTTCTGTGTCTGTACCATCTCCCGCGTGACTCACCCTGGAGGAGTTGGTGCAGTGCAGAATTGGGCCCGGAAATCAAAACAGCCAGCTGTTCACTTTTCTGGTTTGCAGCTGATTCTTGTCCCTTCCCTAGAAGGCATTTTAATGAAATCAGTTGTGAATCAGGGAAAAGAGGAAGACTGAATGTGGCTTTTAGAGAGGTGAGCCTGAAGAACTCCGTTTTTAAAAATAAATTTTCTACGCTAGTGTTACTCTGTAGACTACCAGTGTTGACTTAGTTGATGTGAGCAGCTTGGCAGTCACCAGGAAGAATGAGAAGCAAACCTGGTTAACTGTGAAGTCACGTGTGTCGTTCTGTACGTGAGACCCGTGTTTGGAAGAGACATGCTTGTATTACGTTGCGCCTACTCCTTTAATTAGAACCATGCTTGATCCTGCTGTTGCATAGGATTGTTGGAGAACTCCGAAAAGTCAGTGTTGCACTGGGGACTGCCTGGGGTTCGCATTCAGAACAAGGTGTGCAGTGACTCGGTTCCAGCAGGAAGGTCTCAGCAGCGTAACTCCCAGGACTGCCCGGGGTTGATCCGGAAGGTGTGTGAGGGTTAGTCAGTGATGCTGCAGGGTTTGTGGTTTTGTGTGTTTATGTTTAGGTAAAGCCCAGGCATAGTATAGTGTAAGACACCAAACAGTAGGAAGTTTTAAGACAAGCCGTTAGACAGGATATTTTGTCCTTTCACATCCGCAGCCTAACACCTTGCACGTCTGTACCACCTGCAGCCGACAGCTAAAGCGAAGCTCACTCGCCCCTCCCTGCCTTTAGTTTCACCTCAGTGGAAGATGGAGAGAGCTCTGCTGGAGTCCAGCCTTTGCTGTCAGACACAGGGCTAGGATCCTGCTCATGGCAGCTTGCATAATGGGAGCAGCCGTGTTCCCTTCCCACTTACCTAGGAGCTCTGCTGCTGGGCAGGCCTGTCCTACAAGTTCAGTGTTGTAAACCCACTTTCTGGAGGGTTTTTGGTAACACTCTGGATTAGTATCTCAGCATTGGATCATTGTCTATTGAAAAATGGATCTATGGAGACCTACCTTGTTTTCAGTAAAGCTGGGCCTCAGAAGCTAGCGCTGTCGAGTGGAAGGCTGGGTGACCACTGCTGGACGTAGTAGCCCTGTGTAGTGCCAGGGACCTGCAGATCAAGGAGTTGGGGTGGCAGTGTATTTACAGGATTGTAGCTCAGGGCTCCAGCCTCCACAGCAAAGGGCTCCCTTCTGGAAAAAGTTTTTGGCACAAGGGCACCAAGGGCAGAGATGTTTTTTCACTATTATTTGTATGAGTGTCGGGAACCTTTTTTCTGCCAAGGGCCATGTGGATACTTATAACAGCATACACAGGCATGCAAAATGATCACTCAAACATTAGGCTGCTATAGATGGATTGAATCTAGGGCCACCCCCGGATACTGTGCACTGGTCCATGAGCTGCTCAGGCGTCATCTGACCACACCTATCACAGACGCAGGCGTAAACAGGGTCTCCTCACTGCTTGCTAGTCCATCTTCCTCATCAGGTGTGAGGTGAGGGGCGCACGCACACACACGTGCTGAGTTCTCACACTGGTACTGCTTCACAGGGTGCCGAGTGGAAAAGTGCGGCTGAACCAGCCAACTTCTGCTGAATAGAGCTCACTTGCGGAAGGACACGGCACTGTAATATGTTTATTGCGTGCTTACTAGTGTTACCTCACGGGCTTAACCAAGGAGCCAGGTCATTCAGAATGTGCAGCATTGCTTCAGGCCAGACCTCTCCTGGGAAGGGTGAATCAGTCACGCGGGACTCCATGGAACGTTCAGGCCCATCTGTGCGTCATAGACCATTGAGGGGAAATGTGGGCTGGTGAGGGCTAATCCTGAGGTTTTGGAGGAAGACCTGGAAGTACATCAGGTTTTGAATTGAGGCTCTGAATGGGAGGAATTGTCACTCTCGCACAGCGATCTGAAAATGGAGTTGCAAATGAGTGTTTGGCGGCAGGAAGCGGGCGGCAGCATGCGGCTGGCACTGTGCTGTGCGGCCCGGAGCGTTGTGCACAGCCGCGCACTGTTAGAGGGGTTTGCTTAACACTGTGCAGACTTGAAGTGGCAAACGCGACTCTTACAGGGTAAAGGAGAGCGGGATGAACGCACATTAAGCCCTTGAGTGCTCTGTCTTACTTGGTCCTCACAGTGGTCCTAGGGTGACAGTTTTATCTTTGTCCTTGTTTTTTTTTTATAAAATCAGAATGTTAGAAACACTGCTGTTGGGGCTCAGGGTTCACAGAACGGGGCCTGGCGCTGTGGCACAGTAGGTTAACCCTCCGCTTACAGAGGGCACCGGTTCTAGTCCCGGCTGCTCCTCTTCTGATCCAGCTCTCTGTTGCTGGCCTGGGAAAGCAGAGGATGGCCCAAGTGCTTGGGCCCCTGCAGCCGCATGGGAGACCCAGAGGGAGGCTTCTGGCTCCTGGCTTCGGATCAGCCAAGCTCTGGCTATTGTGGCCATTTGGGAAGTGAACCAGCAGATGGAGGACCTCTCTTTCTTTTTTATTTTTTTTTAATATTTTTTTATTTGACAGGTAGAGTTAGTCAGTGAGACAAAGAGAAAGGTCTTCCTTCCGTTGGTTCACCCCCAAAATGGCTGCTATGGCCGGCGCTGTGCCGATCTGGAGCCAGGAGCCATGTGCTTCCTCCTGGTCTCCCATGCAGGTGTAGGGCCCAAGCACTTGGGCCATCCTCCACTGCACTCCCGGGCCACAGCAGAGAGCTGGACTGGAAGAGGAGCAACCAGGGCTAGAACCCAGCACCCATATGGGATGCTGGTGCCGCAGGTGGAGGATTAACCAGGTGAGCCGCGGCGCCAGCCCCAGGACCTCTCTTTGTCTCTCCCTCTCACTGTCTGTAACTCTACCTGTCAAATAAATGGGTTCACAGAATGGCCCTTTCCCAGAACGTACCTGCAGTTCCTCTCTGCTCCCCTTTGCTGCGCCCCTCCCTTGTGGGGAAACAGGTGTGTGCCTGCTGCCGCA
Organism: Sylvilagus floridanus; assembly: GCA_949820135.1. Taxonomy (NCBI): domain Eukaryota; kingdom Metazoa; phylum Chordata; class Mammalia; order Lagomorpha; family Leporidae; genus Sylvilagus; species Sylvilagus floridanus. The sequence goes on from OX463233.1 coordinate 162,777,686, forward strand.
GGCCTGCTCTGCTCCTCTGGGTCAGCCCTTGAGGGTCTGAGTCTGGAAGAACAGAGCAGTGAACTCCACCTGTGGTCTGCAGTTGCTGACGCTTGGCCAGACTCACTCTGCACAGGCCCTTCTCTCTCTCCCTTCCTCCCTTTTGCCAGCTAGGGGCTAGCACTGTGGCATTGTGGGTAAAGCTGCCTCCTGCAGTGCCAGCATCCCGTATGGTACCTAGTTTGAGACCCGGCTGCTCCACATACAATCCAGCTCTCTGCTGTGGCCTGGGAAAGCAGTAGAAGATGGCCCAAGTCCTTGGTCCTCTGCGTGGGAGACGTGGGAGAAGCTCCTGGCTCCTGGCTTCGGATGGGCACAGCTCTGGCCATTGTGGCCAATTTCTCTCCCCCTCCCCCACCCCCTCTTCCTCTCCGTCCTGCCTCCTTCCCCCTCCCCCCCTTCTATGTAATGCTGACTTTCAATCTTTTAAAAAAAAAAGGAGAGAGATATACGGGGCAGAAAGAGCTTGGAGGGGTGGAGCATGCTGATGATGGGAAGAATAGTCATGCATTTTCTTGAAAACAAAAATTGGCTACCTATGAAAATAGAGTAAGTTTTTGCACTCTGAACATAGGGTGACATCCGAGGATGCAGCTTTTTTGCCGCCTTAAACAGTTGCAGACATTATATTTTGTCTCTTCATTCTCTGTCTTTGAGATTTTTAAAAAGGCAGAGCAAGAGAGAGACAGAGATTTTCCACCCTGTGGGTTCACTCCCCAAATGGCCAAAACAGCTAAGACTGGGGCAGCTAGGAGCCGGACTTGAGAAGTCTGTATATAAAGGATTTCCTTCAAATGCTTGATAATGAGATTAGTGTTGTGACTCCCTCACTTTTTCTCTCTCTCTTCTGTCGAAACACCTCAGTGAATATAATAAGCAGTGTCACTCCACACTCTGCCAGTGTTTGAAGCTACAGAAGACAACTAAGATTCCTCATCGTTCTTCATTGTGCGTCACCACACCCCCATGGTCGGAGTGCAATGGTGGCATTATTGATGTGTGATAGAACTTGATACCGAATAAGAAAACTGAATCGTGTGAATCTGAGGCAGAGCAGTGCACCTGTCAGACTCCGAGCTGACAGTGTCTTGCTCTGTGGAAGGAGGGCTCGCGGCCGGGGAGCAGTGCCACTTAGGCTACAGTGCTGTCGCGTCCCCAGGTAGCCTAGTTAAACACAGAAGAGGTTGCGATGTTCTCCGTGAACAGCTGTGATGTTTCCCACAACCGTCCATTGTAATCGAAGCATACATGTCTCAGTCACAGTTTCCCCTTTTCCATTTTCTTCTAGAAGGAGCTGGCAAACAAGCCTGACTGTCCTCAGATGTGTGCCTATAAGCTGGTGACCATCAAGTTCAAGTGGTGGGGGCTGCAAAGCAAAGTAGAGAACTTCATTCAGAAGGTAATGCCTGTTCAGAGTGAGGGGACTGCCATTCCGGTGGAGACCTGAGGTCTCCGTTAGGGAGCCGTTCTCTGTTACTGCGTTCTCCGTCTTTCAGGTGTGAGCATTAGTGGCCCTGCCCTTCATCCCCAGATGCGGGGGAGGCTTTCAGGGCTGTCCTGGGGGACGAGCAGAGCAGTGTTTTGATTTGTGCTTTCCTGGTCCCGTGCCCAGCCTTTCTGCAGAGAGCCATTTGCACGTACGACAGGTCCCCCCCGGGAACGTGGTGTCCTGCCCCTGCTCAGCTGGAGCCCCTGCCTCTCGAGAGCCACCCTGCACCTTGCACTTCAGAGGTCCTCCCTGAGAACGGGCACTCCCGAGGGTCCAGCTCCTACTTGTTGTCTTTGTGAAAGTGAAAATGACGTGGGCAGTCACATCCAGGAAGAGGACTTGCTGTTGTACAAATACCCATGGGATGTGGCAAGTGTCCCTGGAATGGACTTCTCCCGTAGTGTGCCTGTTTATTCCATTATGCTGATGAGGACGCCCCGTTACATCGCCCAGTCCTGTGACCCGTCATGTCTGTGTTTCACCACCGCCTTCCTGCTTTGAAGTTGCAGCTGCTGTCACGTTGGAAAAGCGAAGGACCTCACAGTGCTGGAAACTGTAATCATTCCTGGGCCTGCGTGCAGTCGGCCCATGGTAGGCACTGTGTAAACACTGGCTTCCTTCCTTCCACCTGGATCATTGTCACAGATGGTCAATCCACATGTGTGAACAATTCGTGGAAAATGTAGCTAAAAGATCATGCGAATTGTTCATGTACTTTTTGAAGCCCCTCGTAGTTGAAGTCCCTTCTATTCATGGGGTGGAAAAAGTCAAGAACCATCCAAAAATACTTATGGTTCTGTCACTTTTATGTCTTCTTGGGAAAGTTTAAACTTAAATAATTTAGAAACTAAAACTGCTAATTGTATGCATGGTTGTAGATATATAGTGGCAGCAACATACAGCATAGAAACATTTCATAGACAGGCCGGTGCCGTGGCGTAGCGGGTAAAGCTGCTGTCCGTGACGCCGGCATCCCATATGGGTGCAGGTTCGTGTCCCGGCTGTTCCACTTCCAATCCAGCTTCCTGTTAATGGCCTGGGAGAAGCAGCAGCAGATGACCCAAGTGGTTGGCCCCTGTCACCCTTGTGAGAGACCTGGCCCAGAGCTGTCTTCTGGGCCACCTGGGGCATGAACCTGTGGGTAGGAGATCTCTCTCTGCCCTCCCTCTCTGTGACTCTAAATCTTGAAGCATTCCTAGAGTTTACAGAAGTTCTCAGTGTGTGAAACATCTTTATCATAAAGAACCCAGGGCTCCTTGAGTGCAGTGCTGTGTGCCGCCTCACAGTGTTCCTTTGAATGGCAGAGAAGCGAGGCATGGCAGTGATGGTCTCAAAGCAAAAGAAATGCGGTCGGTCGGCCTGGGCTCGTCGACACGTAGAAAAAGGTGAAAGTGCATCAGGTGCAGCGGGAGCTGCTGGATGGAGCCGTGCACAGCACGCTTTCCTGTCCCGTTCCTGCTAGATCGTGACACCTTTGCCAGGAGAGAGGCCTTCCCATTCCTGAGAGAAATGTTTCCTCTCACTTTGCTCTTCCAAATAACAGCCTGGAGTTAAGCATGCTGCTAGTCGATGGGGAGCAGTCTTCTCAGACCAAGTCTGTGTGAATGTTGTGGGGCAACATGGCATGTAAGGGTGAATTGTCGTGAATCTTGGGGTTTTGCCAGCTTATGCTACTTTTCTCCTTTGTTTTTAAAAGCAAGAAAAAAGGATATTTACAAACTTTCATCGCCAGCTTTTTTGTTGGATTGACAAGTGGATTGATCTGACAATGGAAGACATTAGGAGAATGGAAGATGAAACTCAAAAAGAACTAGAAACAGTAAGACTTGCGTTCTATGAGGCTTCTTTCATTTCCTCTTTGCTGAAACTTTGCATGTGCTTGGAAGTGTAGACTTTGGATTAGGAAGAGGGTGCTTGGCCATTCCTTCCTCTCTGGATTCTCCTGGACACTGACAGCCCCTCCCTTGTCCCCGTTTCTCTGTCGTGGGCATCTCTGTTGAAGGTAACGGAGCGCGCCCCTGATCTGGAGCTCGTAGCCCGTAAGGGGTCTGGTGGCTCTGGGTTCTGCTCAGTGTCCGTCCTCTGATGGCGCCCACTCTGCCTTGCTCTCCAGGCGCTCGGTGTCAGGACCGAGTAGGTCTGGACTCAGGTTGTGTCCCGGCCGCAGTGTTAATACCGGCACTGCTCCCTCGCCTGGAGAAGGCAGGGCTGGGGGCTCACCGCAGACGGGCGTCCTCCCTCTGCCAGCGGTGAGTCGTCGTTTCCTGAGAGGCTTCAGGCAGAGTCAGGTGGTTGTCAGGCAGGCGGCCAGCGTGCCCTGTGTCGGTGCCAGGTCTCCCCCAGCACCGCGCCTCCCTCGCCAGTGAGCAGGCCCTGCCGCCAGTGGGTACCTTCTCTCTCTCAGGGATGAATTCTTCACTGGCTTCCTCCTGCGTGCGTCTGGTTTTGTTTTTGCTCTGGACCGCGCTTGTCTGCAGTTGGCAGTGAGGCCCCGTGGGGGAAACAAACCAAGGAATGTCCAGGGCCCGCCGTGGTTTCCATGCAGTCATCCCGAGTCCCGCCAGCAGGCCCGGCCTGGAAACCCCGCAGGTGCGGAGTGTGCGATGGACGCTGCGTGCAAGGCTGGCTCAGTCACAGGAGAATGGCAGCAAGTTGGGTTCCCTGGCACGTCACATCCTGAAGAATCTGTGTTTAAAATTGCTTATGTTTGGTGATTACGGCGGGCCTGCTTCTAATTAGCTTTATACAAATGTTCTGAGAGGGCCTGGGACATATTTTCTTTATAAGGCAATAAAATGTTTTAACCTTATCTTACACAAAAAGTAAACTACAGGCAGACTCCAACTTATGAATGGATTTTGTTCCAAAAATTTTTAACTTGATTGTTTGGAATTTGGAACATACTTTCCTATCGAGAAAACATTATAAATTGGGTTTTGGTTTCTAGGTCAGCCAGTAGAAGCCTCGTTGGTCCCAACTTCTCAGACTAATGATAGGACTGAGTTCTATCTAGATCTTAGGAGTAGGGTGATTAAAACCTCCCCCGGCCCCCTTGTTTTTAGGCCAGTCCCTGATGAAATATTTAAAGAGTAGAGGAGGGCATGAGGGGCTTTGCCTGCACGTGAGCTGAAGAGCAGGCCCTGGGCACTTTGGCCTTTCCTTGCATGCTTCTCTCCCACTTCTGCTGTCCCGTGTGTGAGAGTCCCGTCCCTCTCCGACTCCAGGCAGACGCCCCGTGGCCCCGAGCCTGCCGCCTGCTCCAGCAGCAGGGGTCCTGCACGGGAGATAGCAGCATGGGAGTCTGCTCTGCATGCCAGGCTCCCAGTGCAGAGAGACAGGAAACAGGGTTATTTCTGCTGTGGCAACTTGTCTAGAAAGTCTCGTTGGTTCTGATTTTTATGCTGAAGAACTGTCAGAGGAAGGAGAGTCGTCAGCGCTGACTGGGTGATGAGAGTAGGTCTCCCTGGCTAGGGCCGCCTCTTCCCCTGGCTTCCCTAGCAAGTTGTCAGTCTTCTGATACCTGGCTGTGGGATGGTCAGCAGGACACAGCCTTGGAGCAGTTTCATCGTGGAATGTTTCAGAGACATGTGAAGACAAACCTCAGCGTTCAGTGCTGGTCTCCTTAGCATTGGGTGCCGTTTAAGTTCTTTGCTCGTGGCTCCCTGTGGCATTGCCATGCGGCTGCTTGGAGCCCTCCCAGTTGCCCTGTGAGCGTCTCCAGGCCTGCAGGCCATACATGCCCCACCCCCACCCCGGGGGCTGAGCACTCCCAGAAGCCCCTCTGCCTGGACTTGGATGCATTGTGATGTTCTTATGTTAAAAACTGGGTTCCTTTCAAATGGGTTTGGGTCCTGGACAGAAGGATAGATGGCCCCTGCCCATCTTCCCACCAAAGCTGCGGGGGCTGGGCTCCTCCCTGCATGAGCTCTGTAAGTGACCTTAGACCTGTCTGTTCTCACCTGGGGCGGGGCAAGGGGGCGGGGTGCTGGTTTGGGAATGTATTCATCGCATTTGTGTGCTTATTGATTTTCTCCTTGAGTTTTTGTCTCCAGCTGCTGTGAGTGCCTGTCCTCCGATGCGTCTGTGTGCTTCCTTGTGTGCTGTGTACTGCTCCTGTGCTACCCAGTTCCCTCTCTTCAGTGAACTGCCCGGAAGCCCTGGTCTTGGGAAGCAGAGGAGTGGCCACCTGTGCATGGCTTCCTGTCTGTCTAGGATTGTGAAGACAGGGACCAGACCACTGGGCATGGGCTCACACACAGCCACGCAGTGCATTGACCTGTTGGCCTTCCATAACCTCAGGTCATCAGTCCGTAGCCTTTCGTTTCTTGGAGTCAAAAATGCACACGTTGACCGTGCTGTGCAAGGGGGACCTCTTGTCAGATTGGCTGCAAACCAGGATGACCAGAGAGACCTAGAATTCAGCTCTGAGTGGGAATGTGTTATGAGCAGGTAGCCGCCACTTCGTGTTCTCTCCTAGAGCCCTTGTTTTCCTTCTCCTGCTTACTAACCCCTGTTTAGAGTCTGATTTCAGCAGCTCACGGTTTTATTTCACGTTTAGATGCGTAAGAAGGGTTCCGTCCGAGGCACGTCGGCTGCTGACGTCTAGATGAGTCCCCTGTAGGGTCAGAGACAAAATCAAACTGTGTAAGTGAAGACCTGGGGAGAAGAATGTGTAAAGGTGATGGGCAGTAACTTCCTGGGCAGAGGCTTTGTCAGTGTGAAATGTGGTTGTATTCTGAGAAACCGACAGTGATTACGTGAGGGTGTTAGCCGTGGGGCAGGTTGACTGCGGTGATCCCGAGCCAGTTCTCGGTGTCAACAGCTGCCCGCGTGGCAAGTGAGGAAAGCCGCCCCTTCACCCGGCCCGCAGGCCAGCCTCTGCAGCTCACAGCAACACACGTGTTCTGTGTGCACCAGAAAGTCTTCATCTGCAGTTGGCTTTACTCTAATTCGCAGTATGAAGCATGCCTGTGGTCTGCTTTATCACACGCTGTATGCCCAGTGGACAGATTTTCCACGAGGGGGAGAAAAAGAGCATCAGACCCCGTGTCCCCTCTGGAAGCAGTGAGTGAGCAAAGACCAGGACGGCGCACTGTCGGCTCTTGTAGGTGTGGAGCTCCGACGTGCCCTGACCCTGCCTGCCTCCCTCCGTGAGTGCTTGAGTCCTGGCGTGACCACAGTGACGTGTTCGCCCACCAAGAGCGGTGGCTGGACCCCGTGAGAGTGAAGAGACTGAGGGTGCCTCCAGGGCCTGCTCCTTAAATTCAGTGTTCATTTACATTTTTTTCTTTAAGTTTGTTGTTATTTTTTGTTAAGTTTGCCTGAGTTCCTGTGATTCTGCTTCTAATGTATTTTCCCTCCGATGAAACAACATTAGTGAGACCAGAATTTTTTCGAACAGATGAGATTTTTAAGATGCAGTAGTTAGGGAGCATTCTCTGCCAAAAGTTTTGCTACATTGAATTTTTTTCCTGAAGAATGTGTGGGACAAGCTGCTGTCTAACATTTCCGTCCCTTGCTGTGGAATAACGTCTTCTGCATCGCCTTTCACTTTTCTTACAGTTACGCAATCAAGGTCAAGTGAGGGGAACAAGTGCAGCCAGTGACGAGTGAAGAGGAATCTGACCAGAGTCTCGCAGTGTCGGCGTCTGCCAGACGTGGGCTGGTGATGTTCGCACACGCACAGGTTCCCAGCCACGTGTGTATATATGTGTGTGTGCATGTGTCTGTAGCTGTCTATAGGACGCATGTAGAGCTACAGACCACAGGCACACACTTGTGTATATGTACATACAGAATACTGAAGGGATTAGCCCAGTGTCTCCAAAGTACTGTACCTATCTTCAGCGAGAATGCAAGAGAAAATATTTTCAATATATATACCTGGAACAGATTTTAATAATAATTATCAGAGTAATACCATTAATGGACAGATTGACTGCAATGTAATACTAGCTGGTATGTTTCATAAATGTCAAGTTGTGGACCAATATATATATATAGCCTTTTCTTACTTTTCTGTTCTTTTAAATGAGTATCCTATAAATTTTTATTTTAATCCCATAATCAGCAGACTCCCACAGGAAAATATCTTTGAAATTTTTTGGTATTCCAATGAGTCTAGACTATAAACTCTGAATGTATTTATAACTATTTATTTCTGGATGGTCATTAACTTACAGCCAAATTTACAAAGCCTATTAAGTGAGGAGTAAAGTTACAGGCCAGTTTTTACTTGTTTTCCCTAAGGGGAAAGTCCTTTTAAAAAAAAAAAATGCCCGGTTTTTATTGGAGTTTTGTATTTTACATTTCAAGTATTTTTCTACACCAAACCTAGCAAAAAATGGAGATGATGGTTTCTGATTTATAATAAACACTAGACAGTTTGTAGGTTCCTGCTAGGCAAACAAAGAAATCGATGAGAAAGTTCATCTTAATGGTGTCGTAGGCCCTGTAGGAAAGTCGGCCGCAGAGCACGTGAGGGGCTCTTGTTCTCCGGAGCTGCGTGGAAGCCCTGCAGGTGCTCGGGGCCCTCACGGGATGCAGTGTGCTGCAGGCCGCTTCCAGCCACGGCGGGGCGTGCCTGCCTGGGGTCGGGAGGCCCCCACGGGCCGTGCACCTGCAGCCTGGGGCTGCGCTCTCACGTAGGACGTCGCGGAACAGATCCTGCGCAGGCGGCCTGAGAAGACTCACTGGAAGCCACTGCCACTCTTTGCATTTTTATTTTTTTAAGGCAGGCGCAGTGCCTAGGTAAGATTTGTATCAGCTTTCTCTGTCCGGGTTCAGTTTTTCTCCCGTCAGCCCTGGAAGCTTGAGTCGAATGATGATGCTGAAGCCTTCAGGTCACAAACTGTCTTCTGCAACCTCCCGTGCCTCCTGAGACACACCACACCCTGCAGTCAGATCCCGCTGGCAGCCAGCCTCGCCCACGGTCCCGCCTCCTTGCCCGGCCTGTGTCCCCCTGGAGTGACAGCTGGGAGTCAGACAAGGACCCTGTTGTCCTCCTCCAGGAAGGCCGCCGCACTTCACATCCTCCGTGCACTCAGGATGAAGCCCCAGGCGTGCTCGCTGGGCACTGATGTAAGATGCGTTCTGTCAGCGCATAGTCATCGTCTGCAGAGGTTTGCGCGAGGGAGGTCATTGCTGGTTTTGTGAAATGGAAGAGTCTAGCCCTCTCCTTATCATGAACTTCACTCTTACTGGCATCTGTAGGATCATTGGGAGCCTGGGCGCACATGTGAATGAGAGCCCGGCACATGGATTTTAATGTTTTCCTAACAACTGTGGAGACTTGAGGGAATGTGTGGTGAACGTAAAATACCTAGTTTACTTGGCAGTCTCTTGTGTAAATTACAGTAAAACAAAGTAAATGAAATTTAAACAGAAAATAAATTTCACAGAAATGCCCCTGTGTGCCGAGTGCTTGTTCCTGAAGCCGCGTCCATCTGCCTGAGGCGCTGTGGACCGCTGCGCCCAGCTCCCCACCGCTCTGGGAAAGGGAGCCCCAGAAAGGCTCTGCGTCCTCTCCTCGCCCTGCGCCTGTGCGACACCGAGTCGCTCTCTTGGGTTTCTAAATAACTACATTTCAAAACTAAGTGCGGCCTGCAACACCAGCATCCCACGCGAGCACCATTCAAGTCCCAGCTGCTCCACTTCGGATCCAGCTCCCCGCTGCTGCTCCGGGGAGGGCAGGGGAAGGTGGCCCAGGCGCCTGGACTCCTGCCACCAAGGTGGGAGACCTGGATGGAGTTCCAGGCTCCTGGCTTCAGCCTGCCCCAGCCCTGGCTGTTGGGGCCATCGGGGGGGTGGGGGGTGGGAGTGCTCACTCGCTCCCCCCACACCCCCATCCTGGTAACTCTGCCTTTCAAATGACATCTTTTTTAAAAACCACTGGAATGGAACAGTAACTGAAAAAGTATTCTATACTACAATTCTTGGCTTTCTGAAAATCGGTTTTAAACAAACAAAATACGGAAAGCCTCAAGTGTTGGGAAGTTGTTCAGTTCTGGCCCTCAGGATTGAGGCGTTTGGGCTCAGGGCTGGTCCACCTCTCCACTGGCAGGACCGCGTGCTGCCGCTCTGCTCTCCGAATTAGGTTCTAGAGCTGCTTGTTGAGAGGTGGCCAGGGTGGATTTCCTGCGTCTGGAGAGGCACAGAGGTGCAGAAAAGCTGCAGACGCCGGGCGAGTGAACCTCCCGTCAGAGAGGGGTCTTCATCCTCACTAGAGGAGAGGGTCCAGCCACAGGCAGCTGGGACCCAAGGGGGCCACGTCTCGAGCTGCGTGGAGGCTGGGTCCGTAGCACCCACAGGGCCCTCCAGGGTGGGGCTCCTCCACTCCTTGGGAGACCTGACCCCTGGCTTCAGTGTCTGCTGCTCTGTGCACCGTCAGCTTGCCAGGTTGAGAAGCTGTGGTGTGCCACCTTCTCCACAAATCTCTCAGGATGGCAGGGGCTCCGTGGGGGACTCTGGTACCGTGTGTGATGAGAATGTTCCGACTTGGTTCTTCAACCCCCAGATCTGCTGTCAGGAGAGCCGCAGAATAGTGGGGTGGAGTTCATTGGTTCCAGACAGCCGCTTTCAGGTTCACTGATGTGGTGGTGGAGATGGGGACTTGGCGCGGTTGGGAGGGAGGGCCTGCGGCCAGCAGGGGTGCCTCCCCAGGGATGTTGCCAGTGTTGCTCAGACCCGGGTTTCTTTTTTTATTTAAAGGCAGAAATAGGTCTTCCATCCTCCAGTTCACTCCCTAAAAGGCCACAAAAGCTGGAGCTGGGCCAATCAGGAGCTCTTTCCGGGTCTCCCACGTGGGTGCAGGGGCCCAAGGACTTGGGCCATCCTCCACTGCTTTCCCAGTGCATTCTCAGGGAACTGGGTCAGAAGCTGAGCAGCCGGCTCGAAGTAGCACGCATAGGCAATGCTGGCACCGCGGGCGGCAGCTTTACCCACTAAGCCACAGTCCTCGCCCCAGGCTTGTGTCTCTTAACATGGAAACGTTCAGCAGCAACAAACGGCTACTCAGAGATGACCGCTGTGGACCAGGTCACAGTCTGCTGCCAAGGGAACCCCGCTGCAAGCTAAGCAGCGCTTCCTGGTCCCTCCAAAACCAGTTTGGCCGGGTTTCGTTGGGTAAAGGAGGACTTGCAGGTACTCTGACGCTACCTCTAGAAAAGCTCCCGCGCCAAGCTAACCGTGCACAGCCCTGGGAGCCCTCTGCAGAGAAGAGCATGAGGCCCGTCCCTCCCGGCGGAGCCCCTGGGGCGAGCCGTCTACTGCGGGGAAGCCCACTCTGCTCTCCAGCACGCAGAATGGCCGCAGTCCCTGGGAGAGGCGGTTTGCTCGCTCGTTGGCAGGTTTCTCTGTAAGTCATGTAAGTAAGGACTGCCCCCCGTGGGCCAGCCAGGCCCTTCTCACTGTCCCCAGTGTCTGGATCTGGTCTCCTGAGTGTCGGCTCTTCACACCCCAGGTGCTGGTGTGAAGTGATTCCGTGTGCATTCCCTGGTGCCTGAGGATCAAGTGGAGAGCCTTTAAAGATGTCCCTTGTCAGACCTGGATCTGGTGGCCCCCTTTGCAAATCGTGGGGGAAGTGACAGGATTCCCATTGTGTCTTCCCGGAAGATCTTCCCTCCAGGTAGTTGGCTCCCTGCCCAGTTTTGAAAGCCCCGGAGCCCGGTGCCACTTAGTCCAGGAAGCGTTCCCTAGGGTGCAGTGGGTGTCATCTATGCCCCACAGTCACTGGAAGCTAGTTGGACCCCAGAGACCCCTCCCGAAGGAAATGGAAATGACTCCTCCTGCGCTCACGGCGCTGTCCGGCCTGTGCGGAGCCCCTGTGAGTCCTGAGGTGTGGGCGGGGGTCTGGAGGATCAAGTCTGTCCTCGTGAATGCCTGCTGACCAGCTGAGCAGGCGTGGCAGTCCCGGGAGCTGTTGGCGCGCACTGCGAGAAGGGAACATGTTCTCCTCCCTTGCTGGGCACCTAGACCAGACGTTTCTGAGGCTCCTGCAAGGCAGAGGAAAGCCAGCCTCGTCCCCCAGCGTGTGCCCAGCGTTCTGAACCCCAGTGCTGGCTGTGCCCTCGAGCCAGAAAGTGAAGTTGGTCCCAGGTCTCCGAAGGTGCCCTCGAATGCTTGTGAACCCTTGTCCCTCCTCTGTGCTGATCCTCAGCGGGACAGGGGCCTGCAGGCTTCCGAAGTGAGGCTGAACAGGTTTTGTGGACCACATGACCTGCTCGCGACTCCCAGCCAATAGAAACTGCAGATCCAAGGCAGAGCGGCGATGAGCCCGCGGAAGCCGTCGGTGCCGGTGCCGATCGATCGGGCGGGCGGTTGAACTTCCCAATCTGGAAATTTCCTTTCACTCTGCCACTGCTGTCTGACTGTTGAAGAAAATGCTGTACTCACTCAGAGGTTTATGCGTCTCCTGTGCCTTCCCACGGTTGAGGTTTGGCGTCAGGCGCCACTGCCGGCGTGTGAGCCTGGGCTCCGCGTCGTGGCTTCTGACGGGGTCAGTGAGCCAGGCCTTTGCCTAGAAAGCGGCCTGTCTCCCCGGGGCCACGAGACGCCGCCTTGGGTGGAGTCAGCCCCTCGGGTCTGGGAGCAGCAGTACAGCGCCCCCCTGGCGAGCCTTTCCAGGCTCAGTGGAGGGCGGCGGCCCATGGGGTGGAACAGACGCGGCTTACGGCAGGTGTGCTGAACGGAGGCGGCACCTCAGCACGCCCCAGGGCCCGCCAGCTCCCTGCAGGCGCCTGTGGTCAGCAGCACCTGCTCTCCGGGGGCCCACAAGCTCTGAAGCCTCAGCCCCGCCCCCTAGAGGGTGCTTTGAGTGCTTCCGACTGCGCCCGAGAGGCTTGGGCTCCAGCCCAGAAGAGCTGAGCGCAGGGAGCCTTCTGTCAAGGCCCAGACAGCAAACATTTTGGCCTCTGTGGGTCATTTGGTCTCTGTTGCGAGCACTCAGCTCCGCCTCTAGCGTGGGAGTAGCCATAGACGTGACATCCGTGAACATCAGCAAAGCTGTTGACGCAAATGGCGACAGGCTGGGTTTGGCCCAAGGACCCAAGTTTGCCATCTGCCACTGCTTTCCCAGGCCCATTAGCAGGAAGCCGGATCACAAGCAGAGTAGCCGGGGCCCTTCCTCCTAGGGTTGTTCCTTGTAAATCAGCAGATGAGAAAGGAACACGCCCAGCCAGTCCGTGTCGGGCACCGCTCTCAAGTCACCGGCCTGGCTGAATCCTCACTGCTGGGCCAGTGCTGTGGCCCGGCGGGTTAAGTCCCCACTGTGACACCTGCACCCCCTTGCAGAGCACCAGTTCACAACCACCCTATGACGCAGGCGCGGCCTCACTCCCCTCTGTAGGACGGGGAGGCGGGCCCAGATGAGCGGCTTTGCCCCAGGGTCGCACTGCTCCGAGTGGTGGGGCCGGGCTTGTGGTCGTGGGGCCTCTGCCCTGCCGCTCGGCTGCGCTCGTCCTGGCCTCTTTCAGAACTGCCTTGGCCTTCACCAAGGCCCGAAGTGATGGACGAATGTTCTCCCGCGTTCTTCAACACCGCTGGGAGCCAGCTGCTGCCGCCGCCTCTGCCCAGAGCACCGGGGGCTGGGAGAACCCCCCGCCTCCTAGCCCTCCCCTAGCTGGAGGGTTCCTGCTCCTGCGCCCCGGGCCCCGTGGGCAGCGGCCTGCGAGGGAGGGTTCAGCCACCCTTGCACCCCGTGGAGGTGCCAGATCGGAGCTGCTGCTGTCCTTGTCACCCGCACGAGGCCGGGACATCTTCAGGGAGGCCCTGCGGCCTCTCGTGCACTGGGATGGTGGCTGGGTGTCCCCTCCTCCCCACCCCGGGAGTTGTCCTCTCTGTTGGACCTCACCAGAGAATCTTGTAACGCCCGAGGCGTCCAGCACACTCGCTCTACGTGACAGCCCAGCAGCGGCGTCTCTCGCTGGGGAGCAGGTCTTTGAGCCCTGCATCTGGTGGCTGGCCCATGAGCGCACTCCTCTCCCCTAGGCGCGTGCCAGAAAGCCAGCAGGGAGGGGGGAGGCTCCCTGGATTCCTAGGGCCCCTTCCAGCCCGGCAGGCCCAGATTTTCCACTTGTGCGCCTGCATTCCTGCCTGTGAGATCCCCTGCACACATGTTGTCCCGGCCCCGGGCGGGGGCTTCTCCCACTTGGCCTGGACCGGGGGTGGGGGCGTGGGGTGGCCACTGGTGACCCTGAACAGCCCTGGCTCAGGGCCGCCAGGATGAGCCGCGCCCCCGTGTCTGCTCAGGCCCTGGGGGAGCAGGCAGGAGCTGTCTGGGCCGCAGCACGTGCTGAGCCTCCCTCCCTTGCTGTCAGTCACCCCAGGTGGTGGACTTGGAAGCTGACTCAGGCCACATTGCCTGGGGGAGCTCCGGCACCCAGGGCCTGCGTTCCACGCCTGCCACCTCCACTTACGGATGACGGAGCCATGAGTGAGTCACGGCCCCTCCTAGCCTTGCCCTGCCAGTGGAAGTGGGGGTAATCGGCGCCCCAAGAAACGTACAAGCAGTGCATGGGAGCCTCTGGGCTTTCCTGCCCCTGGTTTGGTTTGTTTATTAGCCAGGGTGACAGCCATCTCCGTTTGCCTGGGACAGAAGGTTCCAAGGTGCTTAAAAACCAGGACAGTCCTGGGGGAGCCTGGTACTGAGCCCCAGAAGTCAGACGCACTTTGAATTAAGAACAGGTAGGGGGTTGGTGCCGTGGCGCAGTAGGTTAATGCTCCACCTGTGGCACCGGCATCCCATGTGGGCACCGGTTCGAGTCCTGGCTGCTCCTCTTCCCATCCAGCTCTCTGCTATGGCCTGGGAAAGCAGTAGAAGATGGCCCAGGTCCTTGGGCCCCTGCACCTGCATGGGAGACTGGGAAGAAGCTCCTGGCTCCTGGCTTCAGATCGGTGCAGCGCCAGCCGTAGTGGCCATTTGGGAGGTGAACCAGCAAATGGAAGACCTCTCTCTGTCTCTCCCTCTCACTGTCTGTAACTCTACCTCTGAAATAAATAAATAAAAGAGCAGGTGGAAAAGGCCGGCGGCGTGCAGCAGGTGAAGCCGCAGCTCATGACCTTGGCATCCACACAGGGAGCACCACACAGGGAGCACTGGTTGCTTGTTTCCCATCCAGCTTCAGGCTGATGCGCCTGGGAAGGCAGTGGGTGGTGGCCCAGGTGCTTGGGCCCCTGCCACCCACATAGCAGGGACCTGGATGGAGCTCTTGGCCCATTTGGGGAGTGAACCAGCAGATCCAAAATTCTCTCTCTCTCTCTCTCTGCCTTTCAAATAAATGTTTAAAAAATTAAAGAGAATACAGATGCAGGAGCTGAAGCAATATCCTATGGGAAGCAGGCAGCCTTGTTCCATAACCTGATGTAACCACTGCCGGCCCCCGGCCCCCGGCCCCGGCCCCAGCCCCCTCCCAGGCGCAGCAGCTCCAGGTCGGCCCCTCCCGGCCTCTGCGAGGGAGTGCCTCTGCCCTGGCGTTCTCTTAATGAATTAGCCGGGTCCCCATGGCGCTCCCGGCCCCCCGCCGTTGTGAGCACTATCTGCGATCTTCCCCAACCCCGCGCAGTTGTTATGCTGGTTCCTATTACAGTAATTGGCATAAACTTTATTCTTTTTTTTTGCAGAGAGATTTTTTGGCCCGCTGAGACGGCACAGCCATCTGCCGTAAATTGAGACTAGTACGGCTTATTTTGGTGAATTCAAAATTGGATCCCATTCTTCACTCTGTGGCTTGATTCAACTTCCAGATGGTTAATCCACATGAAGTAATAGGAATGCAACCACAGCCCTGCTTAGCTGAGGATGGAGACGTAATATTTATTTGCCGACGTGGAGGCCCGCGGACGCTGCCCTGTCGCGATGCCGATATATAACACAGAGGCACCAAAATGTCAGCTCGTTCCGCCCGAGCCACAGCGCTCCGCCCGCTGGCCCAGGGGGACCCCTGGATTTTTTTTGGGGGGGTGGGGTCTGCCCTTGACCTAATCTCAAGAGCTTTTGTTCTCTCTCGGGCTGTTTCTTATCAGCTCTGTCTGCCCGTGTAGCCACATCTGCTATGACTTTAGTGCCTGCGACATTTTCATTAATACCTCTCCAAGGTTTAGCCTCCATCCCAGCTATCCCACCACTCACAGAAGCCGAGCTCAGGCCTTGCCGGGAAGTTTGGCTCAGCTGTCCTGAGCAGCTCGCACGTCGGCACCAGGTCGGGCGAATCCAGCCCTGGTACAGTTTGCGTCTGCTTCCGATGGCCCACTGTGCTGGGGGCTGCTGGGAGGCAGATCCACTGCACCCGAGTTGGAGTTGAGGTCTCTCTCACCCCAGGGAACCTTGGCTGCCCCTTCTGCCCGGGTTCCCCACCCCCACCCCCACCCCCCAGCCCCTCCAGCCAGTCTTTTTGTTTTTGTTTTTGTTTTTTTGGACAGGCAGAGTGGACAGCAAGAGAGAGAGACAGCACCGCGCTGATCCTAAGGCAGGAGCCAGGTACTTATCCTGGTCTCCCATGGGGTGCAGGGCCCAAGCACCTGGGCCATCCTCCACTGCACTCCCAGGCCACAGCAGAGAGCTGGCCTGGAAGAGGGGCAACCGGGACAGAATCCGGCGCCCCGACCGGGACTAGAACCCGGTGTGCCGGTGCTGCAAAGTGGAGGATTAGCCTGTTGAGCCACGGCGCCGGCCCCTCCAGCCAGTCTTGCCCGCACCCTCTCTCCCCCGAGCCCTGACTCACCTGCCCCCCTGGGAAGATGGGGCTCAGAGCTCTGTCCCTGTGCCCCACTGGCCCGTGGGCTGCCTGCGTCTGAGTCGCCTGGGGCGCGTGTTACACACGCAGGCTGCTGGGTGGAGGACGAGCCTGGGACCATCCTGGTTGTAGAACTGATAGTCTCTAGGGGGCGGCGCTGTGGCATAGCAGGCTAAGCCTCCGTCTGCAAAGCCTAAGTCCAATGTGGGCGTGGGTTCAAGTCCCGGCTGCTTCACTTCCAATCCAGCTCTCTGCTATGGCCTGGGAAAGCAGTGGAAGGTGGCCCACGTGCTTGAACCTCTGCACCTGTGTGAGAGACCCAGAAGAAGCTCCTGGCTTCGGATCGGCGCAGCTCCATCCATAGCAACCATTTGGGGAATGAACCAGTGGGTGGAAGACCTCTTACTCTGTCTGTAACTCTGCCTCTCAGGTGCATGGATAAATCTTTGAGCTGGTGTCCCTGTGCACCCTGGACCTGCAGAAGAACTGTTAAGCTTCTGTGTTTGGCCAATTCCCATGTGTGCTTCTGAAGAGCGC
This sequence comes from Sylvilagus floridanus, assembly GCA_949820135.1. NCBI lineage: Eukaryota > Metazoa > Chordata > Mammalia > Lagomorpha > Leporidae > Sylvilagus > Sylvilagus floridanus. The sequence goes on from OX463233.1 coordinate 162,794,480, forward strand.
CTGAGTTTGGGAACCGGGGCAGAAAGCCTCAAGTGTCCCCAAGGCCCCTGCACAGGTGCCTCCTGGCACACCCCGGACTTGGGGACCATCTGGCACGAAGTTAGCAGAGTGCTCTCATGCTTGACAGTGTTCCCCTCCCCCTGCCCAGGCCACTTTTTCTTTTAAGAATTTTATTTGAAAAGCAGAGAGAGAAAGAGAGAGGGGGAGAGACCGTGCATCCGCTAGTTCACTCTCCAAATGCCCTCAAAGGCCAGGGTTGGGCCAGGCCAGAGCCAGGAGCCCCATCCAGGTCTCCCCTGTGTGTGGCAGGGACCCAAGCATTTGCGCCATCACCTCCTTCCTCCCTGGGTGTGTGCCCCCACCCGCAGCAGGGTCAGAAGCAGAGGAGTCAGAACCTGACCCTAGCACTGGCCCCTCGGTGCGCCCCCACCCCCCACCCCGCTCACACTGTCCCATCGGAGGTTCCAGCCCCGGGCCCGGCTTCTCCCACTCAGAGAAGACTGAGCAGAGGGAGAGAGCTCGGGATGCGAGGGAGAGTGACCCACACGGATTTCCCACGGCCGTCTCCCCGTTCTGGGTGGACTTGGGTAGGAAACTCTAGCCGCGCTGGAATTCGATCTAGGCAGTTTGTGTTTTTTTTAAGGGGATGAAAACCTTGAAACTTTCAAGATGGAACAAAGAGTGCCTGAGGTCTAAGAACTAAGGCGTGATGGAGCGGAACGGTGAGCCTGAGAGATGGAATTACTCCATCCCGCTTTGCGCCGGCAGAGGGGACCCGAGGTGCACCCCACAAACCTGAGCGGGGAAGCCTGGCACCCCTCTGCTTCCGAACATCTAAAGCCTGTGGCTCCCCGGGTGCTCAACTTGTGCAGGCCCCGTGGTGGGGACTGGGAGTTTGGGAAGCCAGCCACTCTGGGCTCCGCAAGCCCCCCGCCCTGTGCTCTCTCCCTCACTCACCCCGAGCAGGGCTCGCCCAGGCCTTGACTGTCTCCCGTTCTGACCGCAACACCCGGCTTTCCCCCGAGTTACTCTGGGTAGTGCATTCCGCCACCTCTGTTCCTGCCTCCTCGTCTGTGCAAAGGAGAAGATCCCCTGCTTCTCTGCACGGCGGCTTGGAAGCGGATACTGACAAGGGATCTTCTGCACGGGTTTTAGCTGTCCATAAAACACGGCAGCTTGGAGCTGGCATGGTGGCACAGTGGATTAAGACATCGCCTGCAACACCAGCATCCCGTATCAGAGTGCTGGTTCGAGTCCCGGCTGCTCCACTTCCGATCCAGCTTCCTGGCTATCGTGCCTTGGGAAGCAGCAGAGGATGGCCCAAGTGGTTGGGCCCCTGCCACCCGCGTGAGAGACCCTGATGGAGTTCCTGGCTCCTGGCTTCCGCCTGGCCCCACCCCCAGCTCTTGTGGGCATTTGGGAAGTAAACCAGCAGATGGAATCTCTTTTTCTTTCTCTCTAATTCTGCCTTTCAAATAAATAAATCTTTCCTTTTTAAAAGGGATTTATTTTATTTTTTTGTGTTACAAAGAGAGAGAGAGAGAGAGAGAGAGAGAGAGAGAGAGACCAAGAGAGAGAGAGATCTTCCATCTGCTGGCTCACTCCCCAAATGGCCACAGTGTCTGGGGCCAGGCCAGGCTGAAGCCAGGAGCTTCATCCAGGTCTCCCATGTGGGTGCAGGGGCCCAAGCACTTGGGCCATCCTCTGCTGCTTTCCCAGGCACATTAGCAAGTGCTGGACTGGAAGTGGAGCAGCCGGGATTTGAACCATATGGGATGCCGGTGTTGTAGGCAGCAACTTTACCAACTGTACTACCATGTCGGCCCCATAAATAAATCTTAAAGAACAAAACAAAACAAAAACACGGCAGCTGATCCAGGGGCCTGGCCCCACCCCCCACCCAAGCCCATCTTTCTAGCGAGAGAGCAGAGCTGAGCAGCGGAGTCTGCAGCCGGAGAAGGGGTGGAGCGATCACCTCGCCAGTGCACAGACCCCTCGGGCCACTTGCATGCACGTGCTGTGTTTCAAGCCAGGCAGGCGAGCCCACTACGGCTCCCGCTGCAGGCTGTGCTGGCGAGAGGCTGGGCTGCAGCTGCGGGAGGGGCTGGGCTCAACCCCCAGCCCACTGCCTGGGTCAAGTGCACCCCTCATCCCCACCCTCAGATGCATCAGCAGAGCCCCTCGGCTCTCCCTTCGAGCTCTGTCCAGAACCCCCCTTCTCATCAGCCCAGCGCCCCTCCTCTCGGCCTGGATTGCTGGGGGGGGGGGGCTTCCCTCCTCTCCACACCCCCACCAGGAGGAGCCATGCTGATTCTTTCAAGGGCCAGCGAGGTCACAGCCTGTCCACGCCTCTGCTCAGAGCTCTACCCAGTAGCCCAGCATCAAGGGCATCCGCTTCAGCCACACCACGACTCCTGCATATACCAGGAGCGGCGCTGGCTGGAGCGCTCTTCCTCCGCCTCGGCTCCCGGCCCCTTCCCTCACCTCACCCGGCAGCTCCTGGACCACCTGTTGAGCCCTCTGTCCATCACAGCTCCTAGCATCACTTGTCTGTGCTGCTCGGATCTGCACACCACTGCCAAGTCCCCGTGCTCGTGGGTGACTTCGTCCCTTCCACGTCAGAACAGGTTGGCCGCTCTTAGCGAGCGGCACGGTACTGGCCAAAAAAAAAACACAAAAAACAAAAACCAAGCACATAAAGCCGATCAGGGCTGTCCAAATGTAATAATGGCCATTAGCGTCTCTCCACCCCAGAGCGGCGATTCTGGAACATTCTGTGTAATTGCAGCACAATTAAGCATATGGGCAGCGCTTCCGCGGGGCTGCAGCTCCGACCCTGAGTCTCCTCCGCAGGGTCTCTGGTTTCTTTTTTGTTCTCTGCAACATCAAATCCAGACCCACTCTCAGCGGGCCCTGTGGTCAGCTCCCCAGGGCCGAGGGAGGAATGAGAGCCCGCGGCCCCAGCTCTGTGTGCGGTGATGGTGGGTGAGTTCCAGATTCCGCAGGAAGAGGATTCTTGCTGTGTGACGCAGGGTGTGGTGCCCCCCCGCGGCAGGGTGGGAATCAGCAGAGCTGTGGGCCACCAGGGCCCTAGGGGGGCTCCCGTCTTCCAGGAGTGCGGGGCGCTGGGCAGAGCAGCGGAGATGGGAATGAGACCCCACGCACGTCCCGAGGTTCCTTCCGTGTGCCTGAGAATCGTGTCTTTCCCACAGGGCTGGGAGTTCCCAGGGGCCGTGGTGGGCAGCGGGTGAGGACCAGGAAGATGAGGTCAGAAATAACACATGGAGCTGGGGCGATGTTGTGGCATAGGGGGCTATGCCTGCAGTATCAGTTTGAGTCCCGGCTGCTCCACTTCCGATCCAGCTTCTGGTTAATGCTCCACCACGTCTCTCCCCAGTGAAAATCACAAGGAACACGTGATGCGTGCAGGGGGCCCCTGTGTTCTTGTGGACAGTGCGCTGGGAATCCTGGACATCAAAGCCCACCTGGTCAGGACTGTCCCCTCCCCGGAGAGCTCCTCCCCTGAGGCAGAGGAGAGGGGGACAGCTCCCTGCTTCCCGGAAACGGAAAGACCCGAACAGCCTCTGCAGCCCTTGGGGATCCAGTAGTGCGGGTTTGGGGCCGGCCGGGCTGCGGCTGGGCGTCCCAGCACAGGTTGAGACAATTAGGGGCCTCACTGGGGCTGAGTCATCTTGGAGGAGGCCGGGAGGAGGCTGGGGGCCCCGCCAGCGCCAGCGTAATTGCTCCAGGCTTCGGCTGCTCCGTGCCGCGGCGGGGACCTGGAAGGAGTCCACGGCTCGGCTCGGGGACCCAGGGCCACGTCTCCTCTCCCACAGCGGCCTGAGCCTGAACCTGCAAGTCACTCACAAAGAAACAGGAAGGCCATCTGAGGGGCCGGCGCTCGGACCGCACGGCTGTCTGCTCCCTGGCGTGCCCGCCCCTGCTGTCCGTGCACGTGTAGCTTGCGATGCTGCGGGGGGAAAACCACACACTTCTCCTCCCCTTCTGTGGGTGCCAGGCCCCCGTGTCCCTGCGGGCTTCTCAGGGCTCTTGTTTTTAACAGCTGCTAAGTTGCCTGTTGCGGCTGTGTCCGAAGAGTGAGCCACACACACACACACACGCACACACACACACACGGATACATACGCACACGTATGCACATACATGCATACACCTGTGTACATGTGCACACGTGTGCACACAAGAGTGAGATTTCCACTGTGCCAGACGAGACCGGGATAAGCACCTTTGTGTTGAGCAATTGTTTTTCTAGGGTTCCGTACGTGCCACACCGGGTGGTGACCGGGAGGCCCAGGGCTGTGGGCAGCTCTGTGCGTTAGAAGGGATGATGCCCGACGACCGCTCACTGTGGTCACCTGCTTCTCGGCACCTCAGCCCCATCAACCAGCCACTCTCTCTGCCCCTGGCAACCTGGTGACCCGGAGAGGCCAAGGGGCGAGGCATGGGTCATTCTGGAAGGTTCCAGACCCTGTTCAGTCTTTTTTTTTTTTTTTTTTAAAGATTCATTTGAAGGGTTGGGAGAGAGAAAGAGAGAGAGCGAATCCTCCATCCGCTGGCTCACTCCCCACATGGCCACAACGGCCGGGCCGGGCTGAAGCCAGGAGCCTGATCTCCATCCAGGTCTCCCATGTGATTGGCAGGGGCCAAGCACTCGGGCCATCTTCCGCTGCTTTTGCAGGTTCGTCAGCAGGGAGCTGGATCAGAAGCGGAGTAGCAGGGACTGAAACTGGACGCAGCTTACCCCTCTGAGCCGCCGCGCTGGGCCCCACACTTGTCCTCTTGTGCCTGGCTGCCTTCCCTTGGCATCACGTCTTGCACCCGTGTGACCGCGATGACAGCATTTCCGTCTTCTATACGGCCACAACATTCCGTGATGCGTAGCTATGGTAGAATTTTTGTCAATGAAAAATATCCACCAATAGGACTTTGGGATACCAGCATGTGGCTGCCCGGCAGGCAGCGGCTACAGTTGGTTTTTGAAAACCCGAGCGTCTCTAAGCCGCATCTCTGGTCCGATTCCACCCTGCAGGGGCCACGCTAGCAACTGCTGGCCTGCCTGGTAGCCTGAGGGAAGGCCGGAGTCCTGACTGCCCTGGGCTTGCTGTGTGACCTCCTGCCAGCCGCTTGCCCTCTCTGTTCCCACTTCAGGCAAATGGGGCCCCAGCCCTGGGCAGGGCTGGGTCACTCCCTCCCTTCCAAGGTACAGGATCAAAGCTCCTAGAAACAGAGCCAGGGACCCAAGCACTTGTGCCGTCTTCCGCTTCCCCAGGCACATTAACAGGGAGCTGGAACGGAAGTCAGACTCAAACTGGTGCTCATAGGGGACACTGGCACCGCAGGGGGCGGCTTAACCCGCTGCGCCACAACGCCAGCCCGGCATCTTTCACCATCTTCCTCTTCCTCTCCCCTCCCCCTCCGTGTGTCTTGCCCCCGGGGCTCCCCTGGCCTCCTATGGAAAATGAGTGCTGTACACCCGCGTGAAACCACTGTGCCATGGCGATGGTGGCGGCTGGCAGGGCTGCTGGGGGAGGGGAACGCGAGGGCTTGCCCCTGTCTGCTTGGGCCCGAGGGATGTTCTAGAACATGAAACTGTCAGGTCAGGAGGGGGTGGAGGGCGGCCTCCACCCCCTCTTCCTCTCGTCTGGAATAAAGCTCTCGCTGGCCGGCCCTGACCCCTCACCGGTGGGGGCCCCCGCAAACCCGGAGTCCCGAGAGACAGCTGGAGCCTCAGTGGACGGCCATGCAGAGTGTTTGTGGGAATGTTAGCAATGGGGGTTCCCCCCTCACCCCGCTGGAGGGGTCACAGGCTACGCGGCTCAAGTCCCTGCCGCGCACGTGGGGGACCCAGCTGGGGCGGCTGGCCTCTGGGGAGTGGACCAGTGGCTGGAGGACCAGCTCTCTGTGTGCGTGCGTGAGCGCTTGTGTGGGAGGGACTCTCTGCCTTTGAAACAAAAATGAAAATAATATTTTTTTAGAAAAAGAAAGGGTACGGGGAGCACACCCCCTCCCCTGGCCTCTGGCCCCCACTTTCTGTGTGATGGGGCCACCCCAGCCCGGCTCTTGGCTGGCTCTGGTGCCTTGTCCAGGGTGCTCCAAGCTGTCCATCGCAATGGACTTTTATTTTTTTCTCCCCTTGCATTGAGTTTCCAGATTTATTCTGAGCCAAGTGGCTCCTCACCCATACTCCTCTGCCTCCCTGCAGAACCCAAGGCCACGGCCCAGCTCCCGGGCCCAAACCGCGTTTACATAACCCGCAGCGATGCGGAGCGGGGTGCGGCGGGCGCGGGGCTGCCGTGTGTGTGTGTGTGTGTGTGTGTGTGCGCGTGCGTGTGCACGCGTGCCTGGGGCACGTGCGGCCGCGTTTGCCTCCCCCTCTGCAAACCCCACGGTGGCTCCCTGTGTTCACGCTGTCAAGAAGAGAAAAGCCTGCCTTCATGTCACTGCTGGGCTCGGATCAAGACCAGCTAAGAGAATATTTTCCGAAGTTCCGGAGCGAGTTGGAGTGGCTGCCTTACGGGAACTTGGAGGAGGCTGGCCTTGCCTCGTGTCCAGGGGCCGCGTCTCCTGGCGGCCGCCGGCTCCTGGCTCTCTGATCTTCCAGCTCGCCATGGCCTCGCCCTCGCTCGGCTGGTGCCAGGTGCCAGGCAGGCGCTTCTGACCCGCGTCTCGGCTCTCCCTCCCCCTATGTCTCCACCCGTTGTCCCTAAGGTCAGGGACGCGGGAGGGCGTCTGGGGTCAGTGCCTGGATTCGGATCCAGTCTGCCCATTGCCAAAGCCCAGCACCCTTCACTCGTGCAGGGGCTGCCTGCGAGCACCCACTGTGTAGAGGCTGTAGGTGGCGACGATGGCGAGGGAGCAGGCCTGGCGCCCGGCCCTGGAGAGACCACACCCCACCCACAGCAGAAGGCCTGGGTTCGAGTCCTAGCCCTGATCTCAATTCCAGCTTCTGCTCGCGCGCACCCGGGAGGCAGCAGCGAAGGCTCAGGTGCTTGGGTCCCTGTCACCCATGTGGGAGACCTGGATGGAGCTCCTGGCTCCTGCCTCCAGCCGGGCCCCCACCTCAGCTCTTGAGGGCGAGTGAACCAGTGGATGGAAGACCTCTCTCTCTCTCTCTCTCTCTCTCTCTGCCTTTCAAATAAATATAAATGAATGCATGTTTTAAAAGACGCATCCGTTGTGACTCCCGCATTCGCATCCCAGAGCCTTGGCTCGGACCCTGATCCTGGTTCCAACTCCAGCTTCCGGGCGAGGCACACCCTGGGGGCAGTGGGGATAGCGCGGGTGTCCGGGCTCCTTCTACCCACGCGGGAGACCTGGTGCCCAGCTCCTAGGTACCTGAGGACCGAATCAGCAGACAGGAATGTTCTCTTTCTGTCTGTATGTCTCCCTCTGCCTCTTTTAAAAAATATAATAAATTTACATATAAAACATACATGATAATTTATAAATATCACATATATGATACATTTATTTTGGTATACTTTTTTTAAGGTTTGTTTTACTTATTTGAAAGGCAGAGTGACAGAGAGGGAGAGACAGAGAGAGCTTCCATCCGTTGATTCACTCCCCACATGGCTGTGACAGCCAGGGCTGGGCCAGGCCAAAGCCGGGAACCCGGAACTCCCTGCGGGTCTCCCATGTGGGTGGCAGGGACCCAGCGCTTGGCTGTCACCTGCTGCTTTCCCAGGTGCATTAGCAGGGAGCTGGATTGGAAGCGGAGCAGCCGGGACTCGAACCGGCATCGCAAACAGTGGCTTTACCCATTGTGTCCCCATACCCACCCCACACAGTCACACATCGTAACGTGGTGCGAGTGTTCTGGGTTATCCAGGTGGGGCCAGTCTCATCTCGGAGCCCCTAAAAGCCAGGAGTCTTTGCTGGCTGCTCCGAGGGAGCTGTGGCGATGGAAAAATGGTTGGAGAGAGGCGGGGCTGCTGGTACAGAATTCCATGTCCCTGCATTCCACCACCGAGTCTTGGGCGGGGCTTTGGTGACGTGGAAGTGAATGGGCCACACTCCCTGTGTGTGCGGAGCCTGGCTGGGCAGACAGGCCAGCAGCCTCCCAGTTGGACGGTGCCGAGATACAGGTGGCACAGGAGTCCAGAGGCGCAGTCAGGGAGGGCTTCCTGGAGGGGTGGCTGCCTACTCTGAGACCTGCCAGTCTGCCATGATGACAGAGGCTGCACCTGTCCTGGTTAGTGCCGGGAACGTTGCGGACACCCACAATATCTGCCTTGTGTCACCGAATGAGTGGGAGGGGGTGGCGGTGCTGGTAGGGTTAGAGGAGGTGGAGGTGGGGACCTGACCCCAGAGGGGCTGGGTGGGCCCAGTCTCCCCAGGGAGAGGGGACTTTGCGAGATGCAGTGTCGCTGGCTCCAAAGAGGAAGAAAGCCAGGAACCGAGGTGTGCAGAAGCCCCCAGGAGCCGGCAGAGGCCGGAAGAGCCCCCAGAAGGGACCACAGCCCAGACCATGCCTTGATTTACGCCCAGTGTGCATGTGGGTGGTGTGAGCTGAGTGGTTACAGAACTCGGCGGCACTAAGCAGGTTCACGATGTGGGGCAGCTGTGGCTTCACACCAGGAGAGACCCTGCCCCAGCCCTGGGGAAAGGCCACGCGGATGGAAGAAGCCGGGCGGGGCCTCTGTGACCGGGCTCTGCCACTCAGCCTAGCAAGTGCGCTCGGCTCTGCACGGCTCAGCACCGTCCTGCTGCACCTGGGGTTTGCATTCTGCTGATTATTTATTTGAAAGTCAGAGAGAGAGAGAGAGAGAGAGAGAGAGAGAGAGAGAGAGAGAATCTTCCATCTGCTGGTTCACTCCCCAGACATTAGCAACAGCCAGGGCTGTGCCCAGCAGGAGTCTGGGTCTCCCATGTGGGTGGCAGGAATTCGAGCCACCGCCTGCCGCTTCCTGAAGTGAATGGCAGCCAGAAGCGGGGCCAGCGGCCGAGGTTGGCCTCTAGCCCCACTCCCTGGTCCCACGCACAGCCGAATGCCCGGCCCTGAGGTAACTCGGCCCTTGGCCTCGGGTCGCGCGGTGCATGGACAGCAAACGGGGAGCTGGCCTTTCTGCTCCGAGTCTGAGCCGTCCCCGCAGGGGCCTCTGGCGTCTAAGGGGCGTGAGCGCCTGCACAAGCTGCGGGACCCCGGGTCTCTGCCACGGTCACTTCCTCCAAACTCAGGGCTCTCGTGTGGTCTGGGACTGATGGCGAGGGGAGCGGCAGGAGGCTCTCTGTGGGGCAGTTGAAGGGACAGGGTTGATGTGGGACTCGGTGGCCATCAGCTGCCCACGGGGGCAACGTGGGGCTGAGCGTGCCATTCTGAGGCTCCCTCTCTTAGGCCAACGCCTCCCTGCACCTCAGTTTTCCCACCTGTGGAATGGGACCACAGGGCGGAAGCTAAGTGCTGAGGTCTGGCAGTCTGGCACCAGCGGGGCCTCATGGCCGCGAGGATGTGGTGGTGAAAGTGAGGATCGCTTGGCCCTGGACGCGTCGCTGCCAGCCCAGAACGGAGGCCCTGAGCGTGCCCCAAGCCCCTCTTGTTCTCGGTAAGAAAACACCGGGCAGAATCCGTCTCCGCGATCGCTCCTGTGCCTGGAAGGCATTCCTAGCGCAATTTCTGAACCATCTTGCTATGCGGCATGAGCGCCCCTGCACTGCTAATATCTTCAGGGATTTAAAAAAAAATAGGTTTGCAACAAAGAGGCTTTTGTCCGTGGGGCCGAGCCGGCTGGCGGGGCTATGACCCGAAACCTGAGCGGCAGACGGCGCCCCATTGTGCCCCCGCGGTAGCGGTGGTGACTACGGCAGCCCGGGATGAAATCAGGGCCTTTTGTCCTGTCGAGAAAGGCCACCGGCCACGTGACTCGGCAGAGCCTTAACCCTGCACGGCCCGGCCCCCCGGAGCCAGCGCAGCCCCCTCCCCCTGCGCTGGCCCTGATTTCCAGATGTGCAGGGGACTTGGGCCACGGTCACCCAGCACACACGTGAGCTGGGATTTGCACTCAACCCCCGTGCGCCTCTGCTGGGGCCAGCTGCTGGATTTTAAGTCCGATTCTCAGATAGGTACATCTCCTGTGGAGGCGGGGCCGTCCAAAGGCGGAGGGGCCGTGTCGCATGGCGGAAGACAGCAAGGCCGGAGAGCAAGAGTGTGGAGGGAACACATGAACGCACCCCCTTTCTCACTAACCCCTTCCTGCCACCACCGATCAGCGCTCAGGATAACAGCGTTAACCCACGAGGGGTCTCAAGACCTCCCAGTAGCCCCCCTCCCACCAACACCGATGAGCTGGGGCTCAAGTCCCCAGCAGGTGCATTTTGGAGGGAAGAAAACCTTCAACCCACAGCACCACTACCCAGGCGCTGCAGATCCAGCAACGAACAATGCTCAGCTGTTCTTCTAATATTTGTGGAGCCATGAACTGAGGAAATCCAAGGGGGACATTGGCTACAGGTAACAGGTCCTGAGATCCACGTGCGTCATTGCTCGCTGCGTCACACAGGCCTAGGGTCCAGGGAGCGTGCGTCGCTATGAAAGGTCCCAAAGAGGCACATCTCTATGGACAGCAGGCAGATTGGTGGCTGTGGCCGTGCCAGGGGCCAGGGGCCGCTTCATGAGACTGGACTTGACCCTGGCGGCGGCGGGGGGGGTGCTACCCGGTCCCGAGGGGGCTCGGCACAGTGGTGAAGAGGACACAGCAGGGGGCCTGGGTCCCAGGGCTCCTCCACGTCTGCTGCCAGCTTCTTGCTAAGGTACCTGGGAGACAACAGTGCTGGAGTCTCTGCCGCCCACGTGGGAACTGCACTGAATTCCTGACTCCGGGCTCCCGCCTGCTGCGGTCCCAGCCTTGTAGGCATTTGGAGTGAAGCAGCAGATAGGGTGGTGCCTCTCGCTCTTGCTTGCTCTCGCTCTCTCTCTCTTTACTTATTACTTCTCTCTTTACTTATTTATAAGTAAATAAATAACTTTTTAAAAATAGTCAATTTCATGCCCTGTGCATTTCATCTACATGAAACAAAGAGTCTTTTTGGGTTGGCGCGGTGGCGCAGTAGGTTAAGCCTCCATCTGCAATGCCAGTATCCCATATGGATGCCGGTTCAAGTCCCTGTTGCTCCTCTACCGATCCAGCTCTCTGCTATGGTCTGGGAAAACAGTAGAGGATGGCCCAAGTCCTTGGGCCCCTGCACCCACGTGGGAGACCTGCAAGAAGCTCCTGGCTCCTGGCTCCTGGCTTCGGATTGGCCCCGCTCTGGCCATTGCAGCCATATGGGGAATGAACCAGCAGATGGAAGACCTCTCTCTCTCTCTCTCTCTCTCTCTCTCTCTCTCTCTCTCTGCCTCTGCCTCTCTGTAACTCTGCCTTTCAAATAAATACATACATTTAAAAAATAAATAAATAAAGTCTTTCTCCAAGCCTCCTTTTCCGTGACTGTAGGTCTCTTTCGTAGCATTTTTTTTTTTTTTTTTTGGCTCAGGGGATGAGCGTGGTCATTGCAGACAGCCATCAACAGACCCGTTTATTTCCATGCCATCATTACAGAGTGTTTCCTGTGACTAGCATGACGTCACAATCATGCCGGGCGCCGGTGCACAGGAGGTGCCCAGCGGGATCTGCTGAGATGGACCGCCCTTGGCAGCAGGCCTGCCTCCCCAGGTTCTGTCTTCTCTCTGGCTGCCTGGGAGGTGCACGGGGTCAGGCCAGGGTGGGAGGCAGGAGGCCCTGGGTACAGCATTCGGCAACGGCTCCAGCACGTAGTAGGGCTCCTGAAGCTGTTGTGGGAAGAGAAGGAACTCGACTGCTCTCAAGTGCTGGCTGTGCAACCCCCGTAGAGTGATGGGAGGAGCAGAAAGGCCTGGCCTCCGTTTATTTATCTGTACAATGGGTGCTGTGAGGATTTGATGGAGGAAGACCCAGGACCTGCCTGTCCTGCTCACTCTGACTCTCCGGGGGCTGCGCTGTGTCTCGCGCCCGGTCGGTTAACAGCTTTTATGCATGAAGACGAATGCCTGGCATGTGGTGGGTGCTCGTTTGTTGAATGAACAAGTCTGTGTTGATAAAGCACTAACGAAGAGTCTGACAGTGGCTGATACGGCATCCCTGGTCTGTATCCCTGAAATCCAAGATGCACAACTTTATTTATTTAAAAAGCAGCGGGACCTAGTGAGAGAGATCTTTGATCTGCTGGTTCATCCCCTAAATGCCTGTGACAGCCGGGACTGGGCCAGGCTGAAGCCAGGAGCCAGGGACTCCATCCAGGTCTCCCACATGGGTGCAGGGGCCCAGCCCCATGGGCCATTGTCTTGTGGCTCTCAGGTGCGTTGGCAGGAAGTGGGGTGGCCAGGGCTTGAAGCAGCACTCGGACGTGGGGTACAAGCGTGGCAAGCAGCAGCCGAACCCACTGTGCACCTGCCCCCCAGAACGTCCCTGAGCCCTGACCAGACCCCAGCCTGGATCCACGTGTGGCCTGGTGTCTCGGGGCCGCAGGTAGCACACAGGTGCGCTCCCAGCACGCTGTCTATCGGCCTCAGGCCCTGCGTCTGAAGCGTACGCGAGCCGAAGGTGCGTTTCCCTCGGACCTGGGTCTAATCCCTTAGACATCTCGTGATGTCCAGCCGGATACTCCAAACTCCAACAAGGTCTGAAGCCCCAGACACTTGGGACGCAGGCTTCTGGAGACTTAACCTGCGTTACCCCCGGAAGTGGGACCCCCGAGAGCGGGAGGGCCTGTCTGAGCCCCCGCACCTGGGGCTCGAAACCCCAGGTGAATCCACCTGTCGATCATCTCTAGAACAACACTGTGTGCCTGCTGCGTGTCGGGCACTCAGCCTGCACACCTACTGTGTGTCGGGCACTAAGTCTGAGTACCTACTGCATGTCAGGCACTCAGCCTGAGTACCTACTGAGTGTCGGGCATTCAGCCTGCACACCTACTGTGTGTCGGGCACTAAGCCTGCACACCTACTGTGTGTCGGGCACTAAGTCTGAGTACCTACTGCATGTTGGGCACTCAGCCTATGCACCTACTGTGTGTTGGGCACTAAGCCTGAGTACCTACTGCATGTCAGGCACTCAGCCTGAGTACCTACTGAGTGTCAGGCATTCAGCCTGCACACCTACTGTGTGTCGGGCACTAAGCCTGCACTCAGCCTGCACACCTACTGTGTGTCGGGCACTAAGCCTGCACACCTACTGTGTGTCGGGCACTAAGTCTGAGTACCTACTGCATGTTGGGCACTAAGTCAGAGTACCTACTGAGTGTTGCACACCTACTATGTGTAGGGCACTCAACCTGTGTACCTACTGCGAGTTGGGCACTAACTCTGAGTGCCTACTGTGTGTCGGGCACTCAGCTTGCACACCTACTGTGTGTCAGTCACTAAGCCTGCACACCTACTGTGTGTCGGTCACTCAGCTTGGTGCCTTGGGACCACAAAGACAGGTGAGACACAGCCCTCTTGGGAGGATGGCCCAATTCTGCTGACCGACAGGTGGCCATGGGATTAGGCGACAAGGGGAAGATGGCACGTGCTGTGAGTGGGGGTGAAGGGGCCTGGGAGCGTGCTGGGGGAGCAGTCGCCCTGCCCGGGGTCAGTCTGGCTCCCGCCGGTCCGTGAGCCCTGAGAGCAGTGCTTTTCAAGATTACATGGCACCAGTTTGGAAGTGTATTTTCCACGATTATGCGGACACGTACGGATGAAGCAAAAAGTAGCCAGTTCTTACTCGGAAGGAATCTGTGTACACCTAAAGTCGCTTTTCATCTGTTTTCCAAATCCTCATACTAAATCATGAATTTTTTTAATTAAAAATCTGCAGCGCTGGTGTTGGGGTGCAGCAGGTAAAGCTGCTGCCTGTGACGCTGGCATTCCATATGGGCGCTGGTTCAAGTCCCGGCTGCTCCACTTTTGATCCAGCTCCCTGGATGTCCACCTGGGAAAGTAGCAGAAGATGGCCCAAGTGCCTGGGCCCCTGCACCCACGTGGGAGACCTGGCAGAAGCTCCTGTGGCCACCTAGGGGGTGAATGAGGGATGGAAAATCTCTCTCTCATTTCCTCTCCCTCTAACTCTGACTTTCAAAAATAATAAATCTTTTTTAAAAATTGGACCCAGTGTTGTGGCTCAGAGGTTAAGCTGCAGCTGGGCATAGCTGTAACCCCAGTCAGAGGCCCGGATTCGAGTCCTGCCTCTGCCTCTGACCCAGATTCTTGCTAACATGCAGGAGGCAGCAGGCGGTGGCTCAAGTGCTTGAGTCCCTGTCACCCACACGGAAGACCCAGATTGAGTTCTGTGCTCCTGGCTCCAGCCTCGCCCAGCCCCAGCCACTGTGGGCATTTGAGGGAAGAATCAGAGGATGGAGGCCCTCTCCGCTTCCCGTCCCTGTCGCTCATTCACTCTGTCTTCCAAATAAATTAAAAGCTAAAATTGTAAGAATTTAGAAATTGATTCTAAATTATTTGAAAGGCAGAGAGAGAGAGACAGACAGAGAGAGAGAGAGAGAGAGAGATCTACTGATTTACTCCCCAAAGGCCTGCATCAGCTGGGGCCGGGCTGGGTTGAAGCCAGGAGCCAGGCATCTCCAGGAACCCTGGGTTAGAAGCTAGGTTGTAGGGCCGGCGCTGTGGCGCAGCGGGTTAACACCCTGGCTTGAAGTGCTGCCATCCCGTATGGGCACCGGTTTGAGACCCGGCTGCTCCACTTTCCATCCAGCTCTCTGCTGTGGCCTGGGAAAGCAGTAGAAGATGGCCCAAGTCCTTGGGTCCCTGCACCAGTGTGGGAGACCTGGAAGAAGCTCCTGGTTTCTGATTGGTGCAGCTCTGGCTGTTGCGGCCAATTGGGGAGTGAACCGGTAGATGGAAGACCTCTCTCGCTCTCTGCCTCTCCTCTCTCTGTGTGACTCTGACTTTCAAATAAATAAATCTTTTTTTTTTTTTTTTTTGACAGGCAGAGTTAGACAGTGAGAGACAGAGAGACAGGTCTTTCTTCCGTTGGTTCTCCCCCGAAATGGCTGCTACGGCCGGCGTGCTGCGCTGATCCGAAGCCAGGAGCCAGGCGCTTCCTTCTGGTCTCCCATGCGGGTGCAGGGCCCAAGCACCTGGGCCATCCTCCACTGCCTTCCTGGGCCACAGCAGAGAGCTGGACTGGAAGAGGAGCAACCGGGACAGAATCCGGCGCCCCAACCGGGACTAGAACCCGGGGTGCCGGCAACGCAGGCAGAGGATTAGGCTAGTGAGCTGCAGCACCGGCCTCACCTGTCTTTTAATATGAGTCAGAATCCCTTCTCTTCTTAAGGCTGTCTGGTGTCCGTGGTCCGTGGTCCGAACATCCCACACTACCTGGATGGGTTTTCCACCTACTCCTCGGGCAACATCAGCGACGTGAAAAACCCAGTAGGGTCTTGCAGGATGAGTAGGAGTTCACGGGGCCCAGAGGGATTATGAGAGCAGAGGAGAAAGGCCAGCACTGGATAGGGCAGACTGGCCCAAGGGCTCTACTGTTGGCCAAACCGTCAGGCTTGGCCTGGGAGGTCCTAGAAACATCGCTCTGGACCCCAGAGCTCGCCTCTTTCCCTGGCTGGCCCAGTCTCCACTCATTCATTCAGCAACTGAGTGAAACGCGAATAGCCCCAGCCTGCTCGGGCCTCCCAGGGGGCAGAGATCCTGCAGGAAGCTGCGGCTGAGGTTGCACTGCCCAGACCTCGGGCTGGCCGGCTGGGAGAGCACCCCAGAGCCTGGTTATCACTAGGGAGCTGCTGGTGGCGGGGGTGGGGTGGGGTGGGGGTGGGGGCGGGGCTCCCTACTGCACCAGCAGCCTGGGTGGGCGGGGCTGAGGAGTGAGGTCTACAGGGGTGGGCCCTGCAGGCTGGGGTGAGGAATTCCATCTTTATTATCAGAGGGCGTGGGTAGGGGTGCTGGGGTCGGGCTGGGGGAGGGGCTTCCTGTGACCCCATTGGATCAGATTTAGATTCTGGCTGCAGTCCAGGCAGGGAGGGAGAGGGAAAGGGCGAGGTAGGGGGAGGGGGGAGGGGGCAGAGGTTTCAAGGAGACCTGAGAGCAGACAGACTCTGTGTGGCTGTCCGTGTGTGCGTGTGAACGCGCCTGCGCGTGTGCTGACACACGTGTGCATGTGCCTGCGCGTGATTGTGTGCGTGCGCAGTGAGGGTCCAAGCTGGGGAAGCTACCCCCCCCCCCCCCCCCCGCGCCTCCCTTTGCCTGGGACTCCCCTGGAGACGGCAGGAGGCGGCCTGGGCCGGTGGCTGTCCCCGCCCCCGAATTCCAACTTCTTCCAACTTCGGGGTGTCCTGTGGGGTCCCCGTGGGCCGGCATTTTCCTTTCGGCTGATAGAGATTCCGGAACCCCGCAGCCGTCTCCTGCTCTGTGCGTGCGCGAGGGAGGCCGAGGGCACCAGCCTGCTCCGTCTGCTCCCTGCGCCTGGAACGTTTGAGCAAACATTCCTGGCCACTTTGGAGGTTACCAAACCCAGATGAGCTCATTGGAGCCGGGGCGGGGCGGGAGGAGTGGGGGGGGGGGGGGTGGAGAGAGCGCTGGCGCCTGGAGCCAGCCTGGAGCTCACCAGGTGGCCCAGTGGCAAAGTCGGAGGCGGCTGGGCCTCAGCTGGGGTTGAGGTGGCCAGGAAAGGGTGGGCCCTGCACAGCTGGGGCCTGGCCCAGAGGCTCCTGGGGTGGGGCCTCCGAGCAGGGCTCCTCCTGGCTGCTGCCAGCGACTTGGCGTGCAAGGCCTCCCAGGCCGGCCTCGTCAGGGGGCTCAGGGGGAGCGCTCACTGGAGCACTGGAGCAGGCACCTCGTTAATCCTCCCCGGGGCTGCCCCCAGGGAGCCCGCCGCCCTGCAGGGGCCGCTCCATGCAGTAGCTGCGTTTATTGAGTGTTAACTATGTGCTAAGTGCTCTGAGCCAGTTCAGCCTCCTGACAACCCGAGGAAATATTATTCTCCCCATTGGACAGATAGGGAGACCGAGGCCCGGAGAGGCAAAAGGACTGTGTGCAGAGAAGATCCAGGGGCAGAGCTGGCCACACGTGACGACGTGCGGACTTTCCCAGGGACGCTTCCTGGGCTCTGCATCTTCATGGGGCGTGAAGGCTCCTCCCCTCCCCGTCCCATCATCCATGCCGCAATCCCTTAGATAGCTTGGCCGTGACCGTGACCGGGGGAGCAGGGCTCTGGTCTTTCCTGCCTGCCCGGGGCCCTTTGGCAGCAGGTGCAGGCTCTGATTTGGAAGGAACGCCTTCCCAAAGAGGCGTGCCCGCCTCCAAGTTCCCTCCCATAAAATGGGCGCGTGCGTGTCCCTGTTGTAGGGTTGCCGAGAGGCTCAGAAGGGATTCCACCCAGAGCCCCAGGAGACCGCCTCTCCCCTACCTGGTCCCAGGACACCTAGGCCTCCAGGAAGTCTTGGTTTCAGGTGCAGAGCAGAGAGGGAGGGGACAGTGCTGAACCCACAGGGCCCAGCTTGCCGCAGGTTGGGTGTGGATGCTGTTGCCTGGGGTCCTTGCTGGGAGGCAGCCCTGGGCCCGGGTGACGCACGGCTCCATCTTGCTCGGCCTTGGTTGGGGGAGGTGGATTTCCCGAGCCCCCCTCCAGCTGCAGCAGGACCTGGGGGAGGGGGCTGCAGGGTCTTTCAGAGTTGCCCCACCCATTGCGCGTCTGTTTATGAAGCTGTTCCCAGCTGGACTCTGAGCGGTAAGGAGCCCATTCTGCTGATTGCTGCCAGGCAGGAGGAAAAATAAAAACAAAAGAGCAACCCAAGAGGTGGGTGCGAGGCGAGCTGGGGTCAGGACCACGCCCAGCAGCCTGCAGAGTAGTCCTGAACCCTGCCCAGCTTCTGCGTTTCCGGGCTCATTGCACGATACCCGCCCGATGCTTTCTGTGTGATGCCTGGCTTTGAGCGTTTGCAGAACGGGAACTTTTCCAAGGGGAGGTTGGCCTGGGCCCTGGAGTTGCCGGGGCTCCAGTTCCAGCCTGTGGGGCTGGTTTGAGTTATTTTGGGACCAAGGCCTGGGTTCAGCATAAGCCACTTAGCGAATGGAAAATAGCAGCTCATAGTTGGCTGCCGTCTGGGGGAAGAGAGAGAGCTCCTTAGAGATGGAGACACGGGTACAACGGCTCTGGAATCCTACAGACTTGAACTTGAAAGTGAGCCCGGTGAGGTGCCAGCTGTGTGGCCTTGGCTTTGAGCAAGACTGCTGTCGGTCCTCAGGGGGTCATGAGGGCGTCGGCCTGCGAGGGGCACTTTCGAGATGCAGTGAGGTTCGGGGGTTCCTGTACTCCTCTCTTCCGGCCTCCGAGCCGCAGTCCTGTTTCCCGCCTTCCACTGGGCACCCAGCACGCGGCTGTGCACACGAGACATGGGCTCCGCAGGGGGGCCTTGCAGAGGGAGTGTGTGCAGGCACAAAGCTCGCAGCTCACAAGTCGGCGACGCTCTTTGGTGGCAAAAGCAGTGCCAGGCCAGGTGCGCTGGGAGGCGGTCACTCCCTGTCCCAGGGGAAACCCCACGGTCAGGCCCCAGAGGCCTGTGGGCAGCCCGGGGTGGGGGGCAAGGAAGGAAGGGGGGGGGAAGAGGAAGCGTCCCTAGGGATTTAGGCCCAAGATGCCCCATTGTGGGGTGCCGTCCTCGGGTCCAAGAACGGGGGAGGGCCTTTGTGGCTGGGGCATGAGTCCTTGCTCTGTCTGGTACTTGCTGTGTGGCTTTGGGAAAGTTGCTTCACTTCTCTGTGTATCTGTTTCTTGCTGCAAACAACAGGAAAAATGTAGCAGAACCTGCTTCCCGGGGCAGTTCTAGAACAGCAGGACAGGCTACAGTGCACACGTGTAGAATGGATACAAATGGCACAGCAGGGACTGGAGCTTCCTCATGCTTCTGTCCGTGGAGACAGGACTCATTATACTTGGTCCTGGTGGGAGTGAACTCTGAACCCCAGACGGGCGGCTCTCTCGTCACTGCCCTCCCACCTGGGGCAGGAAGTCCTGCTCAACGGGGGCAGCAGCTGTAGCCTACGGGTCAGGAGGGGACACCTGCTCTGTTCTGGCTGCCTGGGCACCAGCTCAGGGCCTCCCATCTCCCATGCCTGGTTCCCAAGGAAACCAGGCGAAGATGACTTCCGGGACCATCTTGAAAGGCAAAGAAAGGTCAAAGTCAGAAGCCAGGAACCTGATCTCCAGGGGCCGTTTTGTTTTTAATATTTATTTGTTTGAAAGGTAGAGCTAGAGAGAGAGAGAGAGCGAGCGAGCGAGCTTCCATCCACTGGTTCACTGCCCAAATGGCCACAACACCCAAGGGCTGGGCCAGGCAAAGCCAGGAACCTGGAGCTCCATCTGGGTCTCCCAGGTGGGTGCAGGGGCGCATGCATTGGGCCATCCTCTGCTGCCTTCCCAGGTGCCTCAGGAGGGAGCTGGACGGGAAGTGGAGAAGCCTGGAGCCGAATCGTCACTCTAACATGGGACGTTGTCACCAGCAGAGTAGCCGGCTGAGCCGTTTTATACTTACCCCTTACCCCGTTTCATACTTACCCAAGGTCCTCCTGGCCTGGGTCTTACTGACCCCTGGAGTTTCAGATCCTGCTCCTTCCTCATCTCACGCATTGCTGCCTTTGTCTTCCCACACTCTGTGTAGCCCAATTCCACGGCTGGGAAGTCCTTTGACCTGTCTGCTTGTCAGACTCCTATTCTACCTTCAAAACCCACCTCTGGGAATGTCCTCTATTTTCCTGCCTCCCTCGAAGCATAGCTACCTCACCCCTTCCACCTGTGCACGGTTTCCCTTCCACATCACACATTCTTCTAGAATCCTTCAGAAAGCTTGGGGGCTGCGAGTGTGTCTTCTACTGTTTCCTGCATTCCCAGACGGGGCTCTGGGCCGCAGCAGGCATTCATTCAATGCACAGATGAAAGGGAGACCCCAGAAAGATGCATGGAGAAAAAGCGGGGATGCTGTTGCTTAGCAACCAGCAGCCCTTGGCGACACGAGGGTCTCCTCCCTCTGACCTCCGGCCACCTACTTGCTCCTCTCTCCTGGCCACAGTAGGGGCTTCCCTGGGCCCACCTGCTGTCCGCCCCTCTGCATCCATACACAGAAGACCATGGTGAACACACGACGGGCCTAAGAGGAGCCACGAGTGGGACGTCTGCCCGTGCCCCAAGCTATACCGCTCTCTGGATGCTGCCGCCGGTCCCTGTGCTCTGTGCGCACCAGCTGTGATGGCTCAGAGAAGGAAGTATTTTGCCCAGGGCCACACAGCTTGCAAGCCGGGGGGGGGGGGGGGGGGGGGGATGAGATTGAGATTGGAATCTGTCACACCCTTCTCACGTCCGGACGCACTGCTGCTGTCAGGAGCAGCAGCCTCTCCAGGCCTCCTGGGGGGGGTCTCTGCCTGCAGGAAGGGTCTGGGTGCTGTGACTGCCGTGAGCTGCCAAGCTGCAGGGGAGGGGGGCGGGGAGGAGGGCTGCGGAGAGGGGGGTCCGTGTGCATGCGTGTGTGAATATGAGTGTGGTTATGTGTGCGAGTGTGCCTGTGTGTATGCCCCTGTGTGTATGTGTGCTAATGTGTGTACTGTATGAATATGTATGTGTGTGCCTCGTGTGTATACGAACATGGGTATGTGTGTATGTATCTCTGTTCATCTCTCATGTTTGTGTGGGAAAGATACAGACCAATGCTGATCATTTTAAGATTTTTGAAAAGAGATTTATTTATTTACTTTTATTTGAAAGGCAGAGTTAGAGAGAGAGAGAGAGAGAGAGAGAGAGAGAGAGACTTCCATCCACCGGTTCACTCCCCAAATGGCTGCAATGGCTGCGGCTGGGCTAGGCTGAAGCCAGGAGCCTGGAACTCTGTCCAGGAGGTCTCCCACAGAGGTGCAGGGTCCCAGGGACTTCCGCCATCCTCTGTGGCTTTCCTGGGTGCATTAGCAGGGAGCTAGAGCAGGAGTGGAGCTGCCGGGACTCGAACCAGTGCTCATATGGGACACCCATGCTGCAGGCGGCGGCTAAGCCCACTGTGCCACAGCATCAGCCCACCAGCGCTGGGGTGCTCACAGGAGTGCGCTCGGGACTCTCCGTGCTCCCTACGAGTGCTCAGGGTTCTGCTTCAATGGTTGTTTTCGGGTAGAGCAGGCCTTGGTGTCACACGGATGGGAACCCCAGCTCTGCCACTGCCTGGCTCTGGCAAAGTCACTGGCTGGGGCGGAGGCTCCACATCCGACCCTGTGTCATGGGGGCGGAGTCCGGACCTCTGGCTGGCACCATGGCCATGAGTGGGACCGTGGGTATAAATAGCCAAGCCTAACATCCAAGAAGCCTGCAGGGGTCTGGCGTGCAGGCCCCTCCGCTGTGTGTGTGAGTGTGTGGACACACCTATCCACAGTGGCGGTGTGTGTGTGTGCACTGACTTCCTCCGCAGAGGGCAGTGTGTGCGTGGACCCAGTGGGCGGGTGAGGTGGCCACGTGGCCAGGGGAAGGGTGTCGGATGGGGCTTGCTTTGCGCTGGGCTGAGTAGGGAGCTCACTGAAGCTCCGGCGCCCCGGCCCCTACAGGAGGGGAGCCGGAGCAGCTGGGCTGGTCCAGCTCCAGCCAGCTGCTCCCAGCCCCAGTGGGGCCCCTCTGGGCCGCTGATTGGGGTCACTCCAGGCGGTTCTCCGTTTGTCACCAGCCTGGAGGGTCCCTCTTCATCCCTGGGAAGCCGTCCAGCCGTGCCCTGGAGGTCAGCACGCTGGGCGGCCCTGGGGAGCAGGGTGCAAGCAAGGGGAGGCCCCTGAGGCTCCCGCGGTTCCTGGCTCCGCGCCGGCGGGGACTTTGAACGCGTCTGAGCGCTAGGGGGCAATGTGCTCGTTCCAAAGACGCCGGCGGGGAGCGGGGAAGCCGCCGGCCGGGGCGCCCACACCGTGGAGGCGCTCCTGCCGGCGCACACACAGGCGCACACGGGCGCGGGCCGAGGCGCACGCCCTCACACCCACGGGAAAAACAGACCCAGGGCGCACACACGAGGGCCGAGACAGCCGCACGCGCGGAGAGGGGCAGCCAGGCGGCACGCACGCACGCACACGCGCAGGTACAGACACGCACGCAGGTGTCCCGCTGCGCCCGCGCAGGGTGAGACACCCACGGCAGCCCCCGCCGCACGCGGCTCCAGACCGCGGACCCAGACACACAGCCTGAACGGACACACAACCGGCCCCCGCGTCCGCTCCTCGCGGGCACACATGCCCTCCTACAGCCACCTCTTGGAAACAGCCCCAGAAAAGTATTTCCACCCCCACGCCACCCTCCTTCCCAGGGCACACAGGATTAATGCACAGGAAGTGTGCCCAGGTGTGCAGGGCAGCCCCCACCCGGCTCGGCCTGGTGCACCCCCAACCAGGGGCCTCCTGGGCGAAGGGCTTGCGTCCCTTTCTTCCCACTCCTACGCCCCCGGCAGCCTCCTAACCTAGGTGTCCCTCGGACAGCCCACTGAGTGTGTGACCCTGTGTCCTGGACTCTGCGCTGGTCGGTCGCCTGCAGGTTCAAGGTGCTGCCTGCTGCAGTCCAGGAGCCCCCAGGGGAGGCCTGAGGCCCTGGGTGGGGGTGGGGGGTCACAGGAGGCCTGGCCTGGCCCTTTATTTCTTTGTCCCTAAATCAAGCAAGGCTCCGTCTTTTCTCTGCTGTTCACTTCCCTGTCACTTTGCTAAGTAATAATTTCCATGTCCAATTCCATTTCTTTTCTAGTTCTGAAAGCACACGCTATCAGCAAGAGGATAGTGCACATGAAAACTAATTACACAAAATCAATATTTAATCACAGACCAACAACCTGATCCTGCAGAAAAATCCTTTTAAAACTCCACCACCCTGTACAAATACTTCTTTCCGATGCTTATTTATGGAGCTCATGTTTGGTGGGGGTAATTTTCATTTTTAATTTCAAAAAGGAAAAATATATATATATACATATAGCTAGGAGACATCTACAAGAGGGGAGCCCTGTGGACGGGCCTTGGACCCGAGCTGCCCCCTTCTGAGTTTTAAACTCTTTGATTTTTATTGTTTGTTTGTATTTGTGTGTGTGGGTGGGTGTGTGGGGGGACATGGGAAGCCCCTGGACTCTCCACTTCCTGTCCCTACCTAGCCCTAAATTAAGCCCATTTGCTCGGGAGCTCCCTGGCAGCCACTCCAGGGAGCGATAAAGCCGCCAGTGGGACTTGGTAACTTTGTAACTCGCGCCTGGCGACCATGCAATGCTTAATCTGAGGTTTTTAAATAAAAAGGGCTCAGGGGTTGGTTTTATTATAACGTTTATTTCATTTCAGATTTCATGCGCAATTTAGCAAATGCTAGACAGACTTGGGCGATAAACACTTTCTTTTGTGGGGGGAAAAGGCATTTTTATACACCATGCTTAATTTTATTTAGATTTAATAGCGATATCAGGAGCACTTCAAAGAAAGTTGGTTTTTTTTTCTTCTCCCTTCTAAGAACGCTGGTCTGCTACCAAAATTGCCTGGTGCTGTTTTTATGGTAAAGAAAATTAAAGAGCCTCTCCCTCCTCCATCTGTACACACTCCGCAAGGAGGAAAACGCACACACGCACGCGTGCACACACACACATGCACACCTGCACACACGCACACCCAGAATCAACACCCCTAATTCCCTTAACTTCTAATTGCCAGATAGATTTCAGCTTCCGTGGGGCATCAGGACGAACTAAACATTTTAACTAAGATTATTGGGATAAATATTTCATAAAGAACAGGGCCGATATTAAATTACTCCTATTGATTTTAGTATCACAACCCCATTCCACGCCTTGGCCTCTTCAGTTTAATTGATCTCTTAAGGAGGCCAACCTCGCGCCCGCAGAGGGCCCGGGCCTTGACCCGGGGGGCTGGAGCCAGGTGCCCGCGCCGGTCGGGCCGGTGCGCCCTGGGCGCGCAGCGGCCGCGCCTCCCCACTCCGGCGCTGGGCTCACCCGATGTGTCCCCCCCACCAAGTGGCCGAGTGGTCGCGGCTCCTCCGGGCCCAAGCAGGCGGCTGAGGACCGGGAGCCCCAGCCAGGGTGGGACAAGGAACGATTGTGCGCACCCAGCTGAAGGAGGAGCGAGTTAGCGCCGGCGTCTCTCGAGGAGAACCCGAACTTTGGGGCTCACGGTCTGCTCGAACCTCCAGGAAAATCCCGGGGCCGGCTCTCTCGCGCGCCGCTGGCGGAGAGCCGAGCGTTCGCCCTAGGCTGAAGCGCAGGAGAGCTTGGCGACTTTCGGCGGCGAGTCCAGGGGCTTTGCCTGGCGACCCCATTGTCTGAGCGCCCCGCACCGCTCACCGCCCACCTCCCCGCCCCCTGCCCACCCGGCGGGTCTCGCTTCGGTTGGGGGTGGGGAGTTGGAAACTGTGTGAATGGGAGGGGGGGCGAACAAAGCCAGGCTCCCGCCATTCTCCTCCGCTTGCGCCCTCTCCAGCCCCAAGCGCCCGGACGCCAGGGCGCGCCCCCAGCGCACTGGCGCCGGACCCCGAGGCGAGACGGGCGCGGGGGACCCCAGAGCCAGGGATAGTGCGGGTTCGTGGCGGGGGCCTCGGCAGCCAGGACCCGGGACCACCTTAAGAGCGAGCCCCGCCCCGGGACCTGAGCTCGGGCGGCGCTGATTGGTGCAAATGTAATGGCTGAAATTGATTGCTGAAATGCAAAACTTGTTGCTGCTTCTCCCGGCTCCGGGCTAGAGAGGCAGACACAGAGAGGGGAGCCGAGACCCTCGCGACGCCCCACGCAGAGCAACCCCCCCCCCGCGCCCCGCCAGCCTGGAGAGGGGTGCGCGGACCCCCCAGAGCTGCCCCCGCCCCCCACTCCGGGCGGCCGGAACGCCTTCGCTGGCTCGCCCGGCGCGGCCCCCAGCCCGCGGACGGCCCCCTCCCCCGGGTCCAACGGGGACTCGCGCGGCACCTCGGCACGGAGGCAGGGAACCGGAGCTTCGGAGCGACCCAAGCCCGCGCCTCTCTGCGCGCCCGCGCCTGCACCCGGGCGCCGAGACGCCCGCGAACTCAGACACCGAACGGCGGAGAAGAGAAGCGGCAGGCGGCGGCCGTGGCCGCGAAGCGGCGCGCCCGGGCGCAGCGCACCCGCCGCGGAGCTCGTGAGCCGCGCCTTTCCCCGGACCTTCCGCCCGGACCCCGGGCGCCCGCCGCCTCTCCAGCCTCGCTGCTTTCTCGGGCTCCGGGGCCGGTCCCAGCAATGCCGAGGGGAGCCGCCAGTCCTCCCGCTCGCTGAAGAGGCCGCCGCCGCCGCCACCCGCCCGCTCTCTCGCCGGGGGCCGACGGGGATCGTGCACGGCGGAGGCTCGGGCTGTGGACAGCTGCGACTCCGCTGGCACGGGGGAGGGACCGCTCTGCCGCTGCTGCCCCGGCGCCGGCGGCGGCCGCTAAAGACCTCCCTCCCCGGCCGTCAGCAGCTCCACCACGGACTCCCGCAGGCTGCGGGCGGCGTCCCGGGGGCTCCCCAGCCGGCCCGATCGGACTTAAGAAGGTGATAGCTTTGCTCCCCCAACCTCCTTTCCACCCCCTTTCCCCCACTGAACTTTTTTTTTTCTCTGTTCGCCTCGCTGCTGCGTCTCGTCCCCCGCTACAAACCCACCCGGTGTTGTGCCAACCGCCCGGGGCATGGGCCCCCCAACAGGGCTCCTGGAGGCTCCTCGGCCTCACAAGATGTGAGAGGCCCGCTCGGGGCAGAACCAGATCTTCAGGAGAGGAGCGGATCGCCCCCGGCCTCCCCACGCCAGGCGGGCTGGCGGTGCGCGCTGCGCCCCTGCGGCGCTGAGCGTCCCGGAGCGCCCAGTCCGGGGCCGGAACGAGTGGCTGGCCGGAGGCGCGCGGCGGACAGCAGGCTGTCATGCTGTATTGATCGCCTCTTGCTCCCCCCCGCCAAGTATGTTTGGGCTGGACCAATTCGAGCCCCAGATCAACAGCAGGAACCCTGGCCAGGGCGAAAGGAACTTTCACGAGACCGGACTGAGCATGAACGCCCACTTTAAGGCCCCGGCGTTCCACACCGGGGGGGCCCCTGGCCCCGTGGACCCTGCCATGAGCGCGCTGGGCGAGCCCCCGCTCCTGGGCATGAGCATGGAGCCATACGGCTTCCACGCGCGCGGCCACTCAGAGCTGCACGCAGCCGGGTTGCAGGCGCAGCCCGTGCACGGCTTCTTCGGCGGCCAGCAGCCTCACCACGGCCACCCGGGAGGCCACCACCCCCACCAGCACCACCCCCACTTCGGGGGCAACTTCGGGGGCCCGGACCCGGGGGCCTCGTGCCTGCACGGGGGTCGCCTGCTCGGCTACGGCGGCGCAGCCGGCGGCCTGGGCAGCCAGCCGCCCTTCGCGGAGGGTTACGAGCACCTGGCCGACAGCCAGGGGCCAGAGAGCTTCGGTCCGCAGCGGCCGGGAAACCTCCCGGATTTCCACAGTTCGGGCGCCTCCGGCCACGCTGTGCCTGCCCCCTGCCTGCCGCTGGACCAGAGCCCTAACCGGGCCGCCTCTTTCCACGGCCTGCCCGCTTCCAGCGGCTCGGACTCGCACAGCCTGGAGCCCCGGAGGGTGACCAGCCAAGGGGCCGTCGACTCGCTGGAATACAATTACGCGGGCGAGGGCCCCCCGGGACATTTTGACATGTTCTCGCCCTCTGACTCCGAGGGTCAGCTGCCTCATTATACAGCGGGTCGCCAGGTTCCTGCTGGCGCTTTCCCGGGCGCCTCGGCCATGCCCAGAGCCGCGGGCATGGTGGGCTTGTCCAAAATGCACGCCCAGCCCCCGCCGCCGCCGCCGCCGCAGCAGCAGCAACAGCAGCAGCAGCCCCCCCCGCAGCAGCCCCCGCAGCAGCCGCACGGGGTGTTCTTCGAGAGATTCGGCGGCGCCCGCAAGATGCCTGTGGGACTGGAGCCCGGAGTGACCTCCAGGCACCCGCTGATGCAGCCTCCCCAGCAGGCCCCGCCGCCCCCGCAGCCGCAGCCCCCGCAGCAGCAGCAGCCGCCGCCCCCCGGGCTGCTCGTCCGGCAAAATTCGTGCCCGCCCGCGCTCCCGCGGCCCCCGCAGGGCGAGGCGGGCACGCCCAGCGGCAGCCTGCAGGACGGGGGCCCCATGCTGCCGAGCCAGCACGCGCAGTTCGAGTACCCCATCCACCGGCTCGAGAACCGGAGCATGCACCCCTACTCCGAGCCGGTTTTCAACATGCAGCACCCCGCTCCGCAGCAGGCGCCCAACCAGCGGCTGCAGCATTTCGACGCGCCCCCGTACATGAACGTGGCCAAGAGGCCGCGCTTCGACTTCCCGGGCAGCGCGGGAGTGGACCGCTGCGCTTCGTGGAACGGGAGCGTGCACAACGGGGCTCTGGACAACCACCTCTCGCCCTCCGCCTACCCGGGCCTGCCGGGCGATTTCACGCCGCCCGTGCCCGACAGCTTCCCCTCGGGGCCTCCCTTGCAGCACCCGGCACCGGACCACCAATCCATGCAGCAGCAGCAGCAACAGCAGCAGCAGCAGCAGCAGCAGCAGCAGCAGCGCCAAAACGCGGCCCTCATGATCAAACAGATGGCGTCGCGCAATCAGCAGCAGCGGCTTCGCCAGCCCAACCTGGCCCAACTAGGCCACCCCGGGGACGTGGGCCAGGGCGGCCTGGTGCACGGCGGCCCGGTGGGCGGCTTGGCTCAGCCGAACTTTGAGCGCGAAGGCGGCAGCGCCGGCTCGGGGCGCCCGGGCGCCTACGAGCAGCAGGCGCCGCACTTGGCGCAGGAGAGCGCGTGGTTCCCAGGGCCGCACCCGCCGCCGGGAGACCTGCTGGCCCGCAGGATGGGCGGCTCCGGGCTGCCGGCTGACTGCGGCCCGCACGACCCCAGCCTGGCGCCTCCCCCTGCTCCAGGAGGCCCGGGGGTGCTGTTCCGGGGCCCTCTGCAGGAGCCGCTGAGGATGCCCGGAGAAGGCCACGTGTCCGCGCTGTCCTCGCCGGGCCTGCAGTTCGGGGGCGGCCTGGCCGGCCTGGGCCCGCTGCAGTCGCCTGGGGCTGGGGTGGGGCTGCCCAGCGCGGCTTCGGAGCGCCGGCCCCCACCGCCACCGCCGCCGGACTTCGCCGCGCCGGCGCTCGGGGGCCAGCCGGGCTTCCCGTTCGGCGCAGCAAGCCGGCAGGCCACGCCGCACAGCGGCCCGGGCGTGAACTCGCCCCCGAGCGCTGGCGGGGGCAGCGGCGGCGGCGGCGGCGGCGGGGGCGGCTCGGGCGCGGGCAGCGGCGGGGGCGGCGGGGGTGCTTACCCGCCGCAGCCGGACTTCCAGCCCAGCCAGCGCGCCTCGGCCAGCAAGCTGGGCGCACTCTCCCTGGGCTCCTTTAACAAGCCCAGCTCCAAGGACAACCTGTTTGGCCAGAGCTGCCTGGCCGCGCTCTCCACGGCCTGTCAGAACATGATCGCCAGCCTCGGGGCCCCTAACCTGAATGTGACCTTCAACAAAAAGAACCCGCCCGAGGGCAAGAGGAAACTGAGCCAGAACGAGGCGGACGGCAGCGCGGCCGGGGCGGGTAACCCCGGCTCGGATTACTTCCCGGGAGGGACTGCGCCCGGGGCCCCGGGGCCCGGAGGCCCGTCGGGGACCAGCCAAGGCGGCAGCTCCAAAGCCGGGGGGCCACCCAACCCGCCCGCGCAGGGGGACGGCACCAGCCTGTCCCCCAACTACACCCTGGAGTCCACCTCGGGGAACGACGGCAAGCCGGTCCCCGGGGGCGGCGGCCGGGGCCGGGGGCGCAGAAAAAGGGACAGTGGCCACGTGAGCCCCGGGACCTTCTTCGACAAATTCTCCGCGGCTCCGGACAGCGGGGGCGCGCCTGGGGTGAGCCCGGGACAGCAGCCGCCGCCCCCACCGCCTCCGCCGCCGCCACCGCCCGGCGCGGCCGTCGTGGTCGTCGGGGCGGGCTCGGCGAGTGAGGCGCGCGGCGCGCCGACGCCCCACGAGAAGGCGCTCACGTCGCCGTCGTGGGGGAAGGGGGCCGACTTGCTCCTAGGGGACCAGCCCGACCTCATGGCGTCCCTGGACGGCGGGGCCAAGGGGGCCGGGAGCTCGCCGCACGTGGGGGAGTTCGCCTCGGACGAGGTGAGCACGAGCTACGCCAACGAGGACGAGGTGTCATCCAGCTCTGACAACCCTCCGGCCCTGGCCAAAGCGAGTAGGAGCCCGCTGGTGACCGGCTCGCCCAAACTGCCTCCCCGTGGGGTGGGCGCCGGGGAGCACGGACCTAAGGCGCCCCCGCCCGCGCTCGGCCTGGGCATCCTGTCTACCTCTACCTCGACGCCTGACAGCTATGGCGCGGGCGGGGGCGCCGGCCACCCTGGCACGCCGGGCCTGGAGCAGGTCCGGACCCCGACCAGCAGCAACGGCGCGCCGCCACCGCCCGACGAGATCCACCCGCTGGAGATCCTCCAGGCCCAGATCCAGCTACAGAGGCAGCAGTTCAGCATCTCCGAGGACCAGCCGCTGGGGCTCACGGGTGGCCGGAAGGGCGAGTGCGCCGTCGAGGCATCGGGCGCGCGCAATGGAGACAGCGAGTTGGGCAGCTGCTGCTCCGAGGCCGTCAAGAGCGCCATGAGCACCATCGACCTGGACTCCCTGATGGCTGAGCACAGCGCCACCTGGTACATGCCCACAGACAAGGCCCTGGTGGACGGCGCGGACGACGACAAGACGCTGGCGCCTTGGGAGAAGGCCAAGCCCCAGAACCCCAGCAGCAAAGAAGGTAGATGCGCTCGCGGTCCCGCTCCCCTGCCTTTCCCGCCCGACGCCCAGGGCGGGCCTTGGTCTCAGGCCCCCTTGGCGCGCTGGGAGTTTGCAGGGCAGAGGCCCCTTTCACTCCCAGCTCAGAGCCCCGACCCTTTGCTTTGGCCCCATCCAGCGCATTGTGGGCGGAGACACGCTCCGCCCCCTTTGCCCAGGTGCTACCTAGCGGTTGCTAGTCCCATGGGGCCATTAAAAACTTATCGTCCTTTCCGGAATCCTTGTAGATTACATCCCCTCCTCTCCAAGTTTTCGCTGAATGACTGGTGTGCTGTGCCTAGCCCTTTTGGGGTGCACACCTCACTGCACCCCAACATCCAGGCAGCTTTGGCTCTGTGGGAGTTGGGTGCCCCCTTTCCTAGGAAGTTGCCTGAACCTCTTCCCAGTTAGCTTGAGTCCTCTTAGTTAGCTGCATCTTTGGGGAGAAAAAAAAAGTTCCCAGCCCGGCATCTGTAGCATCACTCAGAGGTGATACCCAATTTGACATTTGTTCCTTAATGAATAGCTGTTTTGTG
Source organism: Sylvilagus floridanus (assembly GCA_949820135.1). Lineage (NCBI taxonomy): Eukaryota > Metazoa > Chordata > Mammalia > Lagomorpha > Leporidae > Sylvilagus > Sylvilagus floridanus. Next base: position 162,824,781 of record OX463233.1, read on the forward strand.
TTCTCTTAGCTCTTAGAGTTTCATTGAAAAACTGGAGAGCTGTCGGGTTGTAGGAGGCAGGTAACCTTTTCAGGGTGCATCTCCTTGACATGTGGTGTGGGAGGGGCCCCGGGGCTGGGCTGGGGTCTGTTTGGCAGGGAGCAGCCCGCTCGGACCAGGCATCACTTGTGTGTGGGGGGGATAGGGATGTATGTGCCTAAGACACAAAGGATTTGCATTTGTCAATATCTTGCTTAGCTTTGGTGACAGATGTCCGGTCCCAGCTCTGGTTTGCATTCGAGTCACCCCCTCCTCTCCAGACCCCGAAGTCTTTAAGGTGGGAGGTGTGGGGCTAGGGAGACGGACCACCTCCCCAGCTGAAGGTGGAGCGCTTCTTTTTAACCTACAGTTAACTGCAGCTGTAGCAGATGCCTGTGTTATTTTAATGGGGCTTTAAAAAAATATAGCTAATGGAGTCTTACAAACTAGGTACCGACATCCCCCCACCCCCCCACCCACTTGGTGGGACCCCCTTGGTTTCACTACGCCGCCTGTTACCGTGGAGCCAGGGGCTGGCGGTGTGACCCCGTCTTTCTCCAATGTGTCCCTTGATCCTGGACATTTTGTTCCCCCTCCTCTGCCTCCTTCCCCTGGACCCTCCCCATGCGGTCTCACATCTCTTGACCCTGGGTTTAGGGTGAGGGGAGACTTAAGGAGATGGGGCTGGGGGGCCGGGGGAGGAAGGAGAAGGAGAGAGACAGGGAAGGGAGTTGGGTGGCTCCTAACTCGGGGGAGGGGGTTTCAGGGCGCCCAGCCCAAGACGCCTTCCCGCTTGGGTTTTCTCTTCGTGGACGCGGGCCTCGCTGCTTTTCTCTTTGTCTGCCTCACTGCCCAGCCCGGGACGCCCGGACGGGCTCTCATTTGAAGCTGGGTATTTAGCATGCATGACAGCCACTGGGCCGGCATCAGCATTCTGTAGGCTGCTTTCAGGCAAGCCCATAAATTAGTTAGTTTGGGACCCTCAGTTTCTCCCCCCCCCTTTTTTTTTTCTTTGGAAAATGGAGTTGGACACAGCATCCTGCCGGCCCGCACCCCCACCTCCCTTCTTCTTTATTTTCTTGTACACAACATCTCGATCTGGCCTCAATCGATCGATAGCTGGTTAGCACAGATCTCAGCCCCTGTCACTTCTACCTGGTCTGGCCTGCCGCCCCTCCCCCATCCCTTCTCCTCCCACTCCCCACCACCCCCCCCTTGGTAATTAAGAACATATTGGCCAAGATGGGGTGAGCAAAGTTACAAAAAACCCACATGCACACACACAGAATAAACCACAAACCCAATTTAGAGAATTAATCAAGAAGAAACCAAAACAACCCAGTAGCGCATCACCTCTAAGTCTTGCTGTAGGTTGGGAGGGGAGAGCGAGGGTGGTCTTGATGAGACTGTTTTTTAGGGGTCCAGCCTGTCCCTTCCTGGTGGTTCGTTTTCACGGCTGGGAGGCCAGGATGCAGCAAATGTCACCGTGGCACTGTTTTGTTTTGTTTCGTCCTCAGAGTTGGGTGAGCACACGGTATTTTTGGGTAACAGTTGTTGGGCACTTTGGCACTTTGGGGTTGATGTCCCCTGTGTGTGGCAGAGCAGGGGACAGGGACGTCCTTTGGGGACTGGCGGAGCTGGGAGCATCGGGCAGGGACACCCCCTGGACCTCCTTTGTCTTCCGCCCTGTGATGCGGGAAGGGACAGTTTCTGAGAGGAAGCCGCGAATCGAGGTCAGGGGAGGCTCGGCCAGTCTTGGCGCTGCTGCTTACGGCATCCGACTCCCGCTCCCTCACGGGCAGTAAATAAGGACAGTTAAACTTTTCATTTTGATAACACCCTGCGGTTCCATCTGCACACGCTGTATAAATAGGTACACAGAGTTTGCTCCAGACCCCTGAGCCCCCGGCTGAAAATCACAGCAGAGTCTGGGGAAAAAAAAAAAACACACGAAAAGCAAAATGTTCTACTTTTCCTTAAACAGCGCCCATGGTCCCCTGAGCTGGGGAGCTTTGTGGCCAGTGGTTCTCAGCGTCCGTTCTCAGCAAACACTTTTGTCACTGTACTTCCCCCCTTCCCCGGCCCCTTTTCAGACGAAGCCCATTTTGGTGATGATATTTTATTTTGTCACGCCGTAAAACACACCAGGACTAATGTGATTAAATATTAACACCGTTTCTGAACTTCTCCGCTCCGATGACAAAATACTGGTCGGTATTTAACAAAACGATCCGTGCTCAGATTGGAGGCAAGGAGTAAGTCCTCAGAACTACACGAGGCGTGCAGCCGCCGGGACGTGCCCAGATTGTCTTATAGGTTTGCCATGTCCTTAGGAAGAGAGGCTGTTGATGGACAGGTTCTCGCCTCCCTAAAGCCCAGGCCAGGGTCGCATGTGATGAGACGTTGTTTTTAACCCTGGGGAACCTTGCCTTCATACCCCCCCCCACCCCGCCATGCCCCCAGCCACTTTTATATAGTAAAACTCTAGGTCTGCTCTGAGCCCATGTCTGTACCAACTTAGGTGGGGGGAAGGGTGAGGTCGTAGCAAGGAAAAGAAAAAAAAAAACAGCCTCAGTATTGGGCCTACTGAGACATCCATTGGGTCCGCGCGGATGGTGTGTTTCAAAATAGTTTGCAGAAGCGTCCACTCCTCTTTGCAATAGGCGCGTGCGTACGTGTGGGGAGAAGCTATGGAGAAATCGAAAAGCAGAGAGAGTGGGGAGAATGATAGATGATCGAAAACGGATATTAAGTTGGAAAAAGTGTGTTTCTCTCCCCACCACCCAACCCTGGTGATCTTCTGGACTGGAATCTGCCGTATTCTGTCTCGAGTTGATCCAAACTTCCTTCTCGTTGGTAGCCCTGCGTCTCTGTATGCTGGGCAGACCCCAAGGTGCTGTCGTGGCCTGGGCTTCAGGGCTGCACACAATCCTGCCCCCCAGTCCTCCCCCCCCCTTTTTTTCTTTTTTTGCGAGAATGGTATATTTTTTTTTACAGTGATGTGGGGAGGCAGTGGGAGGGAATTTTTGGAATTTGGTACGTCCATCCACGTTGCAGCCGGAGCAGAGTGAAGCGATACTCAGCCATTGCATTTCTGTAGACCTGGGGCAGAGGTGGATGGCGGGCCTGCGGTGGGAAGGTTGGGTCTCCCGCTCAGCCTGGGGAGCAGATTGCGCTGTTTTGCTGAGTTGTTTTCCCTCCTCCCCGCACCGTGCGCAGAATTTCGAAGGCTCACTCCAACTTGTTTGGAGAGAGCAAGAGAGTTTGCAATCTCACTTCCCTTCAAAGCCCTCCAGCATGGCCGCGTGCCTCCTTGCGACTCCTGGAGAGGTAACCTAAGCCTTCGCAGGTGTTAATCAGAGAGGACCTCTTTGTGCGGGGAGCCTGCCTGCTCCCCGGCTCGCCCAGGACATACAACTACTGTTCTTTGGTGCTTCTTTAATATTTCATGGCTGTAATAAACCTGTCTTCTTTGCTCGACTCCTAACATAAAACCCCAGCCTAGCCCACATCTGCAATTATACATTTCTACTAAATATTAATAAACGACAAGGATGTTTTCAGGGGCTGGAAGCTAGCGCTGTTGAACTTGTCATGGTTCCTGTCATTGGATTTTCTTAGCTGTTTTGATTTTAAATAGCCATTGCCTTCGCATCTGAAACATATATTTTTTCTCTTCCTAGATCTATAAATACGTCCGACTCCTACGTCTTCCTCACGGAGCGCTTTCTTTCATAGAAATTCATTTAGATTTCTTGCGAGGCCCATTCAGACCGGAAGTCAGGGACTATTAAAATGTACTTGTATTTTATGGCGACTTCTGGGGGAAGGACCAGGGTTTGCCTAATCTAATTCCTCTTTCTAGCAAATGAAATTCTATGATTCCTGATAGGATTTTGTTTGCCTGACAGAGGTATTTAAATTTCCACAAAGAACCTTAATAGGGCCTGAAAATACAGCTACCCTGGCCGAGAAGTGGCTCCATACTTCCCTCTGATATGAAATAGACAGCTTTCATAAACAGGTTGCTGGGGTGGGGGGTGGGGGACCAGGTGAAAACAGGAAGACAAATCCTCCCGGGGTGGAAGGGCGAGCTGCAGTGTGTCCTTGGGATCACGCAGGGTCCCCTAAGCCCACTCCGTGTGAGCTGGCGCATTTCGCCAAACCGCCAGTGACCTGTTTCTCTCCGTCTGAGTGACAGCGATGTGGGCTCGCGTTCTCCGTCCCGGGAGCGTTGCGGAGATCAATCTTCTTAGTAAGGAATACTGTATTTACCTCTGGTTCATTTTCGAGATGAAAAGGCCGTAGCTTTGTATAATAGGATCAAATATCTGGCGAGTGTGTCGGAGCAGGGGGGCCTCCCCATCCCAGCATAGCGGGAAGGCACCGAATCTTCCCACGCCAGCGGGGTCCTCGGGGCTGTCGGGGGTACCCTTCCCGACCACCACTCCGCTGTGTGTGTGCCAGCCCCAGCCATCGGCGCGGACCTGGGGGTGCAGTGTTTGTTTCTGGAGGGTCACCCAGGTTTAGGCGCCTGTCGGCTGGACAGACTATGGGACTGGAGGGCCGGTGGCGGGGAAGTGGACGTGGACTCCCGTGTCTGACTGGGAAGGGAGGTGCATGCAGATTTTTCCAGTTTCCTTCTCAATAACCCCGGAGCCCAGTGAGGTGGTCAGGGGTAGCGGTGGGGGTGGGGACAGCTTGTGAAAGGGCAGCCCGGCTCGGTGTGCAGCCTGCGGGCTGTGTCCTGGGAGCAGGAGGCAGGACCCCGTGCCGTTCAGCGTGCGTGCGGAGGAGCCCCGCCTCGTGTCCCACCTGGTGTGCACACATGCACACGTGCACGGCCAAGCGGATTTCCAACCAGTCGGGACTTCCCTCCCCAGTGTACCCCTAATCTGCTTTCTGAGCCGTGGGCAAGCCAAGGGCTTCAGGCTTCTGGCTCAGTGGTCTTCCCCGGCAGGTTCTGAGGCCGTAAAAGACCAAGAATGAGCGCCAGTCCTAAAACATAGAGGGAGGATTCGGGAGATCCTAATTACGAAATCTCAGCCTCCCGGGCCTCCTGGGCCGTGGTTGATTTTGGATGCACATCGCCCCTCGCTGAGTTCCACGCATTGAACACGCGTGTGTGGTGGCGTCTCTCGGGCTGGGTTCTGCCGACACCAGTTTCCTGCCCCCACCCCAGCGACGCTGCTTCTCGATGGTAAAAATTCCTTTCCTGTACTGTAATCTTTGGGTGCCAACAGCAATAGCCGGGGCGATGCTGGGTTTTCAAATCGGTTGGGACCTTCCGGGTCAGCTCAGCCCGCAAACCCTACGCAGGACCCCGGGCGACTGGGTGGGCACAGGCCTCTGAGTAAGAGGTGGCAGTGGGATGCTGGCTCAAGATGCTCACTGGGCCCCCCAGCGCCAAGGTGGCCTCTGGTCGTTTTCTGGCTACTCTGCCCAGACACTAACCCGCAGCCTCACCTGCACCATTGGTCACTGTATAGGGTGTAGGTGATCAGGTGCGTGCCTCTGGGGGGCTGCGACCCTAAATGTTAACTTTGTGACCAGATTGAACAGTGGACTTAAGTGTGACTTGTAGCAGTGGGGAGGGATGCTCCCAAGGCCTCGGGTGTCAGGGGTGTGGGAGACCCAAGCCTTCTGTGCTTGCCGGCTTACATTTTGCTCAGCGGCTCTCGGAGAGTTGGGAGGCAGTTAGGATTTCCATACCCCCAAGGCAGTGCCGCCCGCCCAGAAGCGGCGAAGCTGCTGCAGGTCTCCCCATCCCTGAATCTTGACAACCTGAGGGGTTTCCATCTTGGAGCCGACCAGGCTGGGTTGGGTGTGTGTGTGGGGGAAGCCCTCCCCTGGGCACCCTGCTGAGTGAGGTCCCAGCTCCCCACTCTCACTCGGCTGGCGAAGCTGGAGTGGGCTACCCTCACCCCCGCTCGCTTTCCAAGCTGGGATCAGGCAGGAAACTTAGTTGGCTGGCCTGTGTCACTTTTCACAATGCAGACATTGGCGGTTGCCGCCGCCGCCGTGGGGGCCCCCAATGGCCTTGAAACCTAAGGCGATGGAGGGGAGCAGTCTGGAGGGCTTAGCACTGTCTCTGAATGTTCCGGAAGAAGCCTCACACCCAGAAGAGAGAAGTCCAAAAAAATCTCACAGCCAACCTCTCCCCGCACACTCAGATTCCTCGTGGTGGGTGAGGAGGGTTTGCTGTTTTGACCCCTGCAGTGCGGAGGGCCCGGGAACTCGGGTCGCCTGACTTCCCTTAGAGCCCGTGGGATGCACCGTGCGACCCGAGCCCCCCGGGCTGAAGTCCCATCTTTGGCCTTGCTGTGGAACATTCTGGACTCCTCACAAAGTGCTGAGATTCCGGCCGTTCCCTTGGACTCTGGCTTCCCGGGCTGTTTTCTGGTTGGGTGCTGCAGGCTGTGCCGGGAGCTGGTTTAGGGAAGTAGGCAGGCCCTTGGCATGGTGGGGACCCATTGTCACAGCAGGCCTCTGGAAAGCTGGGTGCCCGGAAGACATCCTGAGAAAGAGCTGGGTCTCTTTTTTCTCCTGTGAGTCTCAGAACCACCACGGTTAACTCCGAAATGGGCTGGGGATGGGTTTGTGTGTGTGAGTTCAAAATCGGCTTTCCCTTCTGCGTGCCCACGAGGGCTTCAAGGCGTCTTTGGGTTTTGTTTGCTCTTAAAACTCAGGACAAAGATTTCACGGGACTCTTGCGCTCGTGGGGCGCCCCGGCATCGCAGGGCGTCGCGGGGAAATCTGGCCATCCCCATGCTGAGGCCCCGGGGATGCCTCGTCTGTTTTTCTGGTTGTGTTTGGGAGTTCCTGGAACGTGGGGTGCTCGTTCATGAGCGAACCCCTCCATGCATGCGCACGGCTCCCTGCTCATCCATTCAGGGCAGGGTGCGATGTCCAACAAATGCACTGAACGGCACTTTCCCTTCACTGGGAAGTGGTGTTTTCTGACACCCGTGGCGTGGTGGAATGATGGCTGCGACCACCAGGAGTCAGACACCTCTGAGGGGTCGTCTTTGATCGGGGAGTGGGGGATGTGCGGGAGCCAGAGCTGCGGGCTGGCTGAGAAGTCGCCGAGGAGGTCGTGGGTTTGCCGCATCCCTGTGGGCTCTTGGGGAAAAGCCCTTGGGAATGTCAGTTCCTGCGGCCTGATGTGGACTCTCTGCCCCTAGCCAGGAGCCAGAAGGCAGAGAGAGAGAGAGAGCGAGAGAGACAGAGAGAGGAAGAGAGAGAGAGGGAGAGAGAGGCCCCCAGTTAGGGATCAGAATGGCGATTGGGGTGCACAGGGCACAGCAGATGGATGGATGGGGCCGGGGATGTGAGTCCGTGTGAGTTGAAATGTTGTTTGCTCACTGTTGGGGTTCAAGAGTAGAATGTAATTTCTAGCTATGAAGTCATGGTACCGCTGCCTCCTGGGCAAGGCTGGGCGGGGGAGGGTCCCATGTCAGCCATCAGAGGACAGAAAGTTCTTGGCTGAGACTCCCCCAGCTGCCTGGCTCGGGGCTCCCCCAGGACCACAGGTGGTGGGTGGGGAACGGGCATGGGGGCCCCAGGCGGTGACCAAGTGAGCGCCCTCTGGGTCTGTTCATTCCCATGCAGTTCGTGACCCAAGGCAGGCTCGTGGCAGGGCGGGTGCTGGGTGAGCCGAGCTCCAGGGACGCGTCTGTGACCGTCGGCTGCAGAGGAACCAGCCCCCCATGGCCCCGCTGCAGACACTTCGCCAGGGGCTTTGCACGTGGCCAGCCCCCCGTGACCCCAGGCCCCGAGCCCCTTCGCTGCTAAAGTCACGCACAACTCAGGCACGTCCCACTGCCTGAGAACCCAGCCGTGGCCTAGACCTTCCTCCCTGCTACACAGTCCTCGTGGCAGGCAAAGGAGAACCCACAGTCAGGAGGAACTCCAAGAGAGGAGGATTCCCCGGGCTGGGCTCCCGGAGGAGCCGGGGTGTCCCCGCCCCTCTCCAGGGGACCCACGGGCTAGGGGCTGGCCCCGGGGGCTGGCTCTGCTAAGCCCTTCATGCTTTTGTCTCCAGGCCTAATTGGCTAAAAACAAATGGACCGCTCGCATCCCCTGCACCGCAGTTTTTGGTGGTTATTTAGTGTTTAAGGGAAGGGAGGCTGCAGACCAAGATTGGGGTTTTTTTTTTTTTAATGGGAACAATTTCATGATTTTTATGCTCTATTTCCATCATCATTTGGGCATTGGGTTTTGAACGTCTTTGGTTGGTCTCCCCTCGTGCACGCGCACGTGCACACACGCACACGTGTGTGAGTGGGTACCCACGCATCTTTACGCACAGGGGCCCGAGAAGACACCCCCCCCCCACCCTGGATGAGCGGCCGCTCAGACACAGTTCTGGGCCTGTGCATCCGGGAGGGAGGCAGGCTCTTATTGATCTCAGTGTGGTCAGTTTTTTGCCGAATTTGTAATCCTGTTAGCCCTGGGGAAAGGCGTAATTAATTTACATGTACATTTAGCTATTTGGGGTCGGTTTAGTTAATAAGCATTTACGGCGTGCTTAGTGTGCGGGAAATGTTTTGCTAGGGTTAACTGTGTGTGTGGGGGTGTCTGTGTGTGGGTGGGGGTGTGAGCTTGGGCAGAATAATGGCTCCCAGGCCGGGGTCCCACCCCTGCCCCCCGGGTCCAGGCAAGTGGAGCCTTCAGCTGTCCGGCCGTAAGCCCCGGGGAGGTTCGTTCTCAGCGGCCTGGGAGCCGAGCGCCGATGTGGACAGGCAGCGTCTCCCTTCTGGAGAGCCTGCTACCTTGGTTAGCAGAGCTGCTGAGTGTGGGGCGTGCGTGCGTGCGCACGGAACTTTCTCAGAAGCACATGGTTTGACTTCCAAAGAAGGAAGACAAGGTGCGCCCAAGTCTTGAAAGTTGGGGAAGGAGAAACAGCCCAGAGCTTGGGCCTCGCCTAGCAGCGACTCTCACAGGGGCAGCAGGTGGCACTAGGCTGCTCTGGGCTCCTCGGGGTGCCCCTCGTTCCTCGGTGGGCTCCCCCACAGCCTTCCCATCTGTCTGCTTCCAGACGACAAGCTAAAATCCCGTTCTGAAAACAACTCCCAGCAGCCGGGGTTGGGCGGCAGCACCTGTGCAGGGAGCAGTCGAGCACCCCCAGCCCTGCACTGCCCCCCGGCCAGCCACTGGGACCTCGTCTCCATACACCGGGGGCCGGGATGGGCAGCTTTTCCGCCCCAGGCCAGCCTGAAGGGAAGCTGAGGCGTGGGGGAAGCAGGCGTGTGTAGAGAGGGCCCGATTTCTTTTTTATGTGGGCCCGTTAAAATCTAATGGGCATTGGTGGCTGGACTGCAGTTTGGAGAGAGTCTTTTTCTAACCCTTAAAGCCAGAGTCGTTTCTGGTCATTACGACCCCCACCCCCATCCCGCCCCGGGGCCAGGCCCCTAAATCTCACAGGTGCTTGCCCTGGGCGGGAGGGGCCGGAGAGGGGCACACCTGTTACCTGGCTTAGCCACGAGGACTTCTGCTCGCAAAGGAAGAATTTATGGGGCAGGCAGTGCCGGAAGAGATCGGCCCGAAGCGTTCCTGCTCCCGGCAGCGAGTGCATTCGTGGGAGCCCCACGCTCTGGGCTTGTCACAGCCCCTGCGTTTCCTTAATGAATTAATTTAGCTGCCGACATTTGGTATTAAGTAAGTAGTTATTTTGAGAATCCCAGAGAGAAAAGGCTGGAAGGCTTTTTTTTTCTTCTTCTTCTTCTTTCTGTAACTTTTCGGTGAAAAGGAAAAGTTTTGCCTTGTGAACTTGGAGCCACCTCGGCAGCCAGGCACGCAACGTCGTGGGCTCAGACGCCCTGGGTTCGGCCTGGCCAAGTGGCCTGCGCCATCCGCGCCTCTGCATCGGCTTCTCACTGCGAGGGTTTTTCCACTGTGGGCAGCAGTGCAGGCCGCGACACTCTGTTTCTGTGACGACTGTTTGCCAGTGTTGTTTAGATTTTGCTTGCTTTTCAGATGGAGAGAAACTTGGTTTAATGGGAAAATAGCATAGGACTCTCTGGGTGTGTTTGCGTTAGCATTTAAAAATAGCTTGTTTTCAGAGCCCTGATTTCATCCTTTCCTTGTGTGCTGGTTTGGTGGAAACCCGTGTGTGTGTGTGTGTGTGTGTGTGTGTATGTGTGCGCACGTGTGTGTGTCCACGCGTGTGCCTGCTGGCGTGTGCGAGGCAGCTCCGGCGCCCACGCTGCTGGCATTGAAGGATGTGGAGTTCCCAGCTCAGTTTTTGTTGCTGCAGACAACTTTGAAATCCACGCGTGAGTTTTTTCACGAGACACCTATATCTGTACACACACACACATACACAGAGTCTTGCAAACTACGTCTGATGAAAAGCAGTACGCGTGGATTTCAGAATATTTTTGCACCCAAATAAGTTGATCTTTCCATCCTGTTTTCCCAGCTTTGGGAAGCACCCTCTGTCCACGCAGGCGGTCAAATGCTTAGAATCGCACGACCGAAAAGGAGAGGCAGTGTTGTAGTGGCTAAAGGGACCCGGGAGAATTTGCTTTCAGCCTGAGCTGTTTTGTCGCTTCCTGTCTCGTGAGCACCCCCTGCCCAGCCCCCTGCCCCAACAATATTGATTTCCTGGAAAAAAAAAAAAAGCAAAAACACAAAGGGAACTGGGGTCTGTTTGCTGGGGTCCCTGTGGGAACAGGATTTCGAGGGGTTTATCTTCGAGGTTGCGGGGGCCAGTGCCACCCGCAGCCTGCTGGTGCCGGCACTAACGGTGGCAGGGACTGTTGGAGAGACACAGAGGAGATTGTAAATGGCTTATGCAGAGAAACCATTTAGATAAAAATGCAATTTCCCCTTCTGCATAGAGTACTAAGAATTAATAGCACATTCTTTCTAAATGGGTATTTTTATATTATATTTTCCTCCTAATGAAATTCTTTTCCCAAACAGGAGCGTGTTTCATTTTAAACTTTCGCGTGAAATTGATCTGTGTGGAAGCCTGCAAGCAACCGGGTCCGGGCTGGAGCTGGCCCCCGGCCGTGTCTGCCCGGCCTCTGGGGTTTTGGATGTCGGTGGGTGGGGATGCTGGTTCTGTCTCCCGATGGTTCGCGTTAGGCTCAAAAGCAGGGAGCGCTTTGCCCACAGTTTGGTTTTTCCTCCCCTCTGCCTGGGGCAGCTTCCGGGAAGAGGGTGGGTTTGGTGGCCTTGTCCAATAGAGACGCTGGTCCTGAAACCTGAGCCCTGTCTCAGAGCATCCCCCATGATCCTCTGGGTGCGTCCTCCTCCCTCTGACTGGGGCTGGGGGGAGCAGGGGGAGGCCCAGGTGCCCCTGTCCGGCCTTGTTTTGTATGCCAGACTGGGGAGGCTGCTTCGAGCCCCGTGAGGAGCCACCAGAGGCAGATTCCAGGAGGCCCTCCACGTGGCTGTCTCCGGGCGGGTGCAGGTGCACATCTTCCCAGGGGCCAGCCTCAGGCACACCGGCCCAAGCACATGGCTGCCTTGCGGGGAAAGTGGTGCTGGCCGCTGTGGGCCTGCCTCTGCTGGTCCAGCGTGGCAGTGGATGCGGCATTCGCGGTGACAGCAGCACCATGGAGGAAGTTCTGGTAGAATCGAGCATGGAGGGGCAGGTGCTTGGCTCACATCCCCCCCCCCCCCCCCCCAGAGTGCCTGGTTCCAGGCTTGGCTCCTGCAGGTGCGCACCCTGGGAGGCAGCAGGTGGTGGCTGCAGTACTGGGGTCCCTGCCTCCCATGTGGGAGACTCAGACTGAGATCCTGAGCCCTGGCTTTGGCCTGGCCCAGCCCTGGCTGTTGTGGGCATTTGGAGAGTGACCCAGGGGTGGAAGATTCTCTCTCTCTCTCTGTGTGTGTCTGCTTTTCAAGTAAAGTGGGAAAAAATGCAAAATACTTTCTACTATTTTTGTGCTCCTTCCATACATTTTTTTAGCCAAGAGATCTAAGGTCCAGAGATGGCAGGCAGCCCGGCCAAGGTCACACAGCACGGGCACAGAGTGGGGATTGGACTATGGTAGACTGTGGATGGCGAGGCTTGAGTCTCCCTTCCTAGCCTTGGGAGCTGGGCTCTGGTGTTGCCTGACTAAGCCTTGTGCAGACCAGAGCTAGGTCTTCTTCTTTTTAAAGATTTATTTGAAAGGCAGAGTTACGGAGAGAGAAGGACACACACACACACACACATGCACACGCATGCACACAGCACTTCCATTTGCTGGATTCACTTCCCAGGTGTCTGCAGTAGCCAGGGCTGGGCCAGGCTGAAACCAGGAGCTAGGAGCTTCTTCCAGGTCTCCCACGTGCGTTCAGGGGCCCAAGGACTCGGGCCATCTTCTACTGCTTTCCCAGGTGCGTTAGCAGGGAGTGGGATTAGAAGTGGAACAGCCGGGACTTGAACCGGTGCCCACAGGGGATGCTGGCACTGCAGGCAGAGGCTTACCTTGCTGTGCCACAGCGCCGGCCCCTGGATCTTCTTAAACCAGGCATTTGTGAATCTCTTTAGAAAGCACCTAATGCCAGCAGCCCCGGTCCTCTTCCTTCCATGGTGGCGAATCTGGTGTAGAACGAGATCTTGACCTTGTGGGAGATTCAGTAGCACTGTGTCCCGCTAGGGAAGTCCTCTGGCCTTTGATCCTTCTGAGCCACTTCCCCACTCCCAGCCTGATAGGGTTGCACAAAGAGGGAGCAATGTGCTTATCTCACAGCTGTGTGACCTCAGGCAGGTTGCCTGATCTCTCTGTGCCTCCTGTCTGGGGGTGAGGAGAGGAGGGTGCATTGACACTCAGAGGCCTGCCCCATTCACAGAAAGTGCTACGACACCAGCTTTTATTGAGCACCTGCTGTGTACCAGGGGGAGTATGTGCAGAGTGTCGTTAGCCCCCTGTTAGGGGTGGGGAAACTGAGGCACAGAGCGGTTGGAGTGCGTTGCAGGCTGAGAGGGAGCTGCGCCAGGCCATGCTTCAGGCGCTCAGCGTGGGGCCAGCCCTGGGGACAGCTCAGCAAGTGTCACAGCATGACTGGACAGAACCCTTTGTCCCTGTGCTCGGGGCCTGGTGTGTGTGTCTGCAGAGGGCAGGTAAAACGGGTTGAGTACAGGCCCTTGGGGATGCTGGGCCAGCCACAGCCCGGCGCTGTTGGGTCCCGGTCGCTGGTGGCTGCAGCCTGGGAGCCCCAAGGTATTGTTCTTCCCTGTAACAGCTCTCCCCGTGAGCCCTAACACGTGTGAGTAACGGTCAGCTTCTCACTAGAGGAATTCATGAGACGAGTTGGTCCCCAGCCTCGGAGCACTCTGCTGGGACCCAGAGCTGGCCGAAAACCATCTGGGAGCTGGCAGGTGAGACGGCAGCACAGGCGGGGCTTTGGGGCCCTGGCCGACTTGGGCTGGGGCAGAGTGCGGGTCCCTGCCTCAGGGTGAGAGGCAGGCAGACCCCGGTTCATATCCCAGCTCTGCTCCTTCTGTGCTGTGTGAGACCTGGAGCGTGTGGTGCACCTCTCTGGGCCTCCACTTCTCCATCTGCAATGTAGGTGCAGTCCTCCTGGCCTTGGCTGCGTGTGGGGAGCCGCTGGGTAGGCTGGTGAGCACGCGTGCGCTCCGCGGTCAGCCATTGTCCGCTTGCTCGCAGGTGGGACCCTCGGCCAGGCCATGGCTCCCCTGCCAGCCTCCGTGCCTGTGGTCCTCACCCTGGGGGATGCCTCCGGGGGGTGCTCGGTGCCCAGGCCCCTCCTTGCCCACCCCCCTGCAGGAAGGAATTACCCAGAGAACCAGGACTCCAGGCCTGGAGCGGACAACCATGTGAAACAGATTCTAAGACTCAAAACCTTGGTGGGAGTCGATGCAGAAGGGCTGGCGTGTGTACGTGTGTACGTGTTGATCGTGTGAACATTTCTGATTTCGCTTTTAAGGCAGAGAGACACACACACACAGAGAAAGACACAGAGACACATAGACATCTTCCATCTGCTGGTTCACTCCCCAGGAGCCTGCAACAGCTGGGGCTGCGCCAGACCAAAGCCAGGAGCCCAGAGCTCCATCCAGGTCTCCCGCGTGGGTGGCACCATCACCTGCTACCTCCCAGGGTGCCTGTTAGCAGGGAGCAGAGCGAGGACTCAAACCCAGGCATGGTGACACAGGCTGTGGGTGCGCAGGCGGCCGCTGAACCGCTGTGCACAGTGCCCGCCCTGGCCGGGTTTTCTCACGCAACAAACCTATTTTAAGCCCTTACCCCAAGGTGAAGCCATTGTAGGGGCTGGTGCGGGTGGGGCGCTACGCAGATGAGCGTCCTCCCCCACCCTGCTGGGGTTTGTGTCCTAGGGGAGGGGACAGACTGATGGACAAACAGCAGACGCGAACAAGGCGACAGGTAGGCAGGGCTGCTGGGGGTGGGGGGATCCCCGTGAGCCGGGCCCATGCAGCGGAGGCCAGAGGGCTGCTGGCCACTGGCGAACTCCCGGCTCTCAGGATGGGTGCCCTGGGGTTTGTGGCGCCTGCTGATGGCATTGATGCAGACGCCCCCACCACACCGCTGACGCGATGTCAGCGGAGCCTCCGATTGCGAAATTCCTGGGGATGTGACAATGGGCCCCCACACCCTGGAGCTCTGCAGGAAGGGTATTAGGCAGGGTGCGGTGCTGTAGTGGGGGGGGGGGGCAGACAGCGAGTGCGAGGGCAGGACCGAGCTGGCCCGTTCCAGAAACAAGGAGGGGAGCGGGCGGAGGGCTGCAGGGGCCCGCGGGTGCGATCAGAGCGGCAGACTGACGGCACAGAGCAGGTGTGCAGGGACCAGGGCTGCCTCCCGCCTCTCGGGACCTGGGAAGTTGCCTTTCCCATCCCTGCTGTCCTGGCCCCTTCGGGGAAGCCACGATTTATGGCCGTGGGCAGGAGCTTCTGTTTCTTGCGCCTGCCAGAGGTCACCCCCACAGGAAAGCGGGGCCCAGCCGGGGCCAGCCTGCAGAGGCGTGGAGGCCTGGGCCTCTGGGTGACCTGGGCCTGGTGTGCACCTTCTGAAAGCATTTCTTTGGCTTTGCTCCCCGACTCTCTGCGTGGCCAAGGAATCGCTCTTGGGCCCCAGTTAAGGAGCACCCAGTAAGCCGAGCCCCATTTGACAAATGAGAAGCTGAGGCTCAGAGAGGGAAAGGGACCTGGCCAATGTCACAGAGCACCATGGCGGGAGCCGACACCCCCGTTCCCACGGACAGGTGCTCAAGCGAGAAAGCAACCCCAGGTCTTGCTGCCCCCAGGCTGTTGGGGTCTTGGCCGCTTGTTCGATGGGATCCTGGTGACTTGGTGCGATTGGGGTTAGGCTGTGCCGCCTGGATGAGCTCAGTCTGCCTATCTGTCCAGTGGGTCCATTCTGGTATCCCCTAGGAGCTCAGGGAGCAGGCAGCACCCGCCTGCTGTGGGTGGCGCTGTCTGTGCACTGGGTGTTTGGGGCTCAGAGCTGGGGGCCGAGTGGCTTCGTCCACTATGACATTGAGGTCACCCCCACACCTGGTGTCCTCAAGGTGCCTTGAGACCTAAAGTGGGGGAGACAGGTCTGGTTCAGGGTCACAGGTTTCTTTCTCAGTCTCTGCTGCGGCTCGTCTCTTACCCACCGCCTCCTCTGTCCTGCTAGCTTGTCCTGCCCTGGGCTGTGCTCGCTTGAGACCCCGTGACCAGGGACACAGGCTCTGTCCTGCCTGACTGTGGTGGGCAGAAATTCCCCCGGGGTCACCGGAGCTGGCGCCGACGGCCCGAGCCTCGTCAGGGGGTCCACACGGGGACCTGGGGCTGCAGCCGTCCACCGTCCTTGGCTTCCTCCTCTCTGCCTTTGGAGTTAAACGAGGTCATGGGGAGGCTTCAGGGAGAGGATGAGACGCACCCAGCTGGCGTCTGGCACGCCACAGACGTCGCTAACCCTTGGCACCGACACACCCACTCTCTGCCTCAGGGAGCTCCCGGGGGAGGGGGAGACACTCTTCCGGAACAGGAGCAGGGCCCCAGGTCCTCTCATTCCCTGGTGGGCAGGGGGAGGTTTGCCTGCGGGGTTTTGGAGGGGGTGGGTCTCGCGGGGCCGTGCAGGGCAGAGGCAGGATGGCTGAGAACTTTCGGGATGCAACTGGGTGACCAAAGGGATTGGCTGTGGGAGGTGTGACCTGGTACAGTGCTCTGCACTCCGGCCCCTGCACCCCGGCTTCGGTCAGCTTTGCACACTCAGTCCCCTGCTGGGGTTAGACAGCTTAAAAAAACCACCATAGCAACAATGCTAATAATATTTAGAAGGATATTAATGGCCCCTTCTGCTCTGTATATAGACGGAGGTCCTCCCTGGGGCGGGAGGAGGGAAACCAGGTGGCGTCTGGCCGGGGGACAACCTCGGGAGCTGCCTGCTAGCAGCGGCTTTGGCACGGCCTGGGCCACCCGCTCGGGCTGCAGCTCTTCGTCCGGTGCCCACAGCTGAGTCCGGTGCCCCTCCTGGAATCTGTACTCCAAGGAGCAAGCGGCCTGGGGGCGGGGTGGGGGGGGCGTTCCTTCCAGGTTTGGCTTTGGGAGGACATCCACCCTGATGTCCCCTCCCAGGCCTCAGCGGTGGCTTCCAGGGCCAAGGTCTCCTTGTCTGGCCTGGCCAAGGCCGCCGCAGCTGCACCTCTATAGTGGGCTGGTGTCCCAGTGGCCGATCTTGCGAGGATGATGTCGTAGCTGGGGCAGGAAACGGGTCCCCACCCCTGGTTAACTTCCACAAAGGGCAGGTGGTGACTAGGGTGGTAGAGAAGGGGACCCAGAGCCTCCCCTTAACCCCTCTGGCCATGCCCGCCCCCGGCTGGGCGCAGCCCCTCCCCTGCACCCGCTTTCCCCCTCTGCCTCTTTCAGGCCCATAATGATCAGCAGGGCAGGTCCCCCTGGGTTCCTTCATAGTCCCTGCCCTGAACAAAAACCTGCTCTTAATGCCCGCGCCATGGCCAGGCTCGCAGCCGCCGCCGCCGCCTGGGGAGGGGCCACTGTGATTCCAGTTTATACCCCTGCAGGCCAGCGGCTTCCACAGGGGGAGCAGGGGCTGGGGGGGGGGGAGTGAGGGGTGGGGGCGGGGCCGTGAGCTGGGGTGCTAATCAGATGCGCGCCGGCCCCCCGCCACCTCCCCCTGGTTAGCCCCTCGGTGGACTTGGGGTTTTATTCTATTTGGTTATTATTATTTTTTAATGAGGTCAGACCGAAGCTCCATCTGCCCCGGCCTGCCTGCCTGGGTTTGAAGGCAATTAAACCGGAGACTAACCTCTTAATTAGGGTTTCTCTGTAAATCTCATTTGATAAATTCCTTATCAACCTTGGCTTTAACTACAGCGCGTCCTGGAGATGGGATTGCGCCCCCTCCCGGGACCTCGCGGTGGATGCCCCCGCCCCCCCACCCCGCTCCCAGGCCCCCCTGCTCCGCCAACGGGCGCACTTGCAGCCAGAGTCTGCCCCAGGAAGGCTGCGGGACAGGCCCCTTTCAGGGGTAATTAATCAGAAAATGTAGCGGTGCCCGATGATTCCGGAGAACTTATCCACCACCTTCTAATTCTGCTCCTCCTTCTGCCTCCCTCCTAGGCCTTTCTTACAACCATTTTTTTAGGTGGGTGGGGGACTGAACTCTGCTAAGGGGATTCTCCAGCCTCACCCCCTCCCTTCCGCCCTGTGGATAGTGCATCTTTTTTCTCTTCTCTTTTTAAAAATGCAAGTGCAGCCGCGAGTGGACATGGCCATGGCGGGGGTCAGGCTCCTGGCTGCGGGGAGCCGGGGGCAGCTGAGGCTGATCCTGTACGCTGCCAGACATCAGAGCTATGCTTAACCCTTTGGAGCCTGGCTCGTGCCTGCTGCTTCAGGATCACTGGGCCCTTCTCTCTGCTATTTGAAAGGGAGAGAGAGAGAACTGATCTGTCTGCTGATGGGCTGGGCCAGTCTGAAGCCAGTGCCTGGAACTCCATCCTGGCCTCCCACGTGGGTGGCGGGGGCCCAAGCACTTGAGGTCTCACCCGCCGCTGCCGCTGCCTTCCTGGTGCGCATGAGCAGGAAGCTGGACTCAGAAGCGGAGCTGGGGCTTGAACCCCGGGCCCTCCTGTGTGGCAGGAGGGCGTGTCAAGGGCGTCTTCGCAGCTGTGCCGATCACCCGCCCAGGCGCCACCCCCTTCTTCCCCCTCCCTTTGCTGGGGTCGGGGACCTCGTCTTGGGGACTCCTGTTGTAAGGTTTCCTACTAAAACTCTTCAAGCTTGGCTCTGTGGCGGGGGTGGGGCCAGCGGCCCGGAGGACAGTGTCCAGTTGGATTTTGGCTCTGGCCGCGGGGCCCAGCACAGGCCGTGTGTTCAGGACTGGGGTCAAGACGCCAGCTAACTGGGCAGGGTTACAGATGGGGAAACTGTGGCCCAGAGACGCGCCGATGAGCTGGGTCTCCCAGGTGGTAGCGGGCAGGGGCCTGACCCTCCCAGCTCTGAGCTCTGCACATCAGAGCCCCTGGGGGAACAAGAGGGGAGAGGCCTGGCTCGGGTATGATAATATTTATTTATTTATTTATTTGAAAGAGTTACACAGAGGAGAAGCAGAGAGAGAGAGAGAAAGAGAGAGAGAGAGAGAGAGAGAGAGAGAGAGAGAGAGAGAGAGGTCTTCCATCTGCTGGTTCATTTCCCAATTGGCCACAATGGCCAGAGCTGCACCGATCCAAAGCAGGAGCCAGGAGCTTCTTCTGGGTCTCCCACATGGGTGCGGGGGCCCAAGGACTTGGGCCATATTCTTACCGCTTTCCCAGGCTACAACAGAGAGCTGGATCGGAAGTGGAGCAGCCAGGTCTTGAACTGGTACCCATGTGGGATGCCGGCGCTTTAGGCCTGGGGGTTAAGTTAACCCCTGCGCCACAGTGCCGGCCCCTTGCAAGCAGCTCCCATTTTCCAGGCGAGGAGGGGAAGGACCTGCCTGTGGGCGTGGCCTGCAGGTGGTAACGCCCATCTGCCCCTGCCCACGGAGCCAGGCCACCCCTGGGCACTGGGCGCACCGGGTCTCCCTCACCTGTGGAGCTTGTCCAGTCAGATGGACGCTATGTGACATGGCCAGCATGTTGTCATGGTGACACGGGGTCTGGTCTCCCTGTGGCTTAGTGCCGCCAGCCCATAGTGGGGGGAGGCTTCTGTGATTGTGTGACTGTCGGTATCTCTGGGCCTCAGTTTCCTGATCCGCATCAGCCCCCTGGAGCTGTGTGAGCCCCAGACCCCCAGCTATGCACAGAAGCCTCGTGTGCGTGGTTTGTATCCTGCAGGCTCTGTCGCATGTCAGTGGTTCTGGTTAATATTCTTCCGCAGTGGTGGTGAGGAAACCCTGAGAATCCCCAGGGGAAGAGGTCCCCTGTTAGGATCTATACCCCTGGGGACTCATTGGGGTTCCCAGGGGATCAGTGCGAGCTGGGAGTGGGAGGCCCCCTCCTGCTGCCCAGCCTGGGCGTGGGCTGTGTGACCTGGGAAGTGACTCCACCTCTCTGTGCTCTGCTGGTCGGGAGGAAGTGCCCACTCGCTCAGGGGGCCAGTGGGGTCAGTTGGTGGGGGGATGGAGAGGCATGTGCCTCGTGTTGCTGGCTGGGCCTCAGTTTCCCCAACAAGAAGTAGTCCACCCGGGTGCACATCACAGCTTCCGAAAAAGCCATTCAGACGTGGGGACTGTCGCAGAAAGTGAGACCACATCTCTGCAGGGTGCAGGGAGATCTGAGTCCGGGAGGCACAGCCCTGGCAGCTCCAGGTCTGTCCCAGGGTCCCCAAGAGGGTGCCATGATGGGGGAGGGGTCTCCTGTGTAGCCTTGAGTGAGTTCAACTTCTCCCTCTGTACAATGGGCATTGTGGAGGGAGGCTGGTGCCTCGTAGAGTGGCGGCGAGGACTGCGGCGAGGCGTGCCAGGCCCTCACCTGAGTGTGGGATGCCCTTCGCCCAGCCAAGTCCAGAATGTGAACTTGAATCCTCCCCTGGCTGCCCGCAGACTCCTTTCCTCTCTGGCCCTGTGTCCCTCTTGCCCGGTGTCTGCTCCGCCTGGAGCCGTTTAATATTCTGCCGAGGTCAGATGAACTCATCGGGGCCCGGCGCACAGCTGAGGCAGCCCAGTGCCCGGCCGCCTTGCAGAGCTTCTGCTGGCCCCCTTGGCTGCAGGGTGGGCGGCAGCGGTGGCAGCTGGGGGATAGGGCCCCCCTTTTTTCTAGGTCCCCCTGGGGGAGGCTGCCTCCCCAGGTGGAGCTCCGGGAGGGCCGGTGGATGTGGGCAGGGGTGACCCTGGTTTCCCGGCCTGTGCTTCTGGGCTCGGAGGGTCTGCGTGAGAGGCCTTCTTGGCAAGGCAGAAAAAGCCGGGCCTCCTCTCTATTCTTCTCGGGATCCTCCGGTGCCCCAGCCTCTGGCTGGGCCCAGCTGGGGCAAGAGCAGCCCAGCCTGCAAGCCGTAATAGGGACAGTGCGGTGACAGTCGCTGGGCTAAGTGTGCTGTTGGGGCTAACTCCTTCACTCCCTGGACTCCCTGGAGGCTTATGCCCATTTGACAGTGAGAAAACTGAGACCCAGGCAGTGAGCTGGCTCGAGCAAGATCAGGCAGCCGGGCAGTGGCCAGCCTGGAGCCTCTGGCTGCTGTGGCAGTCATGTGTGCACCTGCGGGCTTGTCCAGAGGTTAGGTGGGATGTCTAGCTGTGCAGTGTTACACACAGGCATTCAGTCGGCGCTACTTAAGTGCTTGCCGTTCCCATTGCCAGCAGCCTCTCCTGCCTGCCTCGATTTTCACCCAGCTCCCTTGCAAGGCAGAGAAGCCTGAATCGTCTTGCGTCGTTATCCTGGATAAAATTCAGTACAATATGTGCAATTTCTCTGCTGAGATGGGGTGAGGCGCGGGGTGACGGGCTGAGGAGCTGGGGTGGCGCCGGCTGGGCCAGGTGCTGGGCTTGTCGGCAGCTGGCTGTGCCCTGCCTGTGAGCACCCATCTATCAGCCTGGAACCCATTGCTGCCATTTCTGCCCAGGGCAGAGAGAGCGTGGAGGGCCCGCAGGAGGATGTGACGGCTCCTGTCCTTACCTTGTATCTGAGGGTCTGGGGAAATGGTCCTGCCACTGGGTCTTACCCCACAGTCTCTCTAGCAGAGCAGAGAGCAGAGTCTTCCAGCAGCAGAGTCCAAGACTTAGTGTTCTGCTCGGTGGCAGCGCCACTTCCCTCCCGGGTGACCGCGGACAGATGGCTTCCTCTCGCAGAGGCTCAGTTTTTCTCATCTGCAAAATGGGGGTTAATTCTGACTATTCTGTGAATGAGTGGAGGGGTCAATGCACTTTTTGTTTTCTTTCTTTTTAAAGATTTGTTTATTTATTTGAAGGGAGATATATGGAGAGAGAGAGAGAAAGAGAGAGTGAGCGAGCAAATGAGTGAGTGAGAGAGAGAGAGAGAGAGAGAGAGAGAGAGATGGATGGGCCAGACTGAAGCCAGGAGTCAGAGGCTTCTTCCAGGTCTCCCACGTGGGTGCAGGGGTTGAAACACTTGGGCCATCTTCTGCTGCCTTCCCAGGTGCATCCGCAGGGAGCTGGATTGGAATCGGAGCAGCCAGGTCTCCAACTGCTGCCCATTTGTGATGCTGGTGTAGGAGACGATGGCCCCACCTGCTATGCCACAACCTGGCTGCAGGAGATGTGGGCTTTAATCCCAGTCTGACCTTGGCCTGTAGGTTGGCCTTGGGCAAATCACTTTACTTAACCGGGCTTCCGTTTCTCCCCTTGTGTGGTTGGAACAAGGTCGGATTACAGATTCAGCAGCAAGTGGTCATCTGGATTGATTAGTTCTGGCTGCCTGGAGCCTTGTGTGGAGACTCGGAGGCTGTGCTTGGGTTCCATGGGAGGGGGTGCTACAGTTGATTAGCAAAGTCTGCCGTGGGCTCACGAGCAAATGTACTGTGGTGGGAGTCCAAGGTGGTCGCCCATCTCGGTGGCCCCAGATTGGCCTCCACACCTGAACCTCTCTGTTTGAAAAGGACGGGGCTCACCATTTGCAGGGAAACCTACATCGTCATGGCAACCGTGGAATGGGAGGGACCGTAGATACGGTTCTAATCGGCACTGTCCCACAGAACTTTCTAGATGATGGAAGCATCCTAGACCTGTGCTGTCCAGGACAGAACTCGCTCAGATTGTCATTGTGATGGCGGGATGGATTTGTGCATTTTATTCAATTAAAAAATATAAAAGCCACATGTGGATAGCAGCTACCATCTTGGACCGCCCGGTTCTGGACTCCCCCAGGGTCCTTGAGCTTATAGGTGTTCCCAGGATCATTGACTGGGTACCCCTAAGTGTGCCAAGAACTCTGGGTGGTTCATGGGAGGTGCAAGCCTGTTGCTTAGCAACGAAGCACTCCTGTAGCTCCGCCCACCAGCACCCAGGAACCACTCTTCAAGCCTTGGGCTCAGGTGGGTGAGCTGTGCTTGGCTGGATGAGAGTGTCTCTCTGGCCGGCGCCGTGGCTCAACAGGCTAATCCTCCACCTTGCGGCGCCGGCACACCGGGTTCTAGTCCCGGTCGGGGCACCGGATTCTGTCCCGGTTGCCCCTCTTCCAGGCCAGCCCTCTGCTGTGGCCCAGGAGTGCAGTGGAGGATGGCCCGAGTGCTTGGGCCCTGCACCCCATGGGAGACCAGGAAAAAGCACCTAGCACCTGGCTCCTGCCATCAGATGAGCGCGGTGCACCGGCCGCAGTGCGCCGACCGCGGCGGCCATTGGAGGGTGAACCAACGGCAAAGGAAGACCTTTCTCTCTGTCTCTCTCTCTCACTGTCCACTCTGCCTGTCAAAAAAAAAAAAAAAAGAGAGAGAGTGTCTCTCTGCCTCCCGGTGGGTGGGGGCTGGCCGGATCAGATGCCCCCGACCGAGGGCACACATGCCAGGCTGGTGCCCGCTGTGGCACCCAAGCATGGGCAGGTGTCTCCTGGTGGGCCAGGAGGGAGGGCAGGGTGAGGGGCACCTAGAGGAGCGGGAAACGGTCTTCCGTTCTTTCCTTCCCTCTCTCCCTGCCCACTTCCTCTCCCTGTCCCCGGCCTCTCTGGCATGATGTGAGAGGAGAAGCGGCTTTGCAACCTCGCTGGGGCCGGGCCGGTCACCCCAGGGAGACTCCCAGACTTGATGCTGCAATCCCGGCATCCCTCAAACAGGCTGGGGGTGGGGGACACTGGGGCCAGGACAGGAGTTAATCTTGCTGCAAGATGCGTTGGAAATCCATGCCTCGCTTTTTCCTAAGGCGCATGTGCCGAGAGCTTTGTGAAGACCCTCTGTCATTGTCTTCTGTGCGAAGTGCTTGCTTAGAAGGGGGTCTGAGCCCAAGCCACGCCCTCACCCTGCCCACCCCTCCCACTGGGGGCTCCCTCCCTAAACCAACCCCAGAGCTTGTCCCTGGGGGTCCAGTCTTGGGGCTGGAGGGGGCTGGATATTGGTCCCGTCGTGAGTTTGGCACCCAGCGCCTGGATGACACTGAAGGGGGAGAATCTTGCTGTCTGCATTTTGGAGGACGGCTGCTGGCGTGGGCGGGGTCCTGTGTCATCCCCCGGAGTCTGTGGGACTCCTAGGGGGCACGCCACTTCTCAGGGCATTTTGGAGGGGCACTAGGTGAACCTCCCAGAGTCATCTCCAATTCTCAGGCACCCAGCACATCGGGAAAGCCCCTGGCCAGCCCCTGGCCAGGCAACGCGCTTTGATGCTTTGAGCCTCCATCATCATGGGGACCCTTTTAGGCTTGTTCCTGTACCCAGGAATCAATGCTTTCGGCCGTGTGGCTTGTGCACCTGCAGTGTGCCAGGGGCCAGGGTCGAGGTGGTTGATCAGAGCCGTGAGACCCCCGGCACCTGGCAGGGTTCCCACGCAGGGTTGCAAGAGAGGGCAGTGCCACGAGACCGCTGAGGGGCTCGGAGAGGCCCCAGCCCCCACCCCAACCCCGCCGTAGGAGGGATGCAGAAGAGTGAGCCAGGGGAAGGGAGAAAGGGGGTCGTGGCCAGGAGGAGCTGGAGCTGGCAGGAGTGCCATTGCGACCCCGTGGTGGCAGCAGTGCATTCTAGAAGCTCCGTGTGACCGCGTCTGCTGGGGGGCCAGGGGCCCGGTGCGGGCTTGGGCCCCCTGGCCTGCGCACACCTCTCTCCCTGCCTCACCCCTCAGCCTTCTACACCCGGCAGCCCACTTAGGCTTAGGGCAGTGGCCACGGTTTTGGCTTAATCCCTACGGAAGACGCCAACCAAATCCTGAAAATCCTCCTGACGGCTGGGGTGTGGATGGTGCAAAACGAGTTGTACCCAGGGAAGCTCTCTCGGCAGGTGAGGCTGCAGTCACCTTAGTCACTCAGCCCCCGCCCCTGCGGCCGCCTCTTCCCATGCTCTCTGCTTGGGAGGAATTTGCCCCTCCGCCCCGCCACCCCCAGCTTCCAGGGCCAGCACCAGAGATGGGTGCTGTGGGCCCAGCAGGTGCAGCTGGAGCCCAGGCCAGCCCTTTCCCCACCCAAAGTCTAGCCCTCCCCCATCCTGCCCCCAGGGCAGTTTGGACTGGGGGTCACCCACTCAGCTCATCTGCAGGCTGTATATTCACAGTCCTGGCTGTCCCCCTTAAACAGCCCAGAGAGGGCAGGCACTGTACCTGCAGCCACACAGCTGGTCTCTGCCAGAGCAGGATCCTGGGCTCCTGGAGCGGGGGGTAGGGGAGCTGCCTCCAACACCCCAAGGGAAAGGCAAGGAGGGAGTCACGGCTGAGTCTGCAGGTGCCTTTGGGAGGTGGGAACGGGGTAGGGGTGCCCTGGGCACAGGCACCGGGGAGCTTCGTCCTCTGTTGTTGGCATGAGAGGAGCCGAGCAGCTCCTTCTGGGCCGTGCATCTCACCCGAGTTGTCCCCGTGGCCAGACACGAGGGCCTGGGCATAGAGACTCAGGCTTGGGGCTCCTGCAGACCCAAGTTCGAATCCAGCTCTGTTCCGGGGCTGTGGACAGAGGAAGTGAGGGCAGTAGTGGGAGGATTCCGGGCTGGCCCAGGGTCCTGGCTCTGCCTGGCGGGCCGCCCTGTTCCTCCCGGCCTTGAGGCCGAGCTGCTGTTTGCCTGATCGGTCCTGGGGCTCTGAAAAGGGGCTCTTTAGAGGGTTGTGGGGCCTCTCCCATCTCCCCTGCCTGACGCCGCGACTGCCTCTGTGAACTGGGACGTGAGCTGTCGCCCCCCCCCCCCACCCAGGTCTCGGGGCCTGTGGGTGAATGGTTCCAGTTTGTGGCTTCTGCTCGTGTCCACGTGGCCACTTGACCGGGTATTGGGCTAGCCGACCTTAAATCTATGTGAAAACAGTCGTCAGCGAAGGGTCAGCACATGAGCGTGGCTGCGTTCCAATAAAACTTTATTTGCAAAAACAGGCTGAGGGCCGGCTGGGGCTCGTGGGCTGCGGATTGGTGACGCCAGCAACTCCTCCATGCGTGACGTGGGGCGGAGGTTGCCTTGGGGACAGATCGGTGAGTTCAGCAGGAGGGATGTGTGACGGATGTTAGCCAACAGCGTGAACGTGGCCTCGTGTGCTCCCCCGGCTGCCATGCCCGCCGGGTTTCTGGTCTCTCCTCTCAGATGGGGAGACTGGGACGCAGACACTGCTGGGTGACCCGGGTGCACCCCCACGCCTCCTCGGGCCTCTGTGCCCCCCCCCAGCCTCAGGGAGCCCTTGCTGATGTCACCCACAGGGCAGGATGATGTCATCTGTAGGTGGAGGGCAGGTGGTGGCCTGGGCGGGCAGAGTCCCTGGTGGGGCTGGGATCGGGCGCCCCTGCCGGCCCAGGGCTCCCCTGGGACTTTGTCCCTGTGGGGTGAGAGCACCCCAGGGCCCTGGTCCCTCACCAGAGCCTGTGTCTCCCTGCTGGGGCGTCTGTCACAAGGCTGAACCAGATGCGGTGCGAGCCCCTTGTTCACCGTGACAGATCCCCGCAGCCCCTCCCCTCCCCCGGAGCCTT
Source organism: Sylvilagus floridanus (assembly GCA_949820135.1). Classification (NCBI taxonomy): domain Eukaryota; kingdom Metazoa; phylum Chordata; class Mammalia; order Lagomorpha; family Leporidae; genus Sylvilagus; species Sylvilagus floridanus. The sequence goes on from OX463233.1 coordinate 162,850,733, forward strand.
CTGTGGCTCCCTGTTGCTTGCAGGAACAAGGCCACCCCCTTCCTGGGTCTCCGTGACTGCGCCCACTGGGGCTTTGCTTCTTCCTCTTCCTCGCTTGCCCCTTGGGCCCTAAACCAGGGCCCCTTGCACCTCTCTCTTGGTGTCATAGAGGTCACCCTAGGGCTTGGGGCCCCTCTCGGTTTCTCTCCCTGCAGACTTTATTTGCACCCTGAAGCCCCTCTCACTCGCCGCCTCCTCTGGGAAGCCCTCCTGGATGTCCTGCTCTCCCGCCAGGGCCCATGACATAGGGCAGCCTTTTGTTCCCCACAGGGCTTGTGCTCTGATGTGCGGGTTCACATTCACCCAAACTTCCTTCCCCCAGGCTGGGCGCAGGCCCTGCCTCAGGGTCCCCTCTCTGAGTCCCGTGTCCAGCACACGGCCAGGGACACACAGGGGGTTGGAGGCAATGCTGTTGGGCTCCTGTAGCCGGCACCAGGTGTGGGTTTGGGAGACTGATTCTGCTCATGGGACATTGAGTGCCTTTTGGGTGCTGGGGGTGCCTGAACCCATTTTCCAGGTGAGTAAGTAGAGACTCAGGCAGCCTAGGTGTCTGAGGCGGGGTCACACAGGCTGGCAGTGATACGGCCTCTTTCTGCCCAGAGTGCCATCGTCCCACAAGGGACTCCCAGGCAGAACCTTTTACTGGGACATAGCGGCGCTTGGGGGGCTTCTGTGGGTGAGCAGAGCACTCGTCGGCCCCTCAGTTGCTAGTGGAGGCCTGGATCGCAGTGTGAGGCAGATGCCCCCAAGAGCCTCCGCCCCAGACATCCACGCTCCGAGAACGGATTTTCCAAAATTCAGCTGTGTCCTGGAATCTGATCTTCCCGGTGATGGCCCGGAGGCTGTGAATTGTCTCATTTTATAAAAATAGTAACCGCAGAAAGACTTACAGTGCAGCAGGTGGAATGCTGGGGGCTCAGCCTGGGAGGATGCGGGGGTCAGAGAGGTATAGCGTCCTGCTCTGGGCTGCCCAGCGTTGGGTCCAACACCGTTTGGCTGAACTATGGGCGAGAAAGCAAGAGAGCAGAGAGGGCGGAGGGAGGGACAGGCTGCGGACTGCCCAGTGCAACAATAGTAGCAATACCAGAGCAGCTGCCTGTCCGGGTTTTTTATCTTTATTTTCAGTTCATTTGAGAGGCACAGAGGCATCTTGCCTCCCCTGGTTCACCCCCGAGTTGGCCACCAGAGCCAGGGCTAGGCCAGGCGGAACTCCATCCAGGTCTCCCACGTGCCCGGCAGAGACTTTAAGAACTTGTGCCATCGCCCCCTGCCTCCCAGGGTGCGCTTCAGTAGGAGGCCGGGTCAGAAGCCGGAAGCAGGCGTTCCCAGAAGGGATACGTGGCCCAGGGGGTGGATGGCCACCCCAAGAGCAGCTCCTGTGGACTGGGGTCCCCTGGGTGCACGGGGCTTTGCTTGGGTTATCATGGCCCCCAACCCCCTCTCCCCAACCCCCACAAGGACCCCCTGCAGCCAGTGCTCCCGCGGGCAGAGTTTCCCTGGAGAGAATTCACTTCCCCAGAGCTGATGGGCAGTGCCCTGGCTACAGGAGCCCCTGCCTGCACGGCTGTCTGGGGGCAGGTGCAGGCTGAGGGGTGTGCCCGTGCCCCTCCCCCTCTCCCTTCCCCTCCCCCAGAGCTGTCATGTCTCAGCAGCACGAGCCCAGAGCGGCCCGGGGCTGTGCAGGGCTGTGTTTGGCACAGGTCACTGGCTGCACGGCTGGAGGCACCAGGACAAGAAGCCAGACTGGAGATGATGCTGCGGCCGGCTGCAGAGCCCGCGCCGCCAACCTGCCCGTGGGTGTGGGTCGCTCCATCCATCCCAGGGCGCTGCGCCTCCTTGGGCCCCACGCCCAACCCACGCCTCCTTCAGAGCTGGGGGAGATCCCCAGTGCCCAGCCCCCTCCCCCCACTGCGGCCCAGGCCGGCCCCCAGCCCTCGGCAGCCTCTCAATCTAAGTGACAGCTGCCCTCAGCCAAGTCAGCTCGGATTAATTCCCAGGCATCCAGCGGCCTGGCCCAGCCGCCCCAGTGGCTTCAGCCTGCAAGGGGGGCCTGGCCGGGTCCTTCCTGAGCGCTGGAGTGGGGGGAAGTCAGGCACCCCCCCCCCCCGCTCCTTCGGAGCCCCGGCCAGGCCTCCTGCCCTGTGGGTGGGGGAAGCGTGGCGCGGAGCGGGCTTGTCCCGGGCCGGGAGTCTTAGAGTTCTGTGCCCGAAAGTCAGAGCGTGGATCTCAGAGAGGGAGAGAGACAGAAAGAAAAAGAGAGACAGGGACAGACAGACAGACACTCTGGCCTCTGTGGTGTTAATACAAACATATGTTTTCACATCAGACAGCCCTGGCCGTGCCACTGGCCAGCTGCGTGGCCCTGCGTCTGTGACGTTCCCTCCCTGACCCTCCGTGTCCTCTGCTGTCGAGTGGGCTGGCACATCAGGCCAGCCTGTCCCTGGCTGCTGAGTGGCGCGTGGCCGGCGTTCCCTGTTACGTCCCTGGGGCTGACGGCACAGGCTGCTTGGCTTTGTTCTGTCCTCTTCCCGGCTGTCACAGGACTCGGTGGCCAGACATTGTCATGGATGGACGAGCAGAGAAGGGGCAAGGACGCCAGCAGGGCTGGGCTGAGGGGCTGGCCGGTCCCCTGGGCTTGCCTGTGTGGCCCCTGTGGGATGCCCAGGCTGCTGGCCACCAGCCCTCGATTCCCTGGTCCCCGGGGGCTTAGGTTGAGCTGTTTTCATGTGCCTCACTTCGGGAGGGGCCTCTTCTCAGCCTCGGGTGACATCTGATTGCCCCAAAGGGACAGAAGCAGGCAGGGGATTGTGCATCATTTTAGAGAAAACCAAACAGGTCCAGAGAGGGGGAGTGACTTGTCCAAGGTCACACAGGAGGCAGGTGACAGAGCTGGGATGAGAACAGGAAATCCTTATGCAATACTGGGAAGCCGAGAGCGAGCCTGAGCCGCACAGACTCGGCTGCCCCTGGGGGGCTCTGAGCCCAGCTCCTGTGACTTTCCTGGAAGGATTGTACCCCCCACCCCCGCTGCCAGGGTGGGAGGGGCAGACCACGGGGGAGGTTGAACCCAGGCCTCTGAGCCGGGAGTTGGAGGAACCCCAGGTTGCCACGTGTGTGTGTGTGGGGGGGAGGGGGCAGCTGTGGGGGAGGGGGCTGAGGCTCTGCTTCTCGGCTTGCTCCGTGGTCCTGTGGTCTTGGTTGCTGCCGCCCACACCTGGCTGAGACTTGCTGCTCCTTCTCTGTCCCAGAGTCAGCAAGGACCCCAGGGGGAGGGGGCGGGGCCCAGCACTGCAGGAGGACAGCCCACCCTCCCGCCCTCCCTTCCCTCCCTCTCCCCTCCCTCTCCCCTCCCCCCTCTCCCTCTCCCCCTCTCTCTCCCTCTCCCCCTTTCTCTCCATCTCTCTCCCTCTCTCTCCCCCTCTCGCTCTCTCGCTCTGCCTTTCAAGTAGCTAAAAACAAACATTAAAAAAACTAGTGCATGGAAAATGGAAGGAAATAATTAACGTTTATTTCAGTGCAAAAAAAAAATCTGCTTTTGAAATGCGTGCCTGTAAAGAGTTTCGCGAAGCGCCTGGGAGAAGCATCCCACGCGAGAGTGTGCCTGGGCATCCGGGGTGTTCACACCAGGCCAGCGCAGCTGTCCGTGCCAGGTTCCTGTGCCGGTCGGGGTGTGCTCTCACATGGCTGGGGCGGGGCGGCTGGCGGTGCGGGGGACAGTGCTGGGACGTGAGGTGGGAGACTCTAGAGGGCAGCAGGCCAGGTTGTGTGGCACCACGGGTTCTGTCCTGAGAGCACTGGGGAGCTATGGAAGGTGGTAGCAGGTGCTTCGGGAAGCTCACCCCGGTATGGAGGCAGAGAACAGCCAGCCCCTTGGTCTCTGGGGCCAGGGCTGGCTTTGGCGTGCACGCCCAGCCCTGGTTGGAGATGAAAAATAGGAGCTGTGGCAGTCTGGGCTCACGGATGGGGTTGGGGTTGGACTTAAGGGACTCCCGGGCTGCAAGGGACAAAGGCGTCAAGAGGAGGTGGCCCGATTGATTGACAGCTGTCACGGAAACCCAGTGTCCCCAACCCCCTCTTCCCTCCCCCCCCCCCCCCCCCCCCCCCCCCCGAGCCAGGTCCAGATAAAGGAGAAAGCAAAATGCATTTCCCTCTGTAGGAAGCCGGAGAGGTTGAGTGGGGTGAGGGGCCCTTGCTATTGTGTGCTGGGGCCCACACTGCTCCAAGTGAGAAATGCGCTCGGAATTCCAATTCCCCTGCTCTGCCTGGGATGGAGCCCGCCCTGCACACACCCCCATCCCCTCCAGCCTCAGCAGGCAGGGACAGGAAGCTGGCCCCTCCAGTGTGACACAGGGGGCCAGCAGTGCCCACCACGGCTGCCCTGCCGGCAAAGCCTATAGCTATTGGAGAACTGAGGAGGAGTGCAGATCTGAGGCTTGAGGGTTCATAGGTGTCCTCCTAGCAGTCTGAGAGGGAGGTTCCATGACTTCCTGTTACAGCCAGGTTTGCACCTCTCCCAGGAGCCCATGGTCTGAGCACTGCTGCCCCATACCCTTGGCCTTGCCCCAGTGGATAGCAGGAGGCCACAGGTCCCCTTCCCATGGGGTCCTCGGTAGAACAGCGGCTGGCCACGCTTTGGCGGCCGTGGGAGTTGGCAGTGGCTCCTCACGTGGCTCAGGACACCTGTGCACGCACGTGGCTCACCCAGATAGGATCCCAGTCCCAGGGTGATCAGTGCAGAGCAGGCTGATGCTGAGGTCTGTTTTGCTGACTTCAAAGACACGCCAGTCCCCCGTGGGCAGCAGCTCCAGAAACAAAGTGAACAAGGCAATGCCCCCTGGTGAGCGCCTGCGCATCCCTCTCCAGCCTCCACCGCGGGCAGCCGTGGCCAGCGGGAGGGTCGTCTGCCCTCCCCATCAGTGCCCCAGCCGGGTCCCTCTCGCAGCCCGGCCAGCGACAAGGGCAGGCGGCACTCACGGCCAGCGCTGGCGGCAGCGCACCGTGTGCCAAGTGCTTTCCACGGATCATTTCACTTAATCCCTCTAACTGCCTCCCCGACGGCCAGCCCCATTCTTTTCCCACCCTGTTCCTTAGAACTAGGGTTCTGAGAGCGGGAGTGATGTGCACGCCAGTCCCTTGCTCTGAGAATGGCCGCCACGCTCCTTGCAGAGCCGTGCCAGGGAAAACACGGCTACTCATGGCACCTGCTCTCTCCCGGGTCTCTCTCCCCTCCCTGGCGCCCATTGTACCCATGGTGGACTGAGAAACGCTGGAGACAAAATCCAGCGCCTGCAAAATTGGATGCAGGGCTGAGGGAGTGGGTGGCGGGGTAGGAGGAGGGGCTGGGGGGCTCTGCAAGGATTCGTGCACCTGAAGAGAGGGTGGGGAGAGGTCTTGGGGAGGAGGAATGGCAGGGTCATCCTGGCTCCAAGTTCCACCTTGCACGTGGGGTGTGAGGCCCTGCACGGCCCAAACCTGCTGAGGACCATGTGACGGGAGGGGTGGGGGGAGTTTGCAGATGAGGACACAGCTGACCCCTTCCATGTCCCCACACGTGCAGTGTCGCCGGCTCTTTCTCCTGTGTGACCTCCTAGGCTGCTCTGAGCCAGGCCCCACCAGGTATGCCCATCTCTGAGTTCTAAGTGGGGAAACTGAGGCTGAGAATCCTGGGCTGAAAGAAGACCTGGTGACCCAGCTCCAGGGGACCCCTGGGCAGTTCCCTGCCCTGTGAAGCCTCAGTCTTCCCATCTGTCAAATGGGAATGGGGGTCACTTCACAGTCAGCGCATGGGCCCAGACTGAGTGCCCCTTGCCCAGACAGACCAAGGTGATGGGGAAGGTGGGAACAACACCTTGCACGGTGGCTGGCGGTGCCAGGCACTCGGTAATCCCAGGGTCTCCTCCCGACCCCAGGAGCCCCTTACCCCCACCCGCCCCCAGCCCTGGGGTCAGAGGGCTTCGGCACAGCTGGGGCAGGCCGTGACTTGAGGCGGCTTCCGGGGGCCTGATGAATCTGCAGCCGGGGCAGCCTCCGGCCTCGGGCGTGTTGGGTTCCCCCCTCCCCTGCCCGCCCCACCTCCCCAGCTGGAATGAATCCGGCGGAGAGAGGATCAGTTTGGTCATGCTCGGCTTGTCAAGAACTGACGCAGAATATTCTGTCTGAAAAATCAGCTTCCCCGGGGCTGGCGCGGCTGGCTGGCTCGTCCCAGGCAGAGGCTGGGGCAGCCCCGGGCCCCCTCCGAGCGTGGGGAGACAGCTCATCCTGCTGCTGGGGGATGGTGGGATTGGATACCACAGGGCCCCAGCATGCCCTCCTTAAATCCACCCCAGCCAGGCAGCACAGCGGCTGTGGCCCGGCCACTTCTAGATCCTGGGAGCCGTGGCAATGGTGGGTGGGTCTGTACCCCTCGCCCAGCAGACTCCGCCCCCCAATGGCTCCACAGCCTCTGCTGTCCCAGTGTGAGGCTCGGGAAACTTCCTTCCACCTTCCTGGCACTGGGCGGGCGGGAGCTGTCCCCTCCAGCCTCTGTCTTCCCCTCTGTGAGTGGGCACCAGGGGCCCCGTGTTCCATGCGCGCAGTGAAGGAATGGGGTGCTCTCTGGCCAGAGCCGCCTGGTGCCAGCTCTTGCATCCTGGGAATGCCGCTCCTTCTGGGGGGGGGTGCACGAGGCAGCGGTGTGGCTGGGACGAGTGTGGATCCAGGAGCAGGGGCGTCGGGGCGTACTGGGTGCGGGGGGAGCCTGCGCAGCCCCCCAGGCAGGCAGCCCTGCGTGCGCCGTCGGCAGCATCCTGGCTCAGCAGCCCTGCAGCCTTCGCTCAGCATCTCAGCTTCCCCATCTGTGAAATGGGGCAAAGACTCCAGTTCCATGCACCTGACCATTTCCCCAGGAAGGTGGGGGCGGGAGACTCTTAGGGGCTCCTAGGGAGCTGCAGGGGCCCCTCACCTGCTGACCCATCCCCGTGCCAGTGACAGGGGGCGCTCCCTGTGTGCCCCGGGAGGATGGCATTGTCCCTGCTTTACCAGGGTGGGGGCACTGAGGTTCAGAGTGGCAAAGTGGCCCCCTATCCCCTTACTCACAGCCTGGCCCCACTTCCTGGGCCCCACCCGCAGGGAGGGTTGTCTCTGTGGCTTCGCTCTGCTCCCGCTTACTCCTGGAGGGTGTGGTGGGCAGGGCGACTCCTGCTTGGCACGGGGCCCTGGCTGGGCTCGCACGGAGCGTGGAGGGCGGGCCGGCGGCAGAGAGGGGGGCAGGCTCCGGGTGTGCTCCCTCGGCCCCCGTTCCAGCTTTGCTGCCTTCCAGCCCCCCAGCCTCTCTCCAAACCCCAGCCTGGCTGTGCGGCCTCGGGTGACTCACCTGCTCTCTCTGAGTCAGGCTTCAGGGAGAGGGGGAGGAGAGCGCTCGTGGGCAAGGGCGTGGAAACATGGCATGGGGCGATGCATTTCTTTCGGTGCAGGCAACTTGGGAAATCGTGTCGCTATTGCATAATACGCAGCGTCTGCAAAGGTCTCCGGGCCTCTCATAGGCTTGGGTTCCGGGGACCCCTTGCACTAAGGTGAACATCTTTGGGTTCCATTTCCCATGAACGCCCCCGCCCTCAGCACCCGAAGTCTTTTCCTGCACAAACTGGGCTGGCTTGGTCAGGGTCCCCAGAGTCAGCACAGCACTTTATAGTTTACACGTCACTGGCCTGGTTGAGTCATGGGCACCCCCGTTTCAGAGGCAGGCACTCGACTCGGGTCCCTTCATGCAGCCAGAACCCCAGACTCCAGGGTGTCCGGCTGTGCAACCCCAGGGGAGCTCCTGGGGCTCTCTGGGCTGCAGAAGCCTCATGTAGGGTGGAGGCCCAGAGGCTGAGTCTGGCAGGGAGGGTGGGAGTGGGAGGCTCTGGCAGGAGGCACAGGAGGGTAGGGGGTCCTCTCAAAGCCTCCTCTGAGCCTCAGCCCCTGCCTCCTCTGGAAAACTCCTACACATCCTTTGGTGCCCACCTTAGATGCCCATCCTTTCCAGGAAGCCCTCCTGACTTGACTTCACGTCTAGCTCACCCTTTGGCAACCTGGAGTTTATCCTGCCCACCTCTGCCCTTTCCCAACAACAGGGGTCAGGGCGGGGGCTCCTGGGGGCCCGAGGCCTCACAGTAAAACCCCGGGGTGTCGTCCCCAGCCAGGAAGTGGGGTAGCACAGATGTCCACTGACGCCCCCTCTCTCTTCTTTCTCCGCAGCCCACGACCTCCCCGCGAGCAAGGGGTCAGCCTCGCAGCCCGGCAGCCATCTGCAGTGCCTGTCCGTCCACTGCACGGACGACGTGGGCGACGCCAAGGCCCGTGCGTCCGTGCCCACCTGGAGGTCCCTGCACTCCGACATCTCCAACAGATTTGGGACGTTTGTGGCCGCCCTGACTTGAAGCGATGACGAGAGAGACCCCTCCCCAGCCAGGCCCTGCCCTGCCCCCACCCCCTCCACCCTTGTCCATCTGAAAGTGCCACTCCCGCCGAGTGGCTGATGGTGATTTTTTTTTCCTAGGTTGGTACCTGCTTGGTGGCGTCTGGACCGGAAGGGGTTAATTTAAAGGGGAGATAGAAACCCCCCCACCCCCTGCAAAAGCTTTTTTTTTTTTTTTAAGAAACTGTCAAGGCCACCGACAATGTCACCAGTGTTAACCCTTCTGCAGTTAGCAACTTTTGCTTCTGCCTCTGTGCCCGCTCTCTGTAATCTCCGCCCTTCTCTCCACTCCTCCTTTCTCCTTTTACTCCCGCTGCTCTGTGTCCACCGCTACTGCATAATCAGATGCGAGCCGCCTCCCTTCTTATTCTCTTTTACTTTCTCTCTTTCGTCTCCCCGCCCCCTCCTCCTCCTCCTCTCTCTTGCGCTCTCTCTCTCTCTCTCTCTTTCCTTTGTTCACTGCTTGTTAAAATGAAAATCTTGGAGGATAGTACTTCTGGAATATTGCCAGGTGAAAGTCAAATTGTCATCATGATATTATATATTGACACCCAACTGTCATCAGTCAGACAGGAGCCCAACAATTAATGGCCCCCTTACGTATTGCGCCTGGGGTTTTGTGTTGTCTGTGCCCTGAGAGAATAGATGGATTTTTGTTCCTACAAACACAGCACTCAGCCCTCAGTCTCCTTCCCTTCCACACTCTCCTGCTGGAAGCTGGCTCTCTCGGCAGCCGACACAATGATGCGTCCAGCCTGCTCTGGGAGAAGGAGTTGGAATGTTCTGGAATGTTCTGGAATGTTCGACAGTGGTGTTTTTCTCCCCCTTTCTGGGCCTCCTAGCAAGCTTCCAGGCTCCACATTTGTGCACTCCATGCAAAGCAGCCTTGGGTGTGCATGGTGGGGGTGGTGACTGCCCTTCCTGCTTATGCACACTTTGGGCAGGGGTAGGGGTGGGGAGGGCTACAGGCTCTGACCCTTGCTGCAACACCGGGCTAGCTCATCCCTGGAGCTGTGGGAAGATGGAGTCTGCGCTCTCGCCCTTTCCTAGCCTGGCATCCTGGGGAAGAAGGAGGGGGCCAAGTGTGCCTCCCCCACCCTGGGCAGCCTCTTTCCCTGGGTCCCCTCCCCCAGGCTCAGCCTGCAGGGCCCTGCAGCCCCACCCCGCCCGGTTCTCCTTCTCTGAGCCTGGATTCCCTGCTGGAGTCTGTGGTCTGCAGAGTTGGAGGAGTGGGAAGAAGGACATCATTCCTGGCTTTTAGTTTTTAACCCTGGAACTCCCACTGGAGTGTGGAGTCAGTCCCACCTGGTTGCAAAAGTCAGAGCCATGCCCCCATGCGGCTTCTCCTTGGGTGCTGTCGGCGCCTGCAGACGTTTGTGGGGGCTCGGGGTGGGGGGAGCAGAGCTGCCAGGGAAGGTGAGACCACGAGCAGCCGGTCCCAGCGCCTCCCCCCGCCCTTGACCTTGGCGTTTCTGTCTGTTTTGTTCTGAGCAAACTCCATCTTGAGTCTCCCTCTGCCCCATGGCCCAGCGGCCGTAGCCCTGGCTGCTTCCAGTGCTGACCTGAGGGCTTTGGGCTGATGCACAGCTCCTACAGTGTTCAGTTCACAGAACCTTTCAGCAAAGAGAGAGAAGCTTCCAGAAAACCCCTCTCCCCCACCCCTCTCTCTGTCTCTCTCTCCTCCCTCCTGCTTCCTGTTCCTTGGCCGGGTGCGGTTCTCGCCTGGGCAGTCTGAGGGGGGCGGCGCCGGCTGCCACCGGGAGCAGGTGGCATGCACCGCATGCGTGGGGAGAGCAGGGAGAGAGGCTCGCCCGGGCCGCTCAGCCACGTTTGAGCAGAACTCCACCTGCCTCCCGCGACTCCGCTACCCTCCGACAGACAGCTTCCTCACTTCCCTTCGAAAAACAGGACCGAGTTCCCCGTGATTGCTTAAGGCGGGGGAGCGGAGCGTCTCCTGCCTTTGACTTCCCCAGCCCACGTGGAGGAGGCCTCGGCCGACAGCTCCCCGGGCTGGGCAATCCTGGAAGCCCCCCAACTTTGCAACATTCTTGCTCCTTGCCACCCCGGATCGGAGCAGCTTTAACAATCGCCTTAAGCAAACGGATGTCATTTCAGTCGGTTTGGTTCAATGGAAGGAGTAGCAGCAAATGGGACAGACACCCGCCGCCCGTAGATCCATCCTGCGTAGCAAACTCTTCGGGAAAGAACACGAAAATGGTATTGCACATGTAAAATATGAAAACTTAACTCTACTGTGTGTTAAGCAATCCTGTAATCTTTTTTGACTTTGAAAAGAAATTCATTTCTGAAATGCTTGGTTGGAAGACTGTGACAATAGCTCATGAAATTGAGTGTTATTTTTTCTTTCTTTTTAAAAAAATATGTAAAGTGCAGTCTTCTGTATCCACGCATATTGTATATACCTGTATATGTTTTCCTGAGCAGCTAAAGAACAATAAATATGACCTTAACGGTGACTGTGGTACGTTTGTGGGCGGGGCCTGCTTTCTGTTTTCCCCGCCCCCTTCCCCTTTCCATCAATCTCTCTCGCTCTCTTTTTTTTTTTTTTTTTGGAGTTAGGCAGAGTTAGACAGTGAGAGAGAAAGGTGTTCCTTTTTCCATTGGTTCACTCCTTGAGTGGCTGCTATGACGATCCGAAGCCAGGAGCCAGGTGCTTCCTCCTGGTCACCCAAGCAGGTGCAGGGCCCAAGCACTTCGGCCATCCTCCACTGCACTCCCGGGCCACAGCAGAGAGGTGGACTGGAAGAGGAGCAACCGGGACAGAATCTGGTGCCCCGACCGGGACTAGAACCCGGTGTGCCGGCGCCGCAAGGCGGAGGATTAGCCTAGTGAGCCATGGCGCCGGCCTCCATCAATCTCTTTAAATTCTGTGTGTGCATGTGGATGTATGCATGTGCGTGTGTGTGCACGTGTGTACACGTGTGTGTGCATGTGTGACCACGTGTGTGTGTGCTGATGCCCCATGTATGTTTTATGTTTCAAGGTTTCCCAACATTGACATTTTGGGTCTGATAATTCTTTGCTAGGGGGAGAGCTGGCCAGTGCATTGTAGGATTTAAAAGTTGCTTGGATTTATTTAAAGGGAGACAGACAGACAGACCCACGCAAAGCTGCTCCCATCTGCTACTCACTCACCAGCCCTGCACCGCCAGGACGGGGCGGAAGCCAGGAGCTGGGAGCACCGGCAGGGCCTCCCACGTGGGTGGCAGGGACTGTCACTCGAGCGGCACCCGCTGCCTCCCAGGGCGCTGGAGGCAGGAGCCAGAGCTGGTGTTGAACGCGGGCCCTGTGATGTGGCGGGCAGGCATCTATCAGTGCCTTGTCTCTCACATGGAACAAACGCCGCTGACCCTGGAGGTGCCGCCCACTGCCAGTCCTCTTCCAGGCCCTGTGGATGGGCGAGGTTCCCCATAGGCCACCACGCGGGCAGCAGCGTCACTTGGGCACCTGCAGCGCCAGCCTCGAGGCCATGGCGGAACCGTCCTGGGCCCTCCCGCGGCCCCTTGCCCCCTCTCTGGGTGGAACTCTAGACCCCGGCGCTGCTGGGTTTCTGGCCTCTGAATCAGAACCTTTGAATGCTTCTTTCAGAAATCACGGTAGCAGGAGCAGTGCCCGCCCACTCTGTTCTAGTGCCCAGGGGCCCGGGCAGCTACTCTAGGTGGTCCCAATGGCAGTTTGAAGCGGTGAGGTGGAGACCCCCAGGGTGGCCATTCCGCGTGGGAGCAGACACCTTGCCCTCTCCCACCTGTCTCCCCCACCGTGGCTCCAGCCCGGGAGCCCCTCGCTGGGCCGGCAGAGGCAGAAGCTCCCCGGCACGGCATCACGCTGTAGGCATTCAATGACGTCAGCACATTCCCCATCTCGCAGCAAAGGACACACTCAGGAAGATTATCCCCGCCCCTCCCCACACACAGCCCTCCCTGACTCTAGGCACTTTGCTGTCGGCTCTGGAATTCCACACGGAAGCGCGCCCGGAGCCCCTCGCGGGCCAGAGGGCGGGCTGCCTTCTCCATCCCAGCCTCGCTTCCACGGCCCTGGATCCTCCTGACCCCACAGAGCTGTGCTGCCCTGGACCCCTCCGGGGCACGGAGCCGGGCACAGAGGGCAGCCGATGGTGCCAGTCCCCTCCGACACTGCCTGCTGGCTCCTGGCAGGATGGGCCTCCCAGCCTCCTCCTGTGGCTGGGGAGGGGGCTGGCCTCCTCTCTGGGACCCCGAGGGCATGTGCAGTGTGGCCAAGCCAGCTCCTAAGCCGGCTCCTAAGGACTTGGGTCATCTTCTGCTGTCTCCCAGGGTGCGCATCAGTGGACAGAGTGGGACTTGAACCAGGAACTCTGGTATGGGGTGTAGGCGTCCCCGGTGGTGTCCTGAACACGGCGCCAATCAGCCGCCCTGTCTTGTTGAATGCTCGAGGCATCTTGGTGCCAGAGCTGAATCCTCCCATTCTTCAGGTGCAGCAGCAGAGTTCGGGTGAGCGGCATCACACGTCACCTGCCCTGAAGGTATCCACAGCCTAGAAAGGAGACCCGGGGGACACGGATGCATGAATCGATAGCTGAAAGTGAGAGGAATGTGCCAACAACCCTCAGCCTCAGAGGGATTAGAGGTCTCTGTGACAGTGGGGACGTGGCCGGGCAGGGCTTTGAAGGATGAATAGGAGTTCTTTCTCACATCCCGTTCATCCCAGCAGATATACTGGCTGTCATTTTGCAGGTGTTTGTATTTCTTTCAACCTTTACAGTTTCCTTTACACTTCATTAAAAAAAAATTCTGGCCCTTCTCTTTTTAAAAGATTTGTTTATTTATTTGAAAGTCAGAATTACAGAGAGAGTGTTCCATCTGCTGGTTCACTCCCCTAATGGCCGCAATGATTGATTGGAAGCCAGGAGCTTCTTCTGGGTCTCCCACGCATGTGCAGGGGCCCATGGACTTGGGCCATCTTCCACTGCTTTCCCAGGCCACAGCAGAGAGTTGGATCAAAGTGGAGCAGCCGGGATTCGAATCGGTGCCCTCGGCACTGCAGGTGGAGGCTTTACCTGCTCTGCCACAGCGCCGGCCCCTCCTTTCTGCTCTAGTGGTGTGTTGGTCAGATCAGGTGTTAAGGATGAGGCTGCTATGTTCACCTGAATTCAGAGAACTTTAAAAATCTCTGGGACCTCTGAGTCCCCTGCTGAGAGTGACGGCTGCGGGTGATGGTGGTCGGGACCTGAGGGACGAAGGAGAGGAGGAGGAACAAGGGGGTGGGGCCTGAGCCATTGGGTGAAGGGCCCATGCCTGGGCAGGTGCACCATTGATCATGGACTGATGAGAGGCAGAGGCCAAGCGTGGTCCTCCCATCTGGGCGAAGGTTCTGGACTGAGCATGGTGAGCAGCGGTGCCATGCAAAGAGCCAGTGCTTTGGGTCTCAGTTTTTCTCTCTGTAAATTGGGTCAGCACCATGTGACAGTTCCTGAGCTGACCAGCACCCTGGTGGTGGGGGGGCATGGTGTGGTGGGACGAGGCCCCGCTGCAGTTGGCTGTCTGCAGCCCCGTGCTCATGGGCTGCAGGTTCTTGGAAGCCTAGTCTGTGTTCGAGTTGTGGGGAAGGCTTTTGGAGGTAGTGGGGGTGAGTGCCACCGGCCCAGAAGAACGGAGCAGGGGGTGGGGAATGGAGGAGTGCCTGCCTCCTGGGGCCTGGCGGGACATTCCTCGGGAATCCCTGGGGGAGCCTCAGAAAGTCGCACCTGCTTTGCGGGTTCCAGGAAGACTGCGTGGTGCTGGGTGGGCCCTGCAGACGTGAGCCTCGGAGCCCAGGGTGGGCGGCCAGGTCACAGGCCGGGGACTGGAGCCTCAGGTTCCCGTCTGAAACATGGGCAGGGTGGCTTCCTGGGGCTGGGGCGTGTGCCTCTCTCCCCAGAAGTGTTCAGACTCCACCTTCCTGTGATGTCAGCGACTACCTGTGCCTCCTGGTACGTGCCGCGTGTGGCGGGAGCTACATAGGCATACAGTCAGAGCCAACTAAGTGTCTAGGCCTGGGTCATCCAGCGTGGTCGCCACCAGCCATGGCTGGCTCTCGAGGGGCTTCAAATGTGGCAGATCCCAAGTGAGATGTTTTGTGAGTGTGAGATATACATCATGCTCAAAGATTCGGCCTGGGGAAAAAGAGAACGCAGTCTCTCGTCAATTAGAATCTGGTGAGTGGCTGACGTGGCAAGATGCTAATAACCTGGTGTGCTTTACTAGGCCAATAAGAAATCATTTCACCCACTTTTTCTTTGATTGTTGAGAACTGTGATGGGGCCGGGTGCTTCATTACATAATGAGGTTTACATGGCTCATGGATTTGGAGGCCACGAGCCCCGGGTGGGGAGGCCGCCTGCAGTCAGCCCTCAGCCCTCAGCGGCACAGCATGGCAGGTGCATCTCATGGCGGGAGTGTGGGCGAGCGAGGGAGGAGAGAGCTCAGGGGGCTGAACTCGCTTCACAATGACCTGGGAGACCCCACCCGGCCCCGAGAGAACTGACTGGGTCTCCGGGGAGAAACGGGAGGGTCATGACCTCACCTGCCACTGGTAGCTGCGGAACCAGCCACAGGGAGCCAGTAACAGGATGTCAGCTCCCTTGCAGATCCGGAGGCTCCGAGTTGGGGAAGCTGGGCACGTGGCTTCCAGCTCACGGGGCAGGGAGGGGGGACGCAGGTTCCCTCCCTGAAGAACCACACCCCCCAGCCTGGCCACACCCCCGCATGCAAGCAGCCATTGAGCAGGAAGACCCAGTGCTACAGCCTATAAAAACTCCCCATGGCCTGCAGCCTAGAGGCTCAGATGTCCCAGTCCCACGTTGGAGTGTTCGGGTTCGAGTCCTGGCTCCGGCTCCTGAGTCCAGCTTCCTACTCACGAGTGCCCCAGGCAGCAGCAGGTGCTGGCGTGGGCGGCTGCGCCCCAGTGAGAGAGACACAGGTTGAATTCTGGGCTGCCGGCCAAGGCCTGGCCCAGCCCTTGCCGGCCTGGGCATTTGGGGAATGAAGCAGTGAATGGAAGTTCTGTCTGTCTGTCTGTGCAACCTTCGCTTGCTCTGTCTCGCAAACAAACAACAAGAACACACACAGAAAACGCGCTCCGGACCTCAGACTGGGGCGACAGGTCTGCCTCCTGCCTCCTTACCTGCTCTGACCAAAGCTTTCCTTTTTGTAAAGACTGGCACCCCAGTGTTGGCCTGCGCTCAGCCTCCAAAGCGCGTTCAGGCACCACTGTCTGTAACAAATGACCCCAGGCGGCTGCTGGAAACAGCCATCGGGCCTTTGCATAGCCGGGTTCTCCGCCCGTGGGCTCCTGCGGGAGATCCAGGTGGGGGTGGGTTATGGTCCCAACTGGAGGCTTGACTAGGGGGTGCTGGGCACTGTATGACCGAGGGCCCCCCGTGTCTCACTAGCAGATGACAGGGTCTGCCCTGAGCTTCCCCTACAAGCTGGTGCATAGGTGGTGCCCAGTGCTACCGAGTGCTTGGCTCCAGCCTGTGGAGACGGAGTCTTATATAACACAGCACACCCAAGGCTGTGACATCCGTCACCTCCGACATATTCTCCCTGTTGGAAGCCAGAAAGCAGATCCACCCACACGCAAGGGGGAGAGGGGTTACACCAGGTCCTGACTCACTGGGGGGCGTCCACACCCACACAGGTGATCCGCTAACATCCAAATTCCAGAATTAACCACATGGCTCGCATGCTATTTTTTTTTTTTTTTTGGTAATTAAAAAATGTGTTTATTTGAGAGGCAGAGAGAGAGAGAGAGAGAGATGTCTTGTCCGCAGGTTCACTCCCCAAATGCCCACAATAGCCAGAGCTGGGCCAGGAGGAAGCCAGGAGCCAGGAACTCCATCCGGGTCTCCCGTGTGGGTGGCAGAGACCCCCAGTACTTGAGCCGTCACTGCTGCCTCCCAGAGTGCGCATTAGCAGGAAGCTGGAGTCCTGAGCGGAGCCGAGACTCGAACCCAGGCACCCGGATGTGGAATGCAGGTTCCCTAGCCCATGCCTTCACCACCCAGCCGAATGCCTGCCCATGCTTTCTTTCTGGAATGATTAGGAACGGCTCCCAAGACGAGTGAAGCTCTGATTTTCCAAACGGGCCAAGGGCCGAGCAAGGCGGAGGGGACCGGCCCCGGGGGCCCCACAGTTGCGTTGTGGAGGGGACAAAGGATGTCCTGGGACTGGGATGAGCTGACCTGGGAGGCCCTGGGCCGTACTGGTCAGGTTTGCCTCGCTCTGATGAAATATCGGACCCAGGCTACGTAGGAAGGCGGGAGGGGTTTTGAGCTTGCTATTTGGAGGTGCAAGGGCACACAATGGCGGGAGCAGAGGAGAGGGTGCGTCAGACCCAGCGAGCTCACGCCAGCCAGGACGCATACCTATGGAGCACGGACTCCGTCCGCTTAACCATGGGGAAGCCTACGAGTTCACAGCATGGTGTGCCCAGTTCCAGAACATTCTCATCACCGAGCAGCCCTGGATGCATCAACAGTCACTGCCCTCCCCTCGCCCACCCCATTTCACCCTCTGTGCCCATCGATCGCCTGGACGTGCCCTGTAACGGGTCATGCGATGGGTGGCTGTTTGTGCCCGACTTTGGTTTTGTGTGAGGTTGTGCACATCACAGCCGTATCAGCCCTCCGTCCTGTTCATGACTAAGTGCTATTCCATTGCAGCCTGTTCCGCCCTGCCTCTCGCTGTTCCCCAGTTGGTGGACACTTGGTTTGCTTAAGCGTCTGGGCTCTCATGGATAATGCGGCCATGAGCACGCCTGTGCAACTCTTCCCAAGATCCTGCATTTCCAATTTCCCTGGAATTCCCAAGTTTTAGGATAATTCTATATCTGGCTTTCCAAGGAACCGCCACATGGTGCGATGCCATTTAACGTCTGGGAGGGAGTGTCGTGTTTGTCTAAGTATTCCGGCATGGTTCTTTTGTACGTTTTAAAAACTGAGGTATAGGGAGCTTAGTTGGGGTGCAGTGGGCTAAACCCCGACGTGTGCCACCGCACCCCACATCGGCGCACCGGTTCACGTTCTGGCTGCTCTGCCTGCTCCACTCCCCGTCCAGCTCCCTGCTGATGCACCTGGGAGAGCAGCAGAAGATGGTCCAAGTGCCACCCACGTGGGAGACCCGGATCAAGCTCCCGGCTCCCGGCTTTGGTCTGGCCCAGAGCTGGCTGTTGTGGCCATCCGGGGGTGAACCGGGGGTGGAAGATCTCGCTCTCTTTCTCTCTCCCTCTCTCTGTCGCTCTAGCACTCTGCATGCCCAAGAGCGGCGCGGGAGAGGCCCAGTTGCTGCTCTCGTCCTCGCCGACACCTGCAGCTGTCTGCCTGTCTTTCCGCCATCCCAGCTCCTCGCGGGGCTGGCCTGCGCCTTCCCAGGGTCGGAGCCTCTTGCATGCGTCTGTGTTCTGCCTTCTCTGCACAGAGTCTTTGGCCCGCTTGGTATTGCACTGACCGTCTTCCAGGGTCTGGGCTGGGTCTGTCTCTGCCCTGTTCTCTGCCTTGCATGCCGTCGGCGATGGGTACATGCACGTTCCCTGTTGAGGGAGGATCCTCCTGTGCTGGAGGAGGGGAGGGAGGGGTCCTTTTGGTGTTCCTTTCCCTCCCATGGGAGGTGCGCCCTCCTGCTGGGGCTGCGGTGGGGCCCTCCGGCTCTGGCTGGTGGGGTAGGGGTGGGAGGGGCCTTGGGGACCACGGGGACCAGTAACCGGGATCAGTATTTACCCCAGGGGAAACCCCTGGCCGCAGGATCACATTCTCTCTGCTGGGGGCCCTGCAGCCCCTGCTGAACCCCCTAAGCAGCCCCCCCCTCCAAGCCTTTGTCCCAGAGAGAGACCTGGAGCTCTGGCAGAGCCTCTGATGTGCATTGACAAGGCAGGAGCCCTTGGGGACTGAGTTCAAATCCTGCTGCTTTTTGGGGAAAATTTTATTTATTTGAAAGATATGAGGAGGGGGGAGATGGGAGAAAGAGATTGATTGATTGATTGATTGATTGATTTTCCATCTGCTAGTTCACACCCCAGATGGCTGCAACAGGCAGGGCTGGGCCAGGCCAAAGTCAGGAGCCACGAGTTTCATCCGGGTCTCCCAGTGGGTGCAGGGACCCAAGCACTTGGGCCATCTTCTGCTGCTTTCCCAGGTGCATTAGCAGGGAGCTGAGTCAAGAGCTGAGCAGCCGGGACTCAAACCGGTGCTCATATGGGACGCCGGCCTTGCAGGTGCGGCCTTACCTGCTGCCCCACAAGGCCGGCCCCTCAGATCCTGTTTCTGCCAGACAACCTCACACAGTACCGAGGACCTTGCCTCTGGTAGCCTCAGTTTACCCATCTGAGAGATGGGGGAGTGTGTGTGGGGGTGAAGATATTGTTGCTATGGAAACAGACACCACCATCTGGAACTGGAACTCCCTGGGACCAGCTGGGGAAAGTAGGGTGCAGGCCACGTGCTTGGGGCCGCCTCCAGGGGCCGTGATTGGTGTTAGGGCTCATGGGCTATGCATCCTAGGAGGGATGGAAGAAGACCTTCAGGCCAAGTGGGGGAGTGAGAGCTTCTTGCTTTGGGGGGCTTTTTGGGTTTCTGGGTTGCACCTCACAGTGTGTGATTCCTGCTGGTATCATTCATTCATTCATTCATTCATACATTCATTTGGCAAAGTCTGCAGGCAGACCCAGTCGGGGGCAGAGCCAGCCCCACGGAGCTCACGCTGGGGACTGTGGGGTGCTGTCTGCACCCGTGTCTGCCGGTACCAGGGTCGGGGGGTGGGGGAGTGTCTGTGGCGTCATCCAAGCTCATTTACAGATGAGGGAGCTGGCATGGTGGGAGCAGCACCTGCCGGGGCCAGGAGCCAGCCCGCGATCCTGTGATGGCTGCTGTAGCGCTCCTGGCTTCCTGGAATCTTGCCCCTGTGCACTAGAGGTGGGCATGTGGGTGGCACGTGGGGCTCTTCTGGTGCTGGTCCCCGGAGCCTGGCTCTCTGTGGCTGGAGGAGCGCCCTGGGTGGGGCACCAGGGTGGTGTAGGCTGGAATCTCACCAGATCTCCGGCTCCCTGTGTGATCCCAGGCACCTGGGGGGAGGGGGAGTGGCTTCTGGGGCCTCAGTTTTCTCAGCTGTAAAATGGGCTCGGTTGCCCCTTTGGAGGACAGAATTAGCACTGGAGGTGAGCTTCTTTCCCAGGGCGTGGGGCAGTGAGTGGCTGTGCCACCTGGGGCAGAGTATGTGGGGACTCCGTGGGGGTTGCCGCGGCTCAGGGCCCTGTCCGTACCCTCAGACTTGACCCTCTGGGCATAGGGCCTTTAATTCTGACTTCTGGGACAGACAGTGACCCTTGGGTTGAGAAATTCCTCTACCCTGCGCTGTGGGGGCCCCCATGTGGGGGCGGGGCCAGGTTCAGAGGGTGGTGAGGGCCGTGCACTCCCACTTGGCTGGTCTGGGATCCTCAACATTTCTCCATTTCTGGCGTCAGAGCTGGGGCCAGTGCAAAATGAGAATGCAGGCCTGAAAAAAAAAAAAAACGCAAGGTGGGGCTGGTGTGCGCTTGGGACATGCGCACCTGTGCATCCGCGCACCCGGCTTACAATCCCGACCCCTCCCCCAGCCTCCTGCTGACGCGCACTGCAGGAGGCATCCCGGGATGGCTCCAGTCCGTGGGTCCCTGCCAGCCCAGCCATGTGGTGCAGCCCTGGCTGCTGTGGCCATCTGGGGGGCGACCAGCAGACGGAAGAGCTCTCCGTTAGACTCTCTGTCTCTGTGCCTTGCAAATAAAATGAAAATAAACGAATAAACCAGTGTTTAGGAGGCGTGAGGAGGGTCCCCAAAGTGTCAAGCTCTCCCCTTGCTCCTGCGGCCTCTGGCTTCCCTTTCATGGTGTTTTTAAATTCGCCGTTCCCCCGCCTTCTAAGTGAATTCTTTCTGATAAATAATCACGCGTGCTCTGTTGCTCTCTGTGTATGCTTCAAGGTCAGTTTCGAGAGCAAATATTGGAGCATTTAAATCAAGGGCAGAATCGTTGACTCAACGCAACTTACATGTGTGGCCGGCACCTCCACACGCGTTGCCGGTCTCCTCGCGCCGGAGGCGGGCTCGGGGTGGAGGCTGCGGGTCGCCCCTTCACAGGTGTGCTCCTGTCACTGCCCTCTGTGCTGCCCTGCTGAGCGGCAAAGAAAAGTCCAGAAGGGGAAGGAATTAGAGTGTTCCAGCCTTCCTTCTTCTTCATGTTTTCTTTGAAGATCGATTTATGTGTTTGAAAGGCAGAGTTACAGAGAGAGAAGGAGAGGGAGGGAGAGAGAGAGAGAGAGAGAATGAGAGTCTTCTATCTGCTGGTTCACTCCTCAAATGGCCACAATAGGCCGGCCCCGTGGCTCACTTGACTAATCCTCTGCCTGTGGCGCTGGTACCGCAGGTTCTAGTCCCGGTTGGGGCACCAGATTCTGTCCCGGCTGCCCCTCTTCCAGGCCAGCCCTCTGCTGTGGCCTGGGAGTGCAGTGGAGGATGGCCTAGGTGCTTGGGCCCTGTACCCCATGGGAGACCAGGAGGAAGCACCTGGCTCCTGGCTTCAGATCGGCGCAGCACCGGCCGTGGCGGCCATTTGGGGGTGGGGAGTGAACCAACGGAAGGAAGACCTTTCTCTCTGTCTAACTCTGCCTGTCAAAAAAAAAAAAAAAAAAATGGCCACAACTGCCAGGACTGGGCCAGGAGCCAGGATCTCCTTCCGGGTCTCCCATGTGAGCGCAGGGGCTTCCAAGCACTTGGGCCATCCTCCGCTGCTTTCCCAGGCGCATTAGCAGGGAGCTGGATCAGAAGAGGAGCAACTGGGACTCGAACCCAAACCAAACCAGTGCTCGGGTGCCAGGTGGCAGCTTCCCCTGCCGGCCCCTCCCTCCCCTGCCCTGTCACTCTTTTCCAGGGGAAGTCCGCACGAGTGGGCAAGGGCACAGGCAGGTTCCTTGGGTCCTTTGTGTTTGTTGGACCGCCATGGCCTTAGCTCCGCCCTTGAGGTCTGGGTGGAGCGTAGGAGCTCTCGGGGGGGGGGGCCCCCCACCCCCACCCAGCATCACACCGCTCACGACCGTGTAGGTGGTGCTGGGTTCTTTCGATGGTGCAAAAATGATCCGTGTTCAACAGATATCCTGCTCTGAATCTGTGTCCTCCCTGGCGGGTGCTGTGTGGTCCCCACTGGAAGTCAAGGCACCTGGGGGTGCAGAGGGCTCGCTCAGGGTGCCAGTCCTGGTCCTGTGGTGCTATTTTTCTTACCCAGGGGGACACGGAGGCCAGAGGGTGGCGGAGCCTCAGACAAAACCAAAGGCAGTCCCGCTAGGACCACCCTGAACCTGGGATCGGAGGTCAGAGACATCCTGGGTCCTGGGGGTGGGGTCGGCTCCCTGCCCCCTGCAGACCAGGTGCCTGCTCATTCATTCATTCCACAAATGACAGCCGACCACCTACTGTGTGCCAGGCGGGAAGAACTTCCTGAAGACACACAGGAGGGCCCCAGTGATGGCGTCTGGCTGGGAGGCAGCCGCCTGGCTGAGGGTGGCCCAGCGCGGGCACAGGCGTGGCGGTTGGTCAGTAGGCAGGGGTTTTGGGGGAAGCTGCTCGTGCCCAGGACCTCGGTGGGGAGCGGGGACGGCAAAGACGGGGCCCCACGGCGGAGACGCCCAGCAGCCTGGTGACTCCAACCCCCACTTCTCCGGGCCCGGCTCTCAGCCCGGATTTTCTCCCGGAACTTGGCTCCTGGCTTGCAGCTGAGCCCTAGCTCACGGCCTCAATGCGTCAGGCCGGCTGGCTCGCTCTGTCTGTTCCCTTCCCTCCCAGAGTCTGTGCGTGGTAACCTGCGCCAAGCCTGCGCGTCTCCCCACCGACTCCCTTTCCGCCCCTGCTTGTGTAGCTCCCAGGTCGCCGATCTCGGGGTTGCCGGGAGACGAGGAGCTGGGCTAAGGCCTGGGCTGTGTGAGCTGTGGTCCCTGAGCCGCCAGGCCACACGGCCACAGACTCCCCACTCCTTCTGCCTCTATCGCCTTTCCCTGGTCTGTGAACTCCTACTCAGCCTTCAGAACCCTGCTCAAGCAGCTCTTCCTCTGTTTTTTTTTTTTTTTTTACAGTCAATCTGCTTTGAGGCAGAGCAACTGTCAGGTGCAAAGTCCCCGGGGCAGGGAGAGCTTGATGCTTGTGAAAGTTGGCCAGGGCAGCTGGAGCAGGAGAGAGACCGTTGTGTTGGGACAGGAGCCAGAGAGTGGACAAGCCCCACATCGCCTAATCCCCTGCCACACTGGGGGGACTCCATGCTAAGGGGTTGGTTGAGGGTGGGGTGGGCAAGAGGGGAGCGGATGTGGGGCCAGGAAGCGGAGGGGCCTGGGCAGGAGTCAGGCTCCACCCACAGCTCGTTTTCCTGTGTCATTTGCGTTTTCTCAGAAATCATTTTTTTCCCTTAAAAAAGCTTCCAGCCAAATGGGTATCCCACAGGATGTGTTTCAAAGGGACCCGGGACTGTGGCCCCACCCAGTCTCCAGCTTCCCCGGGCTCCATCTCCCACCCACTCCCTGGCCAAGGCCGCCCCGAGCCGGGCCCTGTGCGGGGTGGGTCAGAGCCCTGAGTCTGGCATGGCTGTGGGACGGCAGCACCGCCAGGTCGACACTGTGCAGAGGGAGCACCTGGGCTGCCCCGAGGGAGCCGGGAGCTCGGATCTCAGGTGAAGGGTGGGCGGGGCTGCCCGCTGGAACGCGGGTCTACCAGACGCACCGGCTGCTGCCTCCCTGGTCAGGACAGGGAGGGCCCCGGGGGCCCTGTAGCACAGCCAACCATTGCACAGCGCAGGAAACAGTCCTTCCGACAGACGGCCAGGGCCTTGAACTTGGCGTGTCTGCTTCCGAGGAGCCTGGAGGGAGTGCAGGAGGGTGGAGTCGCGGGGCCTCCCCTGCCCCTGGTGCCTGCTGGGGCTCCCCAGGGGGATGTGTGTTGGGAGGGGCTCTCTATCCCCCAGGGAGAAGCTGCTTGCGTCCAATTCTTCCCATGGGGGAAACTCTTGTTGGTGCTAACGCATCCTGAGCGGCTCTCCCTATCTCATTTGATCAGAGGAGCCCAGAGCCTTCTGCGGGCAACGCTGTCCTGCTCCAGCATGTGACACTTTGGGTAGACAAGGGGTCCCCTGAGCGGGGCCCTCAAGGGTGACTGGGAGTTTGACAGGCAGCGGACAGGAATGTTCTGGCTGGTGGGAGCCTCTGGGTCAGGTCCTGGAGGCAGAGGGAAATGGTAGAAATTGGTAGAAGAGGAACCATCAGATGTGACGGGGCTGCAGGGAGGAGGTGACTGGCCCACGTGCAGGGTCTCGGGACTCACCAGATGGAGGGAGGAAGGTGGGAGGTGGGAGGGCTGCGGGCAGGAGCACAGATTTAGAGGGAGCGAGACAGGTGGCAGGTGGACAGCAGGATCTGTTGGTGCTGCCGACTGCAGAGGAAGGTGACCTGCAGAGGCTCAGTGGTTCCGGGCCAGAGCCCAACACCACAGCTTAGCCTAACGGTGATGGTGATGGTTGACGTCATGGTGCTGATGGTGATGATGATGATAGTGGTGATGGTGATGATGGTGGTGATGGTGGTGATGGTGGTGATGGTGGTGATGATGGTGATGATGATGGTGATGATGGTGGTCATGATGGTGATGGTGATGATGATGGTGATGGTGGTGATGATGGTGGTGAGGATGGTGATGGTGATGATGGTGGTGATGGTGGTGAGGATGGTGATGCTGGTGATGGTGGTTGTCATGGTGATGGTGATGGTTGTTGTGGTAATGATGGTGGTTGTCATGGTGATGATGGTGATAGCAGTGATGGTAGGATCACATAATTATAAATAACACTGTCAACTAGCATTTATTTTTATATCTCTCACCTCCTTGTTATGAGACATCTGTGGACTGACACCCTCTTCACCCCCATTTTCCAGAGAAGGGAACCGAGGCTGGCCCGTGCCCGCAGCTGGAGAATGAGGGCGGAGGAACGGGGTGGCGTCTGGCCTGACCCCCCTGCTGCCTGGGCCCCAGCCTCTGCCCTGCCCAGGGCACCGAGCTGTCAGACTGCTCTTTCGCTCAGCCTCTGTCCTGCTCTGACCCTGGGCGGGGCCCTTGGAGGAGCTGGCTGCGCTTCCAGCCTGGGGCCCGTCATGCCCTTGGCTTTGGCAGCTGCACACGGGTCCTGGGAGGGAGGGGGGCCCCTCCACAGCCCACAGCTCCTTTGTGCCAAACCCCAGCCTGAGTGAGATGAGTGAGGAGGAATCTGGTGCATATGGATGCAATTTCTCCTGGAATATATAGCAGAGGGCGCGGGACAGAGGCAAGCTGCCTGGGCTGGCCCGAAAATATGCAGATGATTGCTTCCGAGAGGTCCCCCAGCTCCAAGATGCAGCCGACGGGGCTGGCAGCACCAGGCTACCGCGCCGCCCCTTGCTGTGCCGGGACCAAGGTGCAGAGGAATTCAGCCAGGCTGTGCTAGGCACAGAGACCCCTCCAGGAGGCACAGCATCACGGGGGATGTGCGTGTGTGTTTACATTTGTCTGCTGTGTGACATAAGTGAGCGTCTTGATCTGGCTGAGCCCTCACACTCTGTGTCTATCAAAGGGGGAGCCCCACCCCCAGGATGCTCCGAGCATGTCCACCGATGATCCATCCCCAGCCTCCCACTCCTCCCAGCATCTTCTTCTACTGTAGGGGCGGCCCATCAGACTGCCCCATGTTCGAACTGCAGTGATTGGTCTGAAGATGAGCATGTGACCCATGCCGGGCCAATCAGAGCCCTTCCCTGGGAGTTTTGCTCTCAGGCTGGGTGAAGGCAGCCCTGAGCTTTCTGTGGCCGTGCGTCCCAGTGTGCGGCCATGAAGAAGCAAGCAGGTGACAAGTTAAGGGAAGGATCGGTGAAGACAACACAAACGTCCCCCATGAGGCTGGCATCCTGGGGCTTGCTTCATCCTCGTCTTCCTCATAGGAGTCTCGGCGGCAAGAGCTGAGAATACGCCCCGTTTTGCCTGAGCTAACTGGAGCTGTGTGTCCGTCTCCTCTGACCAGTCCCGTGTGGATGAGTTCCAGCCTCTCCGGACTGTCGGGCCACCTCCGTGGCGCGTTGCTGCTCCCCAGAGCGGGTCTCTGAGATGGGTATTCACATCCTGTGTATCCATTTTAACAACTGAGCCCGCCTCCCTTTCCCAGGAACTCCACGGGGCTGAGCCTCCTGCAGGAAGTCCTCCAAGGTCAGCATTCTCCCCCTATGCAGCTAAGGCGATGGAGGCACAGAGAGGCCGAGGGACTCACTCCAGGTCGCCCGGCTGACCAATCGCCGAGCTGGAGTCAGACTCGGCAGGGTACTGAGGATGCGAACAAGCACTTTATTTATTTATTTACTTGCTGTTTTTGTGACCGTCACTTCGCGATCGCCCGGTGTGGTCACTACTATTTTTATCCCGGTTCGAAAGATGGAGAAACAGCGGCTGCTCGGAGAAGTTTAGGGGGCCTACGAAGGCCACAGGGTAGGAAACCATGGAGCCACAGTGCGCGAGTTAGTCTGAGGCCACGGGGTTGGTGGCGTTGGCGCCCCCCCACCCCCCTGCCCTGGGGCTCGGCCCACAGCTCTGTGCACGGCAGGCCGGCCGCCGGCAGCTTCCCCTCCTGTCTTAGCTCCGGTGCCTAATCACAGTTCTGGAGGCTGCAGTTCCAAGATCAAGGTCAAGATGCCAGTGTGGTTGGGGCCTGGTGGGGGCCTCGTTCCTGGCCTACCGACAGCTGCCTGCACATGATGGTGGGGGAAGGAAGGAGAGAGAGAGAGAGAGAGAGAGAGAGAGAGAGAGAGAGAGAGAGAGAGAGAGAGGTCTTTTTTTTTTATGAGATCGCAGTCTTTTTAGAGCAAGGCTCACCCTTATGATCTCATTTAATTTTATCTCCTAAAGACCGTATTTTTATATACAAAGGGGCTTTGGGAATTTCACAGAACATGCATATTATAGAAAAATATGCATAGATTTCAAAAATCTGTTGCATAAAAACAAGCTTATCTTTTTAAGATTTATTTATTTACTTGAAATTCAGAGCTACACAGAGAGAGAAGGAGAAGCAGAGAGAGAGAGAGAGAGAGAGAGAGAGAGGTCTTCCATCCATTGGTTCATTCCCCAGTTGGCCACAATGGCTGGAGCTGCGCTGATCCGAAGCCAGGAGCCAGGAGCTTTTTCTGGGTCTCCCACATGGGTGCAGGGGCCCAAGGACTTGGGCCATTGTCTACTGCTTTCCCAGGCCACAGCAAAGAGCTGGATCAGAAGTGGAGCAGCTAGGACTTGAACCGGTGCCCATATGGGATGCCGGCACCGCAGGTGGCAGCTTTACCCACTATGCCACAGTATGGCCCCAAGCTTATCTTTTAATTCCATTTTCCACAAACTTTTTTGGAAGAACCTCTGTAAACCACACTGGGGGCCAATATGTGGATTTGAGGGGGAACAGTTCCCTCTGTCGCACTGGGCGTGGCCGTGTGACGTGGTTAACCGGCGGCGTGTGTCGGACTTGACACTGTGCCCATTCCAGGCAAGGCCTTGAGGGGATCTGCAGACTCTGCTCTTCCCATCACGAAGGCGAGCCTGGGCTAGCCTGCTGCGGGACGGGACAAGCAGCCCTACCAGAGCCCGGCTTCCCCCTGCAGGACCACTGACTGACAATGCACAAGGAGCCCAGCCGTGGGCAGAAGAACAGCCCTGCCTAGCCCTGCCCCGAATGCGGATCTGCAGAACTCTGAGCTAAGCATGTTTCTTGTTTCTTAGCCAGGGAGTTCTGGTGTGCTTTGTTACACAGCAGAATCTAACAGGTACTGAGACATTTGGGGCGGGGAGGGGGCAGGTGGATCCAACTGGGGGCTTCTCTAGGAGATTTTGGGATGAAAAATCAGGTCGGGAGAGGGAAGTGAGAAGGGCAGGGGCTTGGAAAAGCATCTTGGGATTCGGAATGACCAAACTGACCATTTGGTCAATGGTGCACCTGCTTGCGATGCGAGTGCCCTGAGACGATGTCGCCTGGGGATGCGGTTGCCATCTGGGTTGATGCCGGGACACTCCGTGAGGCTTGCCTACTGGGGCATTGCCTACTGGTGGTTACGTGTGCACAGCTGCATATCTGTGCACCCAGGAAAAGGCAGAAACGGAGAAGGTGTGAGGCACTGGGGCTCTCGGCCTGCGGACATGGGGTCCTCACCAAGGGTCTTCTTACAAGGAACGGGCTGGATCTTCAGACATCTCATGGCGTCTATGTCCACCTGCAGGGGGGCCTCGGGCCACAGCACAAAGGCCCTGGGACTGCACGTCGCTGGCTTGACCTCCTCCCCCCTGCCATGTTCCGCAGCCTCACTTGCAGCTAGGGTGTTCTGCAGGTTGGCTGCATCCGGGGCTTTTTCCCGCAGAGGGAATTCTCCACGTGCGGTGGCTTCCCCTGGACGCAGCCCCGCCGCAAGCCCAGGAGCACCGTGACCTTCAGCAGCTGACCTTGCTGCTGCTGCTTCCTCTTCTGACTTTGGGCTCAGCTACAAGACCGCCTTCGGTCTACGGTGTGTTAGCAAATAGGACGCAAGTGCAGGCTTGCAAAGTCCCATCGTGACCGGGCCTGCTCGCTCTCACTCCCTGCCACTGCCAAGAGCTGGCTGT
This sequence comes from Sylvilagus floridanus, assembly GCA_949820135.1. NCBI lineage: Eukaryota > Metazoa > Chordata > Mammalia > Lagomorpha > Leporidae > Sylvilagus > Sylvilagus floridanus. The sequence goes on from OX463233.1 coordinate 162,878,903, forward strand.
GCCCCGCATTGTCCTATTGGAGGCTGAGGCCCGAGGAGTGGCCCTGGCCGAGGCCAGCCTAGATCAACCAACAGCCAGCCAAGCCCCTGACACCAGAGTAAACCCAGCCGAGACCCACAGAGCAGCCACTCGAGACACGCACGTGACAAGTGCCTAGCGTCGGATGCCGGTGTGGTGACGTCGTTACTGTGCCGTGCAGATTTATTGTGACAAAGGGCGTAGCAGTGACATCTGGAGAGAAAGGGTGACTAGGAGTCTTCCTCCAGCCAGCTCTGGCTCTGTCTCTTTTGCTGGGGGCCACACGAAGGGACCATGAGACACCATGTTTGTCCCCTCCCCAAACCCACTCTCTCTGCAGCCCAGAAGGCGTGGCCTCCGCTTCCTGGGGCTGTGCTGAGTTACCTGTTATTAACAGCAAGGCGGCCTCAGGAGCCCACCCCACCTGCCCGCCCCAGCTGAGTGGTGTTTGCAAGAGCTGAATACATGTATTGTTTATTGCAGTAAGCGCACCATTAATCAGGCAGTTTGGCGACAACTCGGGCTGTCCCCACGGGCTGTGCTCTCTGTCCAGTGCCTTGATGACAAGTGGACACTCGCTGGACTAGCAGAGTGGACGTGAGCAGTGCCACCCTTCCAGTGCCTCTCGGTTCTCTGCCGAGGGGCTCAGAGCGGGGACTTCAAATCTTTTGTGGGAAAATGTCATTAAAAGATAAGCTTATTTGGATGCAAAAAAACCCATTGAAATCCACGCATAGTTGTTTTTTTTTTTTTTTCTGGATGAATATTTTCCATAGACTTCTGGAAGCTTTCTCATGTGTCCAGGGCCAGGCTGTAAAAAATACCTGGGCAGGATCCCGGCCCCCCGTAGTGGGGTGCTGGCTGCACCCCCGGGAGCTGCAGGCATGGGGTCTTCTCTGCCGAGCCCTGGGCGGAGCGTGCAGGAAGCAGGCACACATCACCGCCATGGCTGACACACGGAGATGATTTGCTCGAAGCGGCAGGGAGAAGCTGAGCAGGAGCATCAGTAAATCTCGGGGAAGCGCAGGGTGGGGAGGAGGGGGCGGCGGTGACAGGTGCACAGCTCACTCCTGTGCCCGGGTGGGGGGGTCTCGCTTCCCTCCCCCTCCTGACGCACTGGCTATTTTTAACCCCTCTTTTTATAGTTCAGACGCATTCATGTCAAAGTCACCACGCAAGGAACGCATCAGGAGTCCTGGGAAGTGACGCTGGGCCGGACAGAGCCCAGTCGCCGTCTCAGCTGACGTCAGAGCAGCCAGGCGGGCGGTGTGGCGTGGGGCTCCGATGAGTCACCCTGTCTCCCTCGCTGCTCCTCTGTCCCTGGGAGCTGCCTTGTTGGGAGCTTCCGAGGGATGAGGACAGGGGTTCCTGCTAGAGCTGACTGGACTGCTCATCTCCCACTCTGAGTCCCGGTGTGGGGCACCCGGCACTGAGCACCAGGAGCCAGTGGTGCAGCCCCAAGATGACCAAGCTCCGTGTGGCTGGGTCCATCACCCACCCCTTGGCCAGGGGGCCGTTTGCAGAGGCCAGAGTCCATCATGCCTCCGTCTCATCACTCCCAGGGTCTTCAAGTCCAAGTGCCTGCCCCCACGAGCCTGCGTCCTGCCTCTCCCTCCAGTCTCAGCTCACGCCCCAGGCCCCAGCTGCCCTGCACCCCTGGGGCTGGCACAGAAGGGTCCCCTTGCTCAGGACACCCTCCCTCCAAGTCCTTTGCCTGGCTGACTGCTGGTTGTCTCATTTTTAGTGTTTTTTTTTTTTTTTTTTAAGATTTTGTTTGCTTCCTTGAAAGTCAGAGTTACAGAGAAAGAGATGCAGGGAGAGAGGTCTTCCGTCTGCTGGTTCACTCCCCAGATGGCCACAATGGCTGCAGCTACACAGATCTGGAGCCAGGAGCTTCCTCCAGGTCTCCCACGCGGGTGCAGGGCCCAAAGACCTGGGCCATCTTCTACTGCTTTCCCAGGCCATAGCAGAGAGCTGGATCGGAAGTGGAGCAGCCGGGACTCGAACCAGTGCCCATATGGGATGCCGGCACTGCAGGTGGTGGCTTTACCCACTATGCTACAATTCTGCTACCTCCCTCTGTGCCCCCACCTTTCCAAAAAATATAAGTGGAATCTGAAGCTCCCTCTTGTTAAAACTGAGCAAATATTTTGAAAATGTTTGTTTATTTGAGAGACAGGGAGGGAGGCAGAGCGAGAGAGAATGCCTCCCAGGCGTCCCCAGGGAGCTGGAGCCAAGAACCCAGTTCAGGTCCTCCAGCACGGGTCACGTGTCTTCACCGCTCCGCAGACCCCGCCCCTGGGTGAGCAGTGGCACTGCACGGCGGGGGAGGGGCCCACGTACAAACGCCATGCGCTCACTCTCAGGATCCAGGCTCTCTCCACGTCACACGGGCAGGGGCTTCCTGGTGGGCACACGGGGAGGGCTGGCAACCCCCTCGGGCGCAGCCTCCACTGAGCTCTGGGCCAGCAGCCGGGAGCCGCTTGCCCGCCCCGCCGTGAGCTGCACCAGCGGGTGCTGTGCCCAGTCCCGGCTGTGCCTGGGCACTGCGCTGACGCAGGGGCAATCCAGTACAGGCATTCCAGCGGCAGGTCACACAGTGAGGGGGACGTGTTTTCCATCAGGGAGGCGATGCCGGGGTGACTGTGGGTCTGTGCCCATCCCAGGGCGGGGGGCCCTCACCTCCCTCCCCAGAGACTTAACTTGCACCCATTGCTCAAAGCAGGGATTCCCCAGCTGGCCTGGGTCAGGCTTCTTGCTGCTTCATGGCCATGGTGGCTGCCCCAGGGAGGTGGGGCTGCCTGTTGAAGCCCCCTTCCCCGCGCAGGGAGCGAGGAGCTGGGCATTAATAATACTGTTAACTAAGCGGCCCAGAAGAGCAGGGCTGGGGCCAGCGAGGGGCCAGTAGTCTGAAAGGGAACCCAGGGACGCATCCACAGCTTCCCAGGCAGGGCTTTCAAAAGAACAGCTGGAGGGAGCGGCCGGGCGCAGAGGGCCGGGGTGGGCGGGGACGAGAGCCCCTGCCCGCTGCCCAGCTGCGTTCCTCCCTGGCACCCCCTGCTCGCCCAGCTGGACGAGGGCTTCTCCGGAGCTCCTGGGCAGGCTGGATGCAACCGGCAGCCAGACAGCACCAGCTGGTCCTCACAGACTCCCCGAGAGACCCCTACACCCCTGTCTCCTCGTATGCAGAAGCACAGGCCGAGAGAAGTTCCATTTCCTCTTAGCTGCCGATATTGGTTGACTGAAAGGGGCTGGCTGGAATTAGGTTTAGGATTAAGAAGCCTAGTCTATGGGAAAACATGCTGGGGTTGATTAGTGATGTCTGTCATGAGTATGGAAATGGGAACTTGGGGCACGTGGATTGGATCCCCACGATCACCCAGTGGTTTAAGAACATGGACTTAGTGTAGGTCTTCCTTTCTTCCTGGGTTAGTTTCCCCATCTATAAAATGGGTGCCAAGTATCCATTGGGGGTTGATTTCAGGACTCCCGTGGACACCAAAATCGGAGGATGCCAAGCTCTCACCTCACACGGCATAGTGCTTACGAGTTACCTGTGCAATCCGCTCCTATACTCCAAATCATGTCTAGATAAGCTGCAATATCTAGTGCAGTGTAAACAGTTGTCCCACTCACGCCCCACCATGCCATGACTGTACTCATGGCAGACATCACTAATCAATTCCAGTATGCTTTTCCACGGGGCACTGATTTCAGGCTTCTAAATCCTCAAGTCCATTCTAAATTCTCCACGCTGGGTTGATGACTGCATGTGACCAGTACAAATGCCATTTTCCCCCCAACATGTTCTTTGACCCCGAGTTGGTTGTAGCTGCAGAGGTGAGCCTGCAGGTAGGAAGTGCTTTGTGATCACTGATCTCTGGAGCTAAAGTGGGAAGAAAGCGGGGTGTGGGGGGGCGTACTTGGAAGGATGTGAAGCCTTCGTATTTGCATATCCAGAAGCATTGCTGAAGGGTTGCTGATAGGTAGATCGATCCATCAATCTTCCATCTGCTGGTTCACTCCCCTAATGCCCACAGAGGCTGGGGCTGGGCCAGGTCAAAGCCAGGAGCCAAGAGCTTCCTCGGGGTCTCCCAGGTGGGTGCAGGGCCCTAAGCACCTGGGCCGTCTTCTGCTGTCTTCCCAGGCGTCTTGGCGGGGAGCTGGGTCAGAAGTGGAGCAGCCGGGACTGGAACGGGAGCTTGGATGTGGGGTGCCAGCGCTCCCCTGCTGCACCACCACAGCACCCCATAGATGGACACAGCTGAGGGACGCAGGGACAGAGGACATCGCCCGCAAGGCCAAAAGCGTCTCCTACTTGGCCCGTGACACAGAACTGTCGCCCAGCTCCGCATGACGCTTTCCAGGGCATTCCCCGTCGTCACTGTGCAGTCTGCCAGCGCACTCATTATCAAACCCCCTTTCCAGATGAGGGACCGGCAAGCCAGCCAGGGCCGTCACGACCGTGACCTTGAGCCTGTTCCACTCTGACTTGGATCTAACCCCAGACGCTGCTGATTCTGCCCCGGCCCGAACACCCAGCGTCACTTGCCTGGGTGAGACCAGCGGCCCCCAGAACCCCTCCTCCTACCTTCAATCACGCTGAGGTCTCAGGCTCGTGGGCTGCTTCGTGCTCCGATCCCTCCCATGGCTCCCTAGTGCTGCAGCCCAGGGGGTCCCTGAGCTCCCTGGTGCGGCCGGGCGAGGCCCCTGCCTCCCGCCCCGCAGCCTCTCCTGCTCTGGCACAGGAACTCCCTGCCACCCCCTTGCTGTGTGCAGTCCCCTTTCTCCCCTGCCCCAGAGCTCCCCGGCCCCTCCCCCCGGCCCTGCCTCCCTTCCCCCACCACTGCGGGCTCTGGGTTGGAGCTGCTGCTGACTGTCCATCTTTCCTCCCGGCCTGGGCGCTTCTCGAAGGCAGGGCCTGTGTTACTCACCACTGCCTCCCAGCACGGGCCGGCAGCCAGCAGGCATTCCCCAGATGTATCACAGCTTTGTTCTTTGGAACCTGCCTGCAGCTTCCGAATCCAGCACCCCACTGTCGGCCTCACGGAGAGGTGCCCAGCATCAAGATGCCCCCTCCCTCCCTGTGGCCGTCCCAGGGCCTGAAGAGGCTGGCAGGTGCCCTCTGCCAGGCAAGGTCATGGCAGCGCTTGGCCTCATTATTTTTGCTGGAAAAATGCTGCAACACACATTGCGCCACTCACCTGTCGTGCTCCCGAAGCATCTCTGATGGGCAGAGCGATGGCGTAAATAATGATAAGGGATTCTAAGGGGCAGGTGAGTGGAGGAAGAAAGGCACAAACATGACCAGGCGCCTACTACATGCATGCTTTCAAAACGCTGAGGTGCAGCTTCAGGCATGGCTGGATCCAGGTGCTGGAATCAGGTCAGTCCGGACGTGGTGTCTCCTGGCCTCATTTTCAGGGCTCCCTCCTGGGTCACAAATCACAGGAGAAGGGGATGGAGCCCTGTGATTGGCTGAGCCCAGGCCTGAGCTCAGCCACAGAGAGAGGAAGGAGGCGGAGCCCAGCACAGGGGCTGGGCACTGGGGGGGCAGACACTGCAGCTGTCTATCACAGGGTCTGCTGGGGAGGTGGAGTCACAGGAAGTAAGCGACCTGCCTGCGTTCACACAGCAGGTAAACAGCAGGACCCTGAGCGCAGCTTAGGTCTCTAGGACTTGCATTTATTGGGCACCTACTCTATGCCAGGCCCTGGGCTAAGCTCTGAGGGTCCCCGGGGCCTGGTGTCCTGCCTCCTCGCTCTGGCCCCGGCCGCACCCCCCACCTGCACAGTCCCGCCTTGGCTCTCCCTGGACTTGCTCCAGTCCTGCTTGTCTCTGTTGGCCCAGCGAGACGGATGCCATCCGGCCCCAGCACCCAGAGCCCACCCGGGCCTGTCCGCCCATGGCTTCACCTCCCCCTCCTCGCCTCCTGCTTTGCTCCCCGAAGCTCCCCCAGCCCCAAGCCTCAGGCCCACCAGCACCTGAGAGAATAAGGCAGACAGTGCCGCCCACAGCGGGGAGGGAGGGGCTCACTTGTTTCTGGGCTGCACCTGGAGCCCAGAGCACCCACCTGCCCCCGAGACACGCAGAAGAGGGAGAGGCCGCCTCACCCCTGCCTGGGCGCACCTGGCACAATCCCCACCCCCATGCACACACCCACACGTGGAAACCAGGCCCAGCGGCTCCCTGCCCCAGGGGGTGAGTGGGTGGTCCCAGGGCCTCCTCCTGGATTGCTACGCACCCCCCGCCCTCCCAGCAGCCTCTGGGACCTCCCAGTCCAGCCGTGGCCTCCGCCTCCGTGGTCTGAGGCTGTTCTATGGGATACATGTGGCCTCTGGGGCCGGTGGCTTAGTTTTGCTGTGGCTGGGATTTCCCTCCACCCACAATCTGTCTGAGGCTCAGCGCGCTGGGTTTTCTGGGTCTGCCTTCTATGGGAAATAGGACTTCATTGGTCATAGGTGTTTAAAAAACTCAGCAGGGGGATGTGGGGCCAAGGCTGCTCTCGGAGTGCCTGGGTTTCGTCTCAGCTCCACTTACCAGTCTACCTCTCCGCTATTGTGGGGGCGCTGGGGAGGCAGCAGGTGACCACTCGGGTACCGGGTCCCTGTCTTCCGCACGACAGACCAGGATCGAGTTCTGAGCTCCTCACTTTGGCCTGGTCCAGCTTGGGCTGTTGAAGATGTTTGGGGAGTGACTCAGTGGCTGAGATTCTCTCTCTCTTTCTCTTTCTTTCTTCCTTTTACAAAATAAATAAATTAAAAGGTCAGCTCTATAAAAAGAAAAATCAAACACTGCATCCTGTATCGGAGTGCCTGGCTGCCCCACTTCTGATCCGGCTGCCTGCTACTGCGCCTGGGAAAACAGCAGAGGATGGCCCAGGTCCCTGGGCCCCTGCACCCACGTGGGAGACCCGGATGCAGTTCCTGGCTCCCAGCTTCCACCTGGTCCAGACCTGGCTGTTGCAAATTGAACCAGTGGATGGAAAAATCTTTTTGTCTTTCCCTCTCTGTCGCTCTGCCTTTCAAGTAAATTAATATATCTTTAAAAATTCCTGGACAGTGTGCATTGTGAAAAGAAGCAACGCAATGGATTTCAAAAACCTTTCTTTGCACCGAGATAAACTTACTTGTTAAACTCGTTTTCCACACACCTGTGGGAGTCGCACTGTGTGAGTGTGTGCTGGGCACGGGCAGTGGGGAGCAGGTGTCCAGGGGCGTGGGGGCTGGGCACAGGTGTCCCCGGGTGAGGGGCAGGGGACAATGCATCTTGCGAGGTGTTGGTGGGGCAGGGGATGACGAGTGTGTGTGTGGGGTGTGTGGGGACAGCATCCATGCCCCCTGCTCTCTGCCGGAGACCCTGCACGCTCCTGGGGTGCAGGGCTGCGAAGTGCTGGTGTGGCTTCCGCATGGACATATGAGAGAGAAAGAGCTAGAGAGAGCGAGCGAGAGAGAGAGAGCGAGAGAGAGCGAGCGAGAGAGAGAGAGTGAGAGAGAGAGAGATCTACCTGCTGATTCACTTCCCCCCCCCTGTGTCCACACTGGCCAGGGCTGGGCTGGGGCCGAAGCTGGGAGCTGGGAACACCATCCAGGTCTTCCAGGTAGGGGGAGGAACCCAGCCATGTGCGCTGTCCCCGCGGCCTCCTGGCGTCTGCATTGGCAGGCACCGGGCTGGGCAAGGCGACTCGAGACGTGAGTGTCTTAGCCCTCAAGCTGAACCTCCTCCCCTCTGCACCCCTAACCTTCTAGAAGCTTCCCAAGCTGCTGGTTCATGCACCACACCTGCCATCACCAGGCCGCGGCAACCGGGAGAGCTCCCCCACCCCCGCCCAGCTCACCCACCGCGGCAGCCCTGGGATGGAAACAGCCCCCAGCCTTGGGGCCTGGAGCTCCCATGAGGGTCCCCGTCTCTGCCACCCGGGGTTCGCAGGCCCTGGGAGGGCAGCTCCAGCATCAAGGGCCGTCTGCGGGTGGCTGTGTGTGCCCGGGCAATCCTTGCGCCTCGGGTGCCAGCAGCCGTAACTCATCCGCTCAATTATGGCCATAAATTTCCTCCAAGAGCTGGGTCCCCAGGCAGGTGGGTGGGCTGAGCAGCGTCCAGCTTCTGTCCCCAGGAGATGGGAAGGGCAGAACACGCAGGGCACCGAGGCCTGGGGAGGGGTGGGCTCTGCCGAGGGCCAGTGTGTGGAGGACAGAGACCCGGGGGCTCTGTGGGGAGGGAGCATCGGTGCTGACCTTGCGTGGGTGGGCTGGGGGGGACCCCACACTCCGAAAGCTGGCCCCTGGGAAGTGCGAGTGTGGCTGTTTGGAAAAGGGGTCTTTGTGTCGGCCATCAAGTTGACGATCTCGTGGTGGGATCCACCGTGGTGAGCGTCCTGAAGAGGAGGGGGAGGAAGGAGAGGAGGAGGGAAGGGGGTGAGCGGTGAGGGGCTGTGCCGGTCAGCGCCAGGGAGGCCAAGGCGCGGTGGCCCCTCCAGCCCCCGGGCACCTTCTGTGTGCAGCTGCCCGGCCTCATTTCCTCCCCTGCCCACACTGGTTCAGGACGTTTCACAAGTTCGACTCATCCTTTGGATGGAAATAGTGAATTTTAAAAGGACACTGCGGTACTGGCATCCCATATGGGCGCTGGTTCGAGTCCCGGCTGCTCCACTTCTGATCCAGCTCTCTGCTGTGACCTGGGAGGGCAGTGGAAGATGGCCCAAGTCCTTGAGCCCTGCACCATGTGGGGGATCAGGGGCGTGGTCTGAAAGCAAAGGGACTGTATAGAATCATACGGAGGTGGGGGGGAGAGAGAGAGAGAGGGAGGGAGGAGTTCCTAGTTACTGGTTCACTCCCCAAATACCCCACAATGGTTGAGACTGGGCCAGGGCAGTGCTGGGAGCCAGGAACTCAGCCCAGGCCTCCCACATGGGTGGCAGGGACCCCAAGACTCGGCCCTCGCCGCCGCCTCGCAGGGTGCCCATCAGCAGTGAGCTGGAGTCGGGACTCGGGGCTGGGAATCGTGCCGGGCTCTGGCAGGCCCGTGGGCGTCCTGCATGGCCTCTTAGCCTCCAGGCGAGACGCCTGCCTTGTCCTTAGCTGTCTTCCTTTGCAGCTTGTTCAGTTTCCAGGAGTCACCCCAGACGAGTCCCTTGCAAGCGAAGCCAGGGTGGAGGCCACGCGGGGCCCGAAACTGTCTGCGCTCCGAGGGGCTGGGGAGCGCCGGGAGCCACAGCAGGTCCATGAGCGCAGGAGGCCCAGCCTGTGGCCAGCTCCCCAGAAGGGGCCGGGCGCCAGGGTCAGGCCCAGGCCTCCGCGGAGCCCCTGAGCGTGCATGGTGCTGGAGAAATACGCAGAGACAATAAGGCGGTGAACCGTGGCCGAGGGTTTATGAGGCAGCCATGGTCGAGCGGGCGAAAGTTAGGGAAAATGTATTCATTACAACACTTTTCATGGGCAAGTTATCATTTTGTCAAACTTTATTAGAGGGACTAATTAATGGGTTGTAAAAAGTACTAGTGCGTGGCCGGAGGAAGAGCCGCTCCCGGGGACATTGGCAGTGCAGGATTTATGAGCCCTTGGGTCTCCATTTATTAACAGTGAGAAGGTGCGGGCAGAGGGTTATATACGGCCGGGGCCGGGCCGCGCGCTCTCCCGGGAGGCGGCTGGGCCGGGAGGGGCCCTCCAGGGGGCGGAGGACAGGCAGGTGGAGTGCAGCAGGAGACCCAGGCCTGGGACTCTGTGACCTTGGGCCAGACTTTCCTACCTGTGCCTCAGTTTCCTCGTCTTAGGGCCCAGGAGCCCAGGAGGGACCACGCCGTCTAAACTGTAGAGTGCTGTGCACTCCGGAAACCAGGGTGTGCTCAGCAGTGTGTGTATGTGTGTGTGTGTGGGGGGTGATGGGGATGACAAGAATGATGTGGGGGTGACACTGAGGGAGCAGGAGCAGGGACAGGGCCTCCTGAATCCACACTCTTCCCTCAGATCCTCACCCATGTCTCACTTTTAAGCTCCCAGAGCTCAGGTGCCACCGCCTCCTCCAGGCAGCACTCCAGACTGCCCCTAAGGGATGCACCGTGCTCTCCTGGCCGTGTGCGACCTTCACTTATTTAGTGACTGGTCCACCATCTGTCTTGTCGGCCTCTTCCACATGATACTAGAGCAGGCGCTGTGTCCCATCCGTGCCCACCCTTCGGCTACAGTAGGGGTTCCGTGGGTGTCTGTGGGTGAGGACAGGTGCAGACTGAGGCCATGGAGGTGACCACAGGGCAGGTCTCTAACGGGGAGCGTGGGCCTGGCCTCTTCCCGACCCTCTCCCCGCAGCTGGGGGCCAATGGGACCGGGGTTTTCAGCGCCAGCTCCTCCCCTTCCGCACTCTGTTCCAGCATAAGGAGTGGGGCTGAGCTGGGCTGCGGGGCCCAAAGACCCTCAGCGAAGACGACGCCCAAAGCTCTGAGAACTTGGGTCTGTATTTGCTCTGGCCCAAAGCCTCCTTGGCAAAGGCAGGCCGGGGCGGGGAAGGTCTGTCGCAGGCTGGACACACCCACAGCAGACCCTGAGGGAGGGTGGAAGCACAGCTGGGGGCCTCCGTCCCTAGGGCTCAGCCATCACCCAGGGCTCAGCCTCAGTTTTCCCATCTGCAGAATGAGGGTGCGGAGGGTGCACAACTCACTGGGCTGGCGCCAGGAGGCCCTTGGGAACTGGGGGGCTGGTGGGGCGTTGCCTCGCCCTGCTCCATCCCAGCCTTGGCGAGGCCCAGCGTGGCCGGCGGCCGGTGCCTCTGCAGCTCTGAGGTTCAGCTTTAAGCTGTGCCAAGCCTCGTGACTGCTGTGGGGCCAGCTGGCCCTGGCGGGGCACAAGTCCTCCTTTTCGGTCTCTTGACCGGTGCGGTATGAGGCCAGCAGGTGTTACCTCGCAGGGACGGCTGCCTCCGCAGGGTGGGGGGGGGCAGGCTCAGATGGTGGCTCTGGGTGCTGTGGCCTTCTTCCCGCGGTGCACACAGGTGGTCGTGGTCCTCACCCCCCCGGGTGGGGGCTGGGGCTGCCCTGACCCCCAGGGCTGCTGGGGCCGGCCACGGAGTCACTTCTGCGGCCCTGTGCCTCGTCCATTCCCTCCTCAGCACAGTGCTGGGAAGTTGGCCCAAGGAGCCCATTTCCCAGCTGAGAAAACCGAGGCTCAGGAGTTGAGGGCACGGGAGTCCGCAGGGGAGCGCTGGCCGCTGGGAGGGGCCAAGACGCACAATCCTGGGGCCAGACACAGACACAGACACACACACACACCCAGACACATACAGAAACACACACAGATACACACCCAGACACACACAGAGACACACAGACGCAGACATAGACAGACGCACACATAGACACACCCAGACACACACACAGAGACACACACACAGACACAAACTCTCTCACCCTCTAGAACCCTCCAGGCCAGTAGTCCACTGGGGAAGAAGGATCCAGAGCGACAGACTCAGGGCTCCAGGGACTTCCTGGAGGAGGGGACATTTTAGCTAGTATTGTGCGTGCAGGCAGAGAAAGGTGCTCGGGTGAGGGAGGGGCACACGCAGAGCAGCAGGGTGTGGCCAGCGCCTGCCTGATGGACTTGGAGCTTCAGCCCAGCCAGACGACCGCTGCCCTGCCTGAGGCTGGGGGCGCAGCAGAGGAAGGAACAGGGGCCCTGTGGTTCCCAAGTCCACGGCCAACACCCAATGGCTGGAGACTCTTCCCCCGCTCCCCCTGCCCTCAGGCCTCTGAATGGTGAGTGCCCGGCCTCTCTGGCCAACTGTGTGTCCTGCCTTTGTGGCAAGCTGCCTGCCTGGAGCAGGGACCGCGTGGTGTGAGAGGCTGGTGTGAGGTCATGTGTGGGGCCAGCCTGCGTCTCGGACGGCTGGGGCATCGGCCGGAGGTGGGGGAGTCTCCCCGCAACTCTGACGCTCGGCTGCCCCAGCTCTTCACCCTGCCACATCCATCCCTTGTGTGCTGTGAATTTTTATCTGAGAGACAGAGACAGAGTGAGAGCAAGTGACAGAGCGAGAGAGCAAATCTCCTATCTACATACAATAGTTCATTCTGCAAACGCTCATAGCAGCCAGAGCCGGGCCAGGCCAACGCCGGAAGCTCGGGTGGCAGAGCCCAGGTACTTGGACCAGGGTGCGCGTTAGCAGCAAGCCGGAGTCGGGAGCGGAGCTGGGACCGAAGCCCCGGCCCTTCGCAGTGCGATGCAGGTGTCCCGAGCTTCACCGTCACTCCTGTATCAAATACCCACCCTGTGTCCTCTCCCTGGAGATGTGGAGGGTTCCTCCTGGCGCCTCTCTGCGGGGCCCCAGGCTTCCAGCTGTGACAAGCTGCTGGGCTTGGCACGCTGAAGCTCAAGGCCATCTGGTGGGCGCTGGCCATGCAGACACACACACAGACACACACATCTCTGCACATACTCGCCCCTCACCCGAAGCGCCTTCTCTCCAAGGCTGAGCGCCAACAAGGAGGGAACTCCGCATCAGCAAACATTGGGCACCTTCTGTGTGCCTGGCATCAGGACATGGAGAAACATAGACAAGATTTCTGCCTTGGGGTAGGGGCTGACGCCGAGCAGGGCTGGCCAGGTGGACGCGAGGGCAAGGGAGACGGCAGCGGGGTCTTCTCGGGGCCACTCTTGAAAGGTAAACCTCTGTTTGCAGGTGGTGGCCTAGGAAAGTGCCTGCCCTGTGACTCCCGGAGACCTCCCTGACAGTGTGGCGACCCAGGGGTAGCCAGGCTCCTTCTCGGGGCCCTTGGCCACCAGGAGGACCCTGCAGAGACCAGGGCGCCTGAGCCTGGAGCAGCTACAGGTGCGGGTGGCAAGTCGCCCGGGGAAGCCGCTGCAGAGGACAAACCCTGGCTGGCGCCACCCTTGTGTGCACGCAGGCAGAGGTTGCGGATGGCTGCGTGCCCTTGGAGCAGCCCCCAAGGTCACGGACTCGATGGGAAGCTGTGGTGCTGGGAGTGCTCCCTTGATTTCACTGTCCACAAATGAGCACAAGCTTGGGGGCTGCCCACAGCTCTGCTGCCTCGCCACTGTGCATGCCAGCAGCCATGAAACCCAGGCCTCAGCCGGGCCACCTCCATTCCGGAGGCTGCAGGGGCAGAGCCCGGTCCTGGCCTTTGCCGGCTGTTGGCGTGAGGCCTGCCCAGGGCTTTGGCTACGGCATCTGTGAGGAGTTGCTTGGGAAGGGAGGAGGTGGGTTCTGACGCATGCCTCAGCTTCCAGCTCAAAGCTCACAGCCCAAGGTGGGGCGGCCCCATCTGCTCGGGCCTCTGGTGAGCCAAGGAGGAGAGAGAGCAAGAGCGAGAGCGAGAGAGAGAGGGAGAGAAGGAGAGAGAGGCAAGGTCTAACTCCTTCCTATAGATCCCCACCTCCTGGACACCACTACTGGATCACCAGCCTTGGTCTCATTAACACACTGCTTCATTACCGGCTAAGATTTTCCGGGGGCTTTAATGCCTGTGTGAGTTGGGGAGCCCTTGCGGCCCCACCCTCCATCTTGAAATCTCTCCTGGGGAGCAGGTGCTTGGCGGCCCACATCCACTTAGAAGGCTCACATCCGATACCCACATCCGCTACCAGAGTTCCCGCGTCCTCTGCTTCTGACCCCAGCTTCCTGCTCACGCCCACCCCGGGGTCAGCAGGGCACGGCTCTAGTCCTTGGGTCCCTGCCACTCACAGGAGAGAGCTGGCTGGAGTCCCAGGCTCTTGGCTTTGGCCTGGCCCAGCCCTGGCTGTCGTGGGACCCAGGCCCCCCAGGAACTCGTGTTGTTCTGCGAGAGAGGGAGAGCAGGGGCCGAATCTGCTTGGCATTTGGGGGGATTCCTCGGCCACAGCTGGGGGGCTCCCTGGCAGAGGGGAGCAGTGCGACTAGGGCTGCAGGGAACAGCGAGGACAGGAGCAGTGGGCTCGTCGGGGCAGGGGAGCGGACGCAGAGATGCAGAGCCCCACCCCACCCCCACCCCCACCCCCGTGGTTGGCTGCTGCTTGGTCAGGGATTCCCAGACCCGGTCACGGGTGCCTGATGATGGAAACATCTTTGGAAACCAGAGGCCACAGCCTGCGGTGGGCAGGGGTGGGGCAGCGCCAAGTGCTGGAGGCGGCAGTGGTGCCGTGAAAGCTGCCACTCTCCTCCCTCCCTCCCTGCTTCCACTCAAACAGGGACTGGAATCCTAAAGCAGAAAGTAGGACCTGCTCATTACTCTAGGGAACTCCCTCCACCCTCCACCCCTCCACCCTCCACCCCTCCTCCCTCCACCCTCCACCCCTCCACCCCTCCTCCCTCCACCCTCCACCCCTCCTCCCTCCACCCTCCACCCCTCCTCCCTCCACCCTCCACCCCTCTACCCCTCCTCCCTCCTTTCTCCTCTCTCCTCCCTCCTCCCTCCACCCTCCTCCCTCCACCCTCCACCCTCCACCCTCCACCCCTCTTCCCTCCTCCCTTTACCCCTCCTCCCTCCACCCCTCCACCGCTCCTCTCTAAAGCAGCTTCCAGCACTGTGGTGTAGCGGGTAAAGCCATCACGTGCAGTACCGGCATCTCATGTGGGTGCCAGTTTGAGTCCTGGCTGCTCCTCTTCTGATGCAGCTCCTTGCTTCCCCAGGAAAGCAGTAGAAGATGGCCCAAGTGCTTGGGCCCCTGCACCCGCGTGGGAGACCTGGAAGAAGCTCCAGGCTCCTGGCTTCAGAACAGCCCAGCTGTGGCTGTTACAACCATTTAGGGAGTGAACTGGCAGATGGAAGACAGGCTCGCTCTCTCTCTCTCTCTCTCTCTCTCTCTCTCTCCCCCTCCCTCTCTCCCTCCTGTAACTCTGCCTTTCAAACAAATAAATAAATAAATAAATCTTCCTCTCTCTCTTTTTTTTTTTTTTTTTTTAAAGCGTCTCCGGCTGAGTTCCCCGCGCACCTCCCAGGCGCATGGGGCTGGTTTCCTTTCTCGCCTGCTTTGTAGTTCGGGGTTACGAGCTCATCTTTGCACAGCTGTACCCGTGGGAACGCTGGCTCCCAGGGCTCAGGGTGGGTCTGGCCCAGCCGGGAGGGGAGCTTCTGCCTCTGCCTGGTTTGCCCCGATGTCCCCTCTGCTCGTCGGCAGATGCCCTGCTCTCAGTCCGGGCGTTCTGTTCCGGTGGGGGTGTGGTCCCTGTGCTCCAAGGCTGTACAGTCTTCGGGAAATGATTTTTTCCCTTGTCCTGAGCGCAAGCCAAGACGCACAATCCTCCTTGTGGCTGACCTGTGCCTGTGCAAGCCCCCCCCTTCCACCTTCCCCCGCACAGCACTGCCCCGCACAATCACGGTTTTAGGTGGAGGAATTCGTTCCAATGTCCCACCTTTACATGGCTGGAGTTTTTGCCTCCCGTCCCCGATGGCTCTGAAACCGGGTCCGCTAGATCTTTGGCCACCTTCAGCATGGCCTCCCCCTCCCCCCCTCCCCCTTCCCCTCCCTCTCCTCTCCCTCGTCTCCAGGAAGCAGAACGCTCCTGTCCATCACCCTGTGGTGTCTGGGGAGGCAGGGCTGCTCAATGGTTAGCGGCGGCTCTCACACTTCCTGGCTTTGGACCCTAGCCCCGCTGCTCCCTGAGGGTGGGCTCCTACGTTCCTGTGTCAGGATTCTCAGGATACTCAAGTGTGGTGGTGACTGCAGCCGTGTGTGGCGCTGCACGGTAAGCCCTGGCCGTGGCTGTAACAGGACGGCCTCTTGGCTTTACACAAATGGGAGTGCAGCACAGTTACGATTTCAAGGCTCGCTTTCTGGGTGAATTGTTGCAAATGGCTCCCTGCCGTTCTTTGTTCATGGCCGAATAGTATTCCTTTGCATGCATGCCCCAGAGTTGATTTAGCCAATGCCCTGCGGGCAGGTGATTCCAACAGCTCCCCCCTCCCCTCCAGCCAGTGCCTCTGCATCCCACACACCCGTCTTCACCGTACACTTGTCCCAGTGCACGTCCAGACCCAGGCTACCGGGTGAGACCAGCAGCTGGATAGAAAGCCTCGTTTAGAGACCCTTTCTCTCTCTCTCCTCTTCCCCAGGGATGTGACGGCCAAGGGGGAGGGGCGGCATGAGCCCTGCCCCTCCCCTCCGTCTTTTTTCTTCCTAGAGTGAACGCTGTCTTGATCAGACAGTAATTAAAGATGTTGTGGACAGCACAAGGCACTAACAGCCTCCCATGTGCTTAATAAGTGCCAAGGCTGCCCAAAGAAAAATTTATTTCGAATCCTAACAGGCTCAGCGGATGCCAGATTTGCCTTGGGCCATGGCACTGCAAGGCCAGGGAAGAGGAAGGGGGTCAGGGCTGTGCCGCCCGCGGAGGAGGATGACTGAGGCAGTGGCCAGGGTGATCCGGAGTCCTGGGGTGGGGCAGACACCCCAGTACCGGGTCAGCCGCAGCCAGCGGGAGCGCCACGGCCACAGCCGGGTTACAGAACCTCCTGCGATGAAGCCAGGACTCATCACACTGCCTCCCTGGGCACTGGGAGGCTGTTGGGCCTGGGCACTGGGAACAGGAGCCCAGGGGGCTGGCGTGGTGCTGAGCAGGGTGAGCTGCAGCTTGGGAGGCTTCGTCAGTATCAGAGCACCAGTTCGAGTCCCGGCTGCTCTGCTTCTGAGCCGGCTTCCCGATAAAGCACCTTGGAAGGCAGTGGAAGATGGCGAAAGTCCTTGGGGCCCTGCTGCCCACACGGGAGACCCAGAGTCTGGAGTTCCTGGCTCCAGGCTTCGACCTGGCCTAGCCCCAGCTGTTGTGGGATGCCTGCATCCCATATCCGAGGGCCTGAGTTCGAGTCTCGGCTTCACGCCTTTCATCACTGCTTAATGCTCACCCTGGGAGGCAGTGGTGACGGCTCAAGTAGTTGGGTCTCTGGCACCCATCGGGGAGGGTTTTAGGCTCCTGGCTGTGACCTGGCCCAGCCCATTAGAAGCTCACTGAGTGTTAAATGAGATAAGGTATACTTGGGTACCACTCAAACACACACGGGTCTGCAGTTTGAATGCATCCACCCAGTGCAGGTATTAGAATCTCCATCCTCAGTGCGGTGGTGTGAGGGGAGGGGGACCACGAGGGTGGGGTCCCCGTGGCAGGAGCGGGCTGGGGTAAGGCAGGCCCACCTGTCGAGCTTTCTTCCACCTGCCGTTCCGCCTAACCCCACGCTCTGATGCCACCTGAAAGTCCTCACCGGGAGCTCCCGCTACGAACCCTGGATGTCCCAGCTCGCCCTGGAACCCAGCCTCGGGTGCGGAAGCAACTTCCTGTCTTCATAGACGACCCCGTCTGAGACGTTCTGCTGTCGCAACAGGAGACGGACGGGGAGCCTCCGCCAGCCACTGTGGCAGAGACAGCGGTCGCTTCCATGGCGAATGGGACGCGAGTTAATTTCTCACTGATGTCACAGTGCACGGCCGGCATTCCTGGGTGAGCAGGTGGCTCCCTCCATACACTAATCAGGTACCCAGGCTCCTTGTGTCTTGTAGCTCTGCCATCCTGAATAGGTGGCAGGTGGGTGGTGTCCAGCACCTCCTCTTATAGCCTATTGGCCAGAGCTGGTCACAGGACCCATTGAGATGCAAAGGAGTCTGGGAAATGTAGTCCTTGCCTGTTCAGCTGCTTCTCCCCAAGAGAGGGACCTCCTTGGGGTCACCTCTCCTTACCCCAGCACCCTCACTTCTCGAGGGCAACCTGGAGGTGACTCAAGGTGGGGTCTTTCTGCCCAAGGTCATGGCGCAGGCTGGAGCTGGGCTGTGCAGAACCAGACAGGAACCAGAGTAGCGCCTTCTGCTAGGGGCTCCAGAACACAGACCACGCCCCGCCGTGTCACACTGAACCCTGAGACGACCCAGCTGAATGTGTTGGCAGACGAGGAAGCCGAGGCTGGCCTGTGCGTTTGCCAGTGTCTCACAGCAAGGCGGGTGCAGGTGCAGGACTGAGCTCAGACGCCAGGCAGAGGTGGTCATCTGGGAGGCCAGGGTCCCACACGCGCAGCCTCCACTTCCTGCTCCCAGGACATCTTCAGACACCAAGACCCACACGGCCAGGCCAGGCTGGGCAACTGCGAGGCTTCGCACACAAACCGGGAGGAAAGGGCCTGCTCTTTCTGGAGACTCGGGTTTGTTCTTTGAGCGCGGCGAGCAGACCCCTGCTCCACAGCCCCGCCGGCTCCCTTCCCTTGGTTTTGGGACGCCCGTGGGTGGCTGTGCCCTGTATTTAGCCCAGGGCTGCTCTCGCCAGGTGGCTCAGCAGTTCTGTTGAAGGAAGGCGAGGAAGCCTGGGAAATGCATCTCAAGGCAGCTCCTTCCCCGTGTGTGTGCATGTGTGTGTGTGCATGTATGTACATGTGTGTGAGCATGTGTGTGCATGTGTGTGTGTGGCGTGGAGGTGGTGGTGGGGCAGAACTGCGGCCCTGCCATACACGGGAGCCCCTTCCATGTCCCACTGACAGCGCCTCTTGAGAGGTGGGGAAACTGAGGCACACTCACTGGCTTCTCGCTGGTCGGGTCTGCCGGGCCCTGCTTGGGGCTGGCCGGAGCTGCAGAGCCGGGAGTGGCCGGGGAGTTGGCCAGGCTGCGGGCAGAGACTCCCTTGGCCCTCGTCCCGAGTCACAAGGCGCTGGAAAGTGACCTCTGGGCATCTATAATTAGACCTGCCCGGCGTCAGGGCGGGCTGACTGTCTGTCTCAAGTCCATTGCCAGGGGCGCCCCACATGCCTGGCGCCCAGCCGAGCCATCACACACATGCTCTCACCCTGAAGCAATCTGCTGCTGGCAGGTGCCACCGCCCCTCCATTCCCCAGCAAGGAGCCTGAGGCCCTGGAGGGTCGAGGCCTGGCCTGAGGTCGCCCAGCGGAGAGGGCGCTGGGGCTGGATTTGAACCTGGACCCTAGCTGAGCAGCAGATCGGGGTATGCACAGGGGGTGGTGAGCCATTGTCCGTGCTCACCTCTGGCCACTCCTTCCCGGTCTCGTCTGGCTGCTTTTCCCCATCTTCCAGCTTTTGCACACACACACACCTTGCCCTCTGCCCGGGATGCCCTTCAGTCAGATCTGCCCGTGTCTGGCTGCTTCCCATCCATCAAGTGTCTGTGTGATTGCTACCTCCTCCAGGAAGCCTTCCCTGACTTCAGTCCACTCCCATATATGCTCCTTTGAACTGACCCCGGGGTGAGTGGATCTTTGCTTGTCTATCCAACTGGTCGTGAGCACCATGAGGGCACCCTGTGTCTCCCTTGGTCCCTGGCGCCAGCCTCAGGGCTACCGCCTGGCACAGAATAGATATGCTATTGATTGTTGTCAAGTAGTGACCGGCTGAGGGTGAGGGCTTCCCAGGAGCGAGAGGGAAAGATGCGCAAGGTAAAGTGTGTGGGGACAGAGCCCTGGGCCGTCTGTGTGTCCCGGAGCGGGATGGGGCCTGCTGCAGGGGGCAGGGAGGAGGCCCTGCCTCGGGGGGCGGGGTCTAGGCCTCGGGCTGTAGTAGGCTGGAGGCAGCCGGGTTCACATCTGGGACAGCGCGGCCTCTCTGGGCCCTGGGGATGCTGGGCGCTGGTGGCTGCTGGATCAGGGCCGGTTCTGGGTTTGTGACCTCGGTGCACAGAGGAGTCACCGGCTTCTGCTGCTGGGGGCTGGGGCTGGTCTCAAAGGGTGGGCAGGACCCAGAGGGAGGGAAGCAGGGAGGAGAAACAGGCAGAGCTTGGGGGGTGGACGGGGGTGTCTGTCCCAGCTTGGCCAGGCTGCCCTGTCTCCAGCTCAGGGAAGGAAGGGATGAAGGGGAGGTTTAGAGACCTCCAGGTCCTCGTTGACAGACACGAGCACTTGGCAGCAGTTGGGCTGGGCCAGATCAAAGTCAGGAGCCAGGAATTTCTTCTGGGTCTCCCATGCAGGTGCAGGGGTCCAAGGACTTGGGCCATCTTCTGCTGCTTTCCCAGGCCATAGCAGAGAGCTGGATCGGAAGTGGAGCAGCCAGGACTCGAACCAGCCCCGGTATGGGATGCCGGCACTGCAGGTGGTGGCTTTACCTGCTATGCCACAGCACTGGTCCCTGCACAGGTGAATTCTTAATCAGAAGACAGGAACCGCCCTGGTGCCAGTGGGAATTGGGGTCCTGAGATCTTCCTGCTCAGCCCCATGCATCCCACCAAGTTACCTACACCCCCCCTAAACACACAGGGCCCTGCCTCTGCATCGCGTCTCTTATCTACTTTTCCCATGGATTCTCAGACTCCCAAAGGCTGGGGATGGCCAGGTTTGACCTTCATTGCTATTGTTGTTTAGCTTTTCTTAGCTCCGCCAGGACCCTGGAAACTAACGCAGTTCTCGGGAAAGGGAGATGTGAGTGACAGGTCCCCTTTGCGTCTCTCCTGGGAGCCCTCGGAAGCCCCGGAGGGTCACGTGGGGCTAAGAACGCGCTCAGGAATCCTCCAGGACCTTAGCAGTCCAAGGCACTCCATCTCCCGGGACGGCCCAACCTTGGGAAGCTTTTCCTTTGTGTGGAGGGGCAATTTATACACAGTGACAGGTGCAAATGTCACCACGTGACGCCTACGACGCCACCGAGTGTCAGGATGAAAGCGGCTGTGGCTCGCCCCTTCCTGCTGTCCCAAAGATCTCTGACCTTCTGAGACCCTTAGGCTTTCTGAAGAAGTGCAAGCCAGCTGGCAATGGTCTGGGGACCGAAGCCGGCCCACTGCCCGTGTTTGTAAATAAAGTTTTATTGAAACACACACAGGCAGGATGTGAGTAGTCAAGGAAGAGACCTAGTTAAAAAGGCCCCCAAGGTCAAAAATACCTGGCTTCTTACTAAACAAATGTGCCAACTCCTCTTCAAATGTAGCACTGTCTTCTAGAACTTTCTAGAACTTTCTACCACGATGGGAATGCTTTAAGTCAGGGGCAGGGAAACCTTTATTTTATTTTTTTTCAAGGGCCGTTTGGACATTTTAACAGTAACATAAAAATTTAACATTATTTAACATAAAAAATGATCGGCTTACACATCAGCCCACAGTGGATAGATTTTGGGTTCTGCCTGCGGTTGGCTTGGCAGGGCCAGACCACGTGATTTTGTGGGCGTGGTTATGACTGGGCCTTCCCCAGCCCTGTTTCAGGCACTGGCTGTGCAGTGGGGTGACCATGAGCCCCACGTGGCCCCGGGGGCACCTGACGCGTGGCTTTATCACTGAGGACCTGAAGCGTTTCCTGAGGTATGGACTAAGTCACACTGCCAAGGTGCTCCAGCGTAGGGGTGCCCAGGGCTCCACCACCAGGGGGCCAGGTGCCCTGGGTGGGGACACGGATGCGCTCCCCAAGATGGGGTCCTCCCGGAAGTACAGCCCCCCCCATTCCGGTCTCAGATCAGCAGTTTTGGGGTTAAAGAAGCAGCAGCCGGGGACTGTTGGTATTTTCTCCAGAGATGCTGTTTGGATTGATAGATTTTTGGATGATGCTTTAGCATTAAAAATGAGAGAGAGAGAGAGAGAGAGAGAGAGAGAGAGAGAGAGAGAGAGAGAGAGAGAAAAGAAAAAAAATCAATGCTCTCCTGATTGTACCAGGAAGGGCAGTCGATTGGCAAAAAAGCTACAGCGCGTATTGGGAAATAGATTTTTCTGCCCTCCAGACATTAGCTTGAAATTCTTTGAAATGAGGACCCCCGATCTATGTCAGAAATGAAAGATTAAGGAGGTTAATGGGCTGCCTCGCCCCCTCCTCCTTTTTAATTTCCACGTCCGGGTGCCCTTGGCCTCTCGAGGACACATGTGGTCCCCCTGGGCTCTCCCTGGGCCGCGCCCCTCCCCCACGGGCCTGGCAGGTAGCCCCCCTAGCCCCCTCCCTCCCCCCCGCTGCTCCTGAGGCCTGCAGGCCCCTGTGCCCAGGTGCCTTGCACCTGCCCATGGAGGCTGGTGCGCTCCCCGTGGGACTTTGCTGGGTTCTGGTGGCAGAGTACCCGGTCACACTCCCCCCATCACTGACTCAGGGCCACGTGGGAGACTCCGCCTTGAGGACCCCAAGCCCCGCCCCCTCCCTGAATCTCATGCATTATAATTGCGTGCCCGACAGGAAGCAGAAATGCATGGACATTGAGCACTGGGCTCTACATTAGATGACCAGATCCCTGAAGGGACAGAGAATAGGCCACGTCGCTGGTAATCTCTTTCTAGAATTTTCTAGAATGTTGTATCTGTCTATTTAGTTAGTGCTTTTTCTTTTTTTAAAGATTTATTTATTTGAAATTCAGAGTTAGAGATAAGGAGAGAGAGAGAGAGAGAGAGAGCGCTTCCGTCCACTGGTTCACTCCCCAGATGGCCGCAACAGCTGGAGCTGTGCCAATCTGAAGCCAGGAGCTTCTTCTGGATCTCCCACGTGGGTGCAGGGGCCCAAGGACTTGGGCCATCTTCCACTGCTTTCCCAGGCCACACCAGAGAGCTGGATCAAAAGTGGAGCCACCAAGACTCGAACAGGTGCCCATATGGGATGCCGGCACTGCAGGCGGTGGCTTTACCCGCTACACCACAGCGCTGGCCCCAGCTCTCTTCCTTCGCTGTTGAACCTGCACTGGGGTGGCTTGACTCCCACAGGCAGCTGGTGGAGGTGGAAGACGCCGCCTCTGTCCTACTCTGCGTGGCCCCCTTCTTGTGCTCAGCCTTCTGACCCCGGCATCAACACTCCCGGCTCATTCTGACGACGCCTGGACCACACAGGACAAGGTAATCCCCAAGCCCTTGCCCAGGAAGTCCCACAGAGCCTGCTGGGGCGGGCGGTGCAGACGGAGGCTGGGGAGGCTGGGAGGGGTTTAGGGTGCAGAGGCTCCAGGGTCCCCTGCAGCCAAGGCCACCACACGGGACTTGCACAGAACACTGCGGAAGTCGCTCAGGTCTCGGCGACACTGGGATGGGGACCCCCACCTCCATCCTCGGGCTGTGCCGCTCAGTCTTGGGATCCTGACCCAGGAAGGGGTTAGGGGGCCAGCCCTCAGTCTCTGCAGCCCGCAGAGGGTGTGTGCGTGTGCATGTGCATGCGCATACATGTGTGAGTGTGCATGTGTGTGTACATGTGTGTGCATGCGTGTGTCCATGTGTGTAAACATGTATGTGTGCGTGGGGAGGGGGTCTGAGAGGGTGGGCAGAGGTCTGCCTCGACTTCTGCTGTGCAGGTTGGGTCAAGTCCTGGGGGCTCTCCCCAGAGGCACCAGCTCTTTCTTCTTCTTAGTCTCCTGCCTCCACCTCCTCCTCTCCTCCTTCTCCTCCATCTCCCCTCCCCCTTTCTTTCTTTGAGAGGCAGAGTGAAAGACAGGGAAATACACACACACACACACACACACACACAGATCTTCCAGCTGCT
This sequence comes from Sylvilagus floridanus, assembly GCA_949820135.1. Taxonomy (NCBI): domain Eukaryota; kingdom Metazoa; phylum Chordata; class Mammalia; order Lagomorpha; family Leporidae; genus Sylvilagus; species Sylvilagus floridanus. The sequence goes on from OX463233.1 coordinate 162,902,241, forward strand.
GGTTCACTCCCCAGATGGCCACAACAGCTGGGGCTGGGCCAGGAATTCCACCCAGGTCTCCCTTGTGGGTGGCAGAGGCCCAAGCCCTTGGACCATCTTCCCATACGCATTAGCGGGGAGCTGGATCAGAAGTGGAGCAGCTGGGACCGCCACCAGCCCCCGCTCGCTCCCCTTACGCAGCGGGTGTACCAGGTGCGGTTCTTCCTCCTTGGTGCCGTTCCTGGCTGCCCTGGACCCCCCTTCACACCAGTTACCCCTCTCAGAGGCTCTGTCTTCTTTGTGCACTGCTGTGGCCCCAGCAGCCAGCAGAGAGAAGCTGGGTGATGATGATGGGCACGCCATCCCTGCAGAGGGATAGGGGCTCCTGGGAGCTGGCACTCACGAGCACTGTGTCCCGGGCCCTGCTCCCAGCCTGTTCGTGGACCGACGCCCAGACGGAGGCAGGCAGAGCAGCCTTCCCGCTGCCCGAGGGGCTCAGCTCTGCCCGGCAGGCCCCACCCCTGCTGTGCCTGAGGAGCTCCATCCAGGTCACCCACACAGGTCACAGGAGCCCAAGCTCTTGGGCCACCCTCTGCTGGTTTCCCAAGTGCATTAGCCAGGAACTGGATCAAAAGCGGAGCAGCCGGGACTTGAACCGGTGCTCATGTGGGTGCTGGAGCTGCAAGCGGTGGCGTAACCTGCTGCACCCCGAGGACTCGGTGCTTTGTAAGAAGTCCTGAGCTGGAAGGTAAGTGAAGGTCATTCATTCATTCATTCATTCTCATGGCAGACTGTGCACCACTCCCATCTCGTTCCTCCTGGCACACAAATGGACTACATTTCCCAGCCGCCTTTGCACTTAGTGTGGCTATGTGACAGGGTCTGGCCAATGGAAAGTGGTAGCTGTCTGAGCCCTCATTTAGACGTGGCCCATACACCAACCCCTGCAGCAGTAAGTGCAGCAGAGCCCAAGAAAGCAGGGGCGTGGCAGAGGGAGGGGTGGCGGAGTGCGAGCCGCTCGTCAGTGGGACCGGAGGGAACCTGGGATCTGTCCCGAGAAGAACTGGGGCTGCGCCTCCTGCCCGAGCCCGCTGGAGCCCGACTGCTCATCCGATCCTGGAATCCTCTCGCGAATGCTGTCCCTGCCGAGCCTCATGTGCTTGTCTGCCTCTGGTGACAGGGGGCCCAGCCGCTGACGAGGCGGCCCCTTGCACCGCCGCCTGCCTCTCAGGGCTCCGAGCACCGCCTGTGCCCACGCCCGGGGGTCTCATGGTCTTGGGATGAAGTGAGTCAGCCCCTTCTGCTTTGCGGGAGCCACTGATCGCCAGTCTCCGGGGACCCGAGCCGGGGTCAGACAGGGGCTCAGGGCTGCGTTGGGCAGTGGGGGGTAGAGAAGGGTCTTCCCGGCAGCCTGACGCCCGCCCACCCACCCTTCCTGCGTTTTGGCGACCACCAGTGCTCTGTCTTTTCTCCCTGGGGTCGTTGTGACGATGAAAGAACCAGGGAGTCGGGGAGTGGATTTTGGATTCAAAGGCCCCTCTGAAGTCTCGAGAGTCTGACACTTTTTTTTACTGTTGGTTTGCACACATCGCTTTCATTGGCCCAGCAAAATGCTCGCTGTTTCTGGGGTGCCGCATGCTCTTTCGCCACAGTGTGCGCTGTGTGATGTTCCCACCAGGGCGCGCGTCTCTGTCTCCCTAGAGATTTATCACTAGCACGCGGTGAGAGCACGCACAGGCCTCGCTCCCAGCTTGTGTGTGGGCACACACTGGGTTACCATGATGGACGGCCGCCTCCTGGGCAGGGGAGCGTCAGGGCTCCGGACGGGACGGGCCGGCAGCTCCGTGACCACGGGCGAACCTTGCCTCCCCCGCCCCGGCCTCTGGCCATCACTGTTCCCTTCTCAGCTTCTACACCACCCACTCTGCAGACTCCACAGACAAGCAAGGTCATGCGGCATTTTTGGCGTGTTTCACATAATGTCCCCCAGTTCCATCTTGCCATCACGACGTCCTTTTTCACGGCTGAGTAATATTCCCTAGTGTCCACACAATGCTTGGAGAGTCCACTCATCAGTTGATGGACACTGGGCGGATTCCATATCTTGGCTCTACTGTGGATAATTCTGTGATAACCTTGGGTGCAGCTAGAATCTGGTTTTGTGGGCTGTTGTGGTGCACTGGGCTAAGCCACTGCTTGCAACGTCAGCATCCCCTATCAGACCACTGGCTGCTCTGCTTCTGATCCAGCTCCCTGCTAATGCGCCTGGGAAAAGGGAGGAGAACAGCCAAGTGCTTGGGCCCCTGCACCCACATGGGAGAGCTGGAGGGAGCCCTGAGCTCCTGGCTCTGACCTGGCTCAGCCCTGGCCATTAAAGCCATCTGGGGAGTGGACCAGCAGATGGAAGACCTCTCTCTCTCTCTCTCCCTTCCAAATTAATAAATAAGTACATCTTTATAAACAAAATCTGGGTTTTGAGCCTCAAAAGTGTAAGTCTTAAAAAAATCCCAGGTGCAGAGTTGAGGAACAACAGCCCAGGGTGGAAGGCTGTGACGGGACAAGTGTGTTCTTGGCATCTCAGCAGTGGGCAGTTCCTGGGCTGGGGGCAGAGGGAGGGTCTGGGGGACGGGACAGGCCCTGAAGAGCACAAGGGGACTCCATAAGTGGCAGGTGACCTCTCCTAGCAGCACCTTCTCCTCTGAGAGGCTGCGACGACTGGCCAGGTGCCGAGGGGCTGGGGCAGGATCTCCTGTTGATGGAGCTCAGCCCCTCCCCCATCTTCTGCTCTCCTTACTACCAATCAGTCAGCGCTGTCTCACGGCACCCCAGGGCCCCCTGGAACGAGCCTCTCCCCTCTGCAAGGTGTACTGAGCCCCGGGGTGTGAGCCCCAGGGAGTGTCCTGCCATCCCCCAGGCAGAGCCCACCTGAGAACAAAGCCAATCGAGAGGAAGTTTGCCTTGAAAGAAACGGGTGGCTTTCTGTGGGCACTGCTGAGATCCTGGATCCAGCCATGCCTGAAGCTGCAGCACTGGCTACCCTTTCACATGCCTGCAAGGGCACGGGCTGGGCCAGAGCTGAATCTGGAAGCCAGGAACGCAGCCTGGATCTCCCCGCAAGGCCGACAGGAGCCCCGGAACTCAGGTTGGGACTGCTGCCTCCCAGGGTCTGCACCCATAGGAAGCTGGAGGCTGGAGACCAAGCCCTCGTTTTCTGGCCACGTGGGCTGCACCTCAGAGCAAGGCCCAGCCCTGGGGCACAGCCATGATGCCCCCCAGGGTCCAGCTCCTGCTGTGTGCTCTGCTAACTCAGACCCACTTCCTGCCGGGAGGACCTGGGGGCAGAGGCGCCGCTGCACTCAGGGTGGGAGAAGGGGCGGGCGCAGGGCAGGTGGGAGAAGGGGCGGGCGCAGGGCAGGTGCGAGAAGGGGCGGGCGCAGGGCAGGTGGGAGAAGGGGCGGGCGCAGGTGCAGGTGGGAGAAGGGGCGGGCGCAGGTGCAGGTGCGGCCATGGGCGCGGGCGGCATCGGGCTGCGCACATCTGGACCAGGAGTGGAGCAGATGGCCCCGCTGTGAGTCTATGGCGGCGGCGGCGGCGGCGGCAGGTTCTCCTCCCTGCTGGTTTATGGGGATGTCTTCAAGATTCTCTTCTTGATATACGACAGGGGCTCTTGGCCCGGCGCCTCCATCAGGGTCATCAGCGCGTGAATCACCATCAACCAGCAGGCCAGGGTGTGTGTGGCTGGCGGCCTGGGTGCGCGCAGTGGGGGGATGACCCCGGGAGCCAGGCAGCAGGAAGAGGTCAAGTGCAAGGGGCAAAAGGGAACTTGACCTTTGCTCCCCCCAGGGCTGGACCAGAGGACGGAGCAGGGAGGTGGAGGAGGGCGGGTTGGCCTCCTAGCCAGGGCTGTGATTGCAAAACTACCCCAATGTGGGGGGGACCAACAGCCACAAGCCTGTGCTGTCCTATGCTTTTGGAGGCGGTAGGCACCTCAAGGTGTCCATAGGCCTGTGCACCCGCTGACAGCCCCAGGGGAGACTCTGTCCTGGCCCCCCTCCCCCTCCCTCCCTTCTCCCCCCCTTCTCTCTCTTTCTCTCTGAATCATACCTCTGATTCCAGTCTCCAGGGGTCCAGGGCTGCTCCTGCATCTTTGCCTCCAAACCTCCAGACCTCTGTCTCTACTTCTCTCTGTAACCCTGTCTTTCAAATAAATAAAGTAAATCTTTAAAAAATTTATTTATTCATTTGAAAGGCAGAGGCAGAGAGAGAGAGAGAGGTCTTCCATCTGCTGGTTCACTCCCCAATTGGCTACAATGGCCAGAGCTGCACCGATCTGAAGCCAGGAGCCAGGAACTTCCTCAAGGTCTCCCACATGGGTGCAGGGGCCCAAGGACTTGGATCATCTTCCACTGCTTTCCCAGATCATAGCAGAGAGCTGGGTCGGAAGTGGAGCAGCTGGGACTTGAACCAGCCCCCATGTGGGATGCTGGCACTGCAGGGTGGCAGCTCAACCCACTATGCCACATTGCTGGCACTGATTTTTTTTAATTGAAAAATTATTAGAGGGGCAGAGAGACAAGCAGTAGGAGTCCCCATTCACTGGTTTATTCCCCAAATGTTCCTAACAGCCGGGGCTGGGTCAGGCTGACCCAGCTCGGAACTCAACCCACATCTCCCACATGGGCATCAGGGGCCCAACCACCTGAGCTGTCGCCTGCTGCCACCTCTGCCTTCCCAGGTGCATTATCAGGGAGCTGGATCAGAAACAGCAGCAGGGACTGGAACCAGGGCTCATAAGGGATGCTGGTGTGGCAGCTGGCCCTGACTCAGTTGTCTTAAGTTGGTATCATTTTTTAAAAAAAATTATTTGAAAGGCAGAGTTACAGAGAGAGGAGGAGAGATGGAGAAATCTTCCTTTTCTTGGTTCACTCCCCAAATGGCCATAACAGCCAGGGCTGGGTCAGGCTGAAGCCAGGAGCTTCTTCCAGATCTCCCATGCGGGTGCAGGGGCTCAAGCACGTGGACCATCCTCTACTGCCTTCCCAGGCCACAGCAGAGAGCTGGATCAGAAGTGGAGCAACCGGGACTCGAACCTGTGCCCATGTGGGATGCCGGTGCTCTAGCTTACCCTGCTATGCCACATTCCAGCCCCCATAAGGTGGCATATTAACCACTAGACTAAATGTCTGTCCCACATGGACATAAAGTTTAATGGGACACTCTTCAGCCCTGCACCACAGGTGACATGTCTTGGAGGAGGGGCTTCCTGGAAGTGGGAGGGGCTTCAGACTATGCACACAGCTCTTTGGGGACTTCCTAACCATAGCCAATCTTGCAGCAGCTTTGTTCACCTGTGCAGGGCCCCTGTCACCTGATCCACAGTGTCCCTTGTAACCCAGCAACTGCACATCTAGAAAAGTCTCCCCTGGAGATGTGTCTTGATGATCATCGGGATGTGCTGTAGCATGTTCTCAGCAGGTTTACACAGCTTGACGGGAAACTACCCAGGGGTCTATCTTGGTTGATTGCAAAAAAGAGCCACAGCTGTGTGCAACTTATTCCATGGGGAGGCAGGACCTGTGTCTCTCCCCACGGTAGCTGTGCTGGTCCTGGGACTCATGGTGACCAGCACCGTGATGGAAGCTCTGAATGCCAGTTCCAAGCTGAGGCTTTGCTCCCTGGGGACTCATGTAGTTGCCATGTGAAAATCCAGGCCAGTTTGCTGAGAGCCTGAGAGATGGGTGGAGCCGACATGAGCATCCTCAGCTACAGAAGGCAGAAGCCTTAGTGAGCCCAGCTGAGATCAGCTCCGCCCAGCTCAGCCCAGACCAGAAGAACCACCCGGCTGAGCCCAGTCCACACCTGCTACACAAAGACTAGTTCTAGACCCTGACACTTCGGGATGCTTTGTTACCCAGCAACCACGAACTGACACATCATCAACAGCAAAATGGATACATGAATTTTGGAATAGTCACACATGCAGGAGAATGAGCAGACGGTTTCAAAAACAGGCCAACATGCATGCATCTACGCGAGGCCAAAGCTCAGCACGGGTGTGCACACTGTATGATCCCACTTATACAGAATGTACAAGAATGGGTGAAAGCAGTGTGCAGTGAGATAAGTCAGGATCTAGGTTATCTTGGGGGGGGGTGACTGGGAGGGGGTGCCACAGGGGGCCTCTGGGACCTGGTGATATGGGGCTGTTCACTGCTGAGCTGTGCGATCTGAACATGTCTGCGCAAGGAGGTTGTACGCTGGTGAAAGATGAAAGAAGTCAGAACCTTCTTGTCTGATTGCAGGAGAGCCAGTGGGAGTACATCTCACATGGAAGGCAGGACCCAAGGCGCCCTGGATGGTTAACTCCCTGGGAAGCCACTTCACTGGAGCTGGCTGGCCCCTCTCAGTAACCCAGTACCGCCTGCTCTCCCTGCCGCCCTGGGATGGACCTTGGCTTTCCAGTCGGGCCCCATGTGGAGTGGAAGCTATGCTTAGGGGTCACATCAATGCACCTGTCATGCAGCGGGGAGAGAGTGGGGGATGGGGGAGCCAGATGCTCACACCCAGAGAGGTGCACGTGGGACCCACGCAGGAGCTGCCCTGACGTGGGAGGGGACTCCAAACGTTCCTGGGAGAAGTGGGGAGGGCGTTGGGCACGGTGGTGGAGCGGCTGCTGGGCACAGCACATCCCGTGTTGGAACTGGAATGTATAGCCTCGGGTCCCAGCTCCACTCCGCATTCCAGCCCCCGGCTCACATGCTCCCTGGGGGACAGCAGGCGATTCTCCTGAGAGCCTGGCAGATGACGCTACCGCCTAGGCTGTGCCTTACCGGTCAGAGAACATTCTGGAAACACACACCTTCCATGGAAGAATCCTGCCCCTGCCCACTGACTCCTGCCCCTCTCATCCCCTGAGCCCTGACTGCTTAGCAGAGGAGTAACTGGGAGACCCTCGCAGAAACTAAGGCCATGGTTACTGCTGGGGGCCTGGGAACCTGCATTTTAGCAGCCACTGCTTTCCAGGACGCGGCAGGCTTGGGAGTCCAGGTGGCGGACACGTGTCCCCCGGGGGGGCCTCCTCGGGGACTCCCGTGGCTGTCACAGCCACACACGTCCTTCTGCAAACACACACGGTCCATGATTGATCCCCGGCCGTCCTTGTCCCAGCCCAGCGGGGCCGACTGAATGGCTGGCGTGCTTTCCCAACGCCCTGCTGGATCCACTTCCCTGCCCTCTGCCCCGGAAGTCATTTGTTTGTTTTTAGACACAGCCTTTATGTCCAGCTGAAAGGCTACCGGCCTCCTGGAGCCGCCCAGCCCAGCCAGGCTGCAGATGCACAGGGGGCCAGCAGGATGCCAGCGCCCCTGTGAGCCCAGCTAGGAACCCGGCACTCCCTGCAGGGATCCAGTGCAAGGCTCACTTGGGTGCCAGGTTTCCACCCTCCGCTCGGGGCGGGGCCTTCCAAGCCCTCCTCCCTCTGCTTGGCCATTGATGGAGAATCTGTTAAGAGCCGGGGGCCTTCGACCCTGGTCCTTCCTTCTCTGCCCATGGGAATGGATCCAGGAGCTGCCTTCCTTTGTCAAAAGACCAAGCTCTGGAATTCTACCCTCCTATCCCCCGGGATTGAATCCCAGTCCTATCCTTCCCCACTGTGCCTCAGCTTCCTCATCTGTGAAATGGGGATATTGAGGCTGCTCTCAGCATTTTCTTCCTCTCTCCCTCTTCTTCATCTCCCTTGGTTGCTGTCACTCAACCGTCTCCCTAGGAGAGAGCGCTGGACCAGGAGCCCAGAGCCCTATGTCTCAGTTCTCACTTTGGTGGACCCTGCTGTGTGAGCTTAGGCAAATATCTGTCCCTCTCTGGTCTGGTTAGAGCATCGGGGGGCCCCTCCCTTGGGGCTGGTGTTGTGGTGTGGCAGGTTAAGCGGCTGCTTGCGGTGCCAACAGCAGTTAGAGTCCCAGCTGCTTCACTTCTGAGCCAGCTCCCTGCGAATGTGCCAGGGAGGCAGCAGATGACGGCCTGTGTGCTTGGACCCCTGCCACCCATGTGGGAGACCTGGGTGAAGTTCCAGGCTCCTGGCTTTAGCCAGGCCCAGCCCTGGCTGTTGTGGCCAGCAGGTGCAAGACTTCTCTCTGTGTCTCTCTCTGTCTTTACCTCTCTGTCACTCTGCCTTTTGAATACATTCATTTTACATAGTTTTTTTTAAGGATTATTTATTTATTTGAGAGGTAGAGTTACAGACAGAGATGGAGACACAGATAAAAATCACTCCTCAAATGGCCGGAGTCATGTTGATCCGAAGCCAGGAGCCAGGAGCTTCTTCTGGGTCTCCCATGTAGGTGCAGGGGCCTGGGCACCCGGGCCATCTTCTACTGCTTTCCCAGGCCATAGCAGAGAGCTGGATTGGAAGAGGAGCAGCCGGGACTAGAACCATGGTAGAGGCCCAGCCCACATGCCACAGCGCGGGCCATAGATACATTGATTTAAAAAAGCCCTCTCTCACGCTGTGTGTTCAGGTTGGGATCTTCTGGGGAAACTGGACCAAGCGTCCCCTTTCTTGTACCTGCTCAGTAGATGCCCCAGGGACACGCATGGGAAGGGGTGGGCGGGTGCGGATCCTTGGCAGTGGCTGGCACCAGACTGTGGGGGCCTGAAGGGAGGGCTCAGCCTGCCAGGGGGCTCGGTCTGGGGAGGTGTGGTTGCCATTCTTAGTTTTATGGAGATCCTGCAGGTATGCTGTCCCTGCAGGGTTGAATTCAGGGGCCAGTTCTGGGCAAAGAGACCTCTTTTTTTAGACTTATTTATTTATTTAAGAGGCAGAATTACTGCCACAGAGAGAGGTCTTCCATCCACTGGTTCACTCCCCAGATGGCCGCAATGGCCAGAGCTGGGCCAATCCGAAGCCAGGAGCCAGAAGCCAGGAGCTTTTTACAGGTCTCCCACACAGGTGCAGGGGTCCAAGCACTTGGCCATCTTCTACTGCTTTCCCAGGCCACAGCAGAGAGCTGGATCGGAAGAGGAGCAGCCGGGACTCGAATTGGTGCCCATATGGGATGCTGGTGCTGCAGGCAGAGGATTAGCCTAGTGCGCCACAGCACCGGCCCCAGAGACCCCTCTTTATGCTTCCCTGCCCCCAACTGCCCTGTGGGCGGCCAAGTCACCTGTCCCTGTCTCCTTTGCCCTCCCATGGGCTTCATCTCTCTCTCTATTTCTCCCTTCCTTTCTAGATCCAGCCAGTCCAGGAACCAGTCTGGCAAACTTGCTCACCCACCCACCCACCCACCCACCCACCCACCCATCCATCCAGACACCCACCCATCCACCCCTCCACCCCTCCACCCACCCACCTACCAACCCACCTACCCATCCATCCAGACACCCACCCATCCACCCCTCCACCCACCCACCCATCCACCTACCAACCCACCTACCCACCCATCCAAACACCCACCCCTCCACCCACCCACCCACCCATCCACCTACCAACCCACCTACCCATCCATCCAAACACCCACCCATCTACCTACCAACCCACCCACCCATCCACCCCTCTAGGCATCCATCCACCCACCCACCCCTCTGCCCCTCCACCCATTGTGGTGACAGTTGGCCACCAGGCAGTGACAACTCAGGCCCTGGGCACTGTGACACTGAGGCACAGGACACAGAGGCCCCTGAAGGCCCCTAAGCCAGCAGCCGTGGGAAGACACAGACAGGAGTAAGTCGGGGCAGGAAGGACTTGGGGGACGCATGTTCTGGGCAGAGGGAACAGCCTGGGCGGGGCCCTGCCGGCAGCTCAATCACAGGGACAGCAACACCAACCACACTCGCCTTCCCCGCGTGGCCAGCCTCTCCGCACCGCCTTGCCGAGCCTGGCAGGTACCGGGCCCATTTCACAGACGGGGAGACAGAGGCCTGGAAGGGCGGAGCAGGAGACGGGCCTTGCGTGTCAACAGTCGGGCAGAGCCGGGACCAGGACCCAGGCTGCCCCAGCCCCACCTCCCTGGGGCAAGCAGGCCCGGCTCCTGTGGGGGCCCTGGGAGACTTCCTCCCTGAGCTCCCGGACTGGGCAGGGAGGCCCCGGGAGGCCGGGTGGTGGTGGGGGCGGGGCGTGGGAAGGCTGCAAACTGGTTTGGGGCGGGCAGGCTTTCCTGTCGCTGCCGGTGGCCCCCGCCTTTGTCCTCTGGTGTCACTGAAGAATGCAGCAACAGCCGGGATAAAGGCAGCTTTGTCTGCAGGCTTCGGAGGGGGTGGGGAGGATGGGGAGCGGCGCCTGGCCAGGAAAGGGTTACTCCCAGCCTCCTGGCCCTCCTGGCTGGCCCCTGCCGCCCCGCTTCTGGCTCTGCACAGGAAACACCCATGCCCTGTGGACACCCACATCCTCTGCGCTCACCTTCCTGCACTTCCTGCCCGGGGCCAGCAGCTCCCCTTTCTGCTGGCCTCGGTCTCCTCATCCGGGTAATGGGAATCGTGGGTCAGCCTTTGAGCTACGTGATCCACAGTGCCTGCAAGGTGCGTGGCTGAATGAGAAAGGGAAAGCCCAGAGAGGGAAGGCAGTGTGCCCGGGGTCACACAGCTTGGCCATGGAGGGATGATGCCGTCAGGGAGGGAGGGGCCTGTGTGTCTCCATCCCCACATGGCCGGGGTCCCTGGGTGGGCTTTGGCCTTGGCGAGGAAGGGTTGCCACCTGCACTGAGGATGCCTTTGGGCATTGCCGCCCCTCCTGCTAGGGGCTGTTGCTCTTGGCCTGGTTCCAGCCCTCTCCCTCTCAGTTTGCCCGTCTGTGAAATGGGTCTCTCATGAGCACCCATCTCCTGAGGTGCACGCAGCCCGCTGAAGCCAGCCCTGCTTAGCAGGATTAGTGGGACAAAGGGCATTCTGCACAGAGGCTTCTCCCAAGGTCACGGTCGGCCGGGGCTGAGCTGGGCCGGGCCCAGGGCTCCTCCAGGCTGTGCCTGCGCAGGAAGGAAGGGCGTGAGTCCCGGAGGGGCTGCAGCCCGGGGCGAGGCTGTGGAACGGAAGAGAAGATGTCGTGAGCTGCCCGGGTCCAGGCTGGGCCCCGCCCTTCTGGGAGGAGGTGGCATGGAGTGACGGATGCGGCCAGGCAGATGGGCCAGCGCTGGGCCTGCTTAGTCATGGCCCAGACACAGCCTTGGGCCCCGCGGGCTGGTGGGCAGAGTGGGTCTGAGCGCACGGCCTTTGGAAACAAGAGGCACTGAAGGCTCAGAGAGGGAAAGCGAGCTGCCCAAAGCCACACAGCAAGCAGCAGATCAAGTCACTCGATGGGTGCGGGAGCACTTTGGGGAGAATGTTCTGGAAGAAGGCCTGGCCTGTGCAACAGCGTGAAGTTCCATGATGCCTTAGGGCAAGGGAGCCGGAGCTCACCTGCCGGACTCAGAGCCTGTGTGTCCTGGGGCAAGTGAATCAACCCCTCTGTGTGCCTACTGCCTCCCTGTGAGCGGAAACTGCCTGCTGCACCTGTCGTAGGGCCCGTGTGACGGCGGCGCGGCCTTGAGCGGCGGGAGTGCAGTCCACGCGAGCTGTCGGGCAGACAAGGGGCATCCAGGCCCCTGGAGTTTCGGAAGCAGCGGCCCAGGGCTGGTGGGCAGGGAGTTGTCTGGAGCCCAGAGTGGGGGCTTGTGGGGGTCCCGGGCAGTGAGGCAGGGTGGGGGCAGGGCGACTGCAGGCTGGAGGAGGTGGGTGGTGCTGGGGGCTGAGGCCGGAGCTGGGCAGAGGCAGGGAGGAGACACAGGTGGACGGGCTGTCTGTCACTCAGGGTAACAGCCCCTCCCATGCTGGTGGGAGGGGCCCTAGCAAGGCCCAGGAAGGACCAGGCCGCCCAGGGCCGCCCACGGGACCCACAGGACCCAGTGGGAAACACGACGCAGGTGTCCCTGCTCAGCCTTCTGAACCGAGGGCGTCTCCTTTCTGTTCGTCTCTTGGCCACGTGCATCTGTGTCCCATGGGGCTTTGCTGACAAAACACAGGTTCAGAGAAGAAATTCTGAAGGGTGTCAAGATGGCAGCAAGTTTGAATTTCAGGATTCGGTCCCGCCTGGAGACCTTCGGAGCACAGGGCCAGAGATCCCACACCCAGAGAGCGGGCCCCGGCTGTGTGCCCATTTTACAGATGGGAACAACTGAGGCTGGGTGGTGGCAGTGGGGATGTCCTGCCATTCGCACTCCAGTTGCAGAGTGGCTTATATTCCCCCTTCCCCAAGGTCTGCTCACGGCTGATTTCTGGAGGAGGGCTGGAGGTGGTTTTACCATCACAAAGAAGAGTTTCTAACTCCAGTGTAGAGAAAGAGAGAGAGAGAAGCCATGCAGGAGGACTCGGGCCATGCAGATTCTCCACCCTCGTTCGTGGGGCTCAGGACGCCTGTGCCCACCCCCCCCCCCCAGGCCCGGGTCACCCCCTGGTGGCTGAGGCTTGACGTGGCCATAAAAACCAAAACCACAGTTCCCACGTGCCTGCTGGCTCCTCAGGCCGTATTTTCTTTGGCCGCTAAGGAGACTAATAAATGACTTGCCACTGGACGTGACCATTAAGGGCTCCACTGAGCTGTGGGCAGCCGGGCCTGGGGCGCCCAGCCACCGAGTGTGGCAGTGACGGATGGCGTCATCGAAGGCTGGGCCTGGGGGATTGAGGGTGGGTGGGTGGCAGTGGTGCTCGCTCCTGTAGGCTCCTGCGCTGTTCATTCCGGGACGGGGAGCCGATGTGTGAAGATGATGGAAGCTTCCAGAAGGGGCAGGGACAGGCTTTCGGAGGGGAGTGTGGGCCCGGGTGCCTAGTGGCCAGGAGTGTGTTGATGGATGGCCAGCAACCGACGATAGGAAAATTGAATCATCTCTGTTTAATGCACATTAAAATGTAATTTAAGGTTGTTCAGTTGGTTTAAAAAAAAGTTTTAAATTGAATGAAAAAGAGTTAAAAAAAATCGGAGATGGATGGCAAAATTGGTTCTTCATTTTCCACCCGTCCTGGTCTTGTCAATGTGGCTCTCTGGTTCCTCCCATGGAGAGAGTCTAGGTCCCACCCCACCAATCAGGGCTAAGTCACGTGGCCTGCTGTAGCCAATAGAAAGTCGCCTATGCAACTTGACACCCGTTCAGAGTCTAAGACTCAAGAGGCCTTGTGGCTTCCACCTGCTGGCTTGGAGCCTGGCTGTTGCCATGGGAACAAGCCCCGGCTGGCCCCGGGTTGGATGGGAGACCACATGGAGCCGAGCCACGCCCCATACAGATGAGCCCCGTGAGGTGTGCAGGTAGGTGAGGCTCGTGGAGGCCAGAGGTGCCACGTAACAGCCCGGGGCCACAAGGGCAGTAGTAAGCGCCTGCTGCTGATGCCACTGTTTCGCGGTGGCTGGGGACACACGCACAGGGCAGCTCGCGGAAATTTGGTGCAGCCATGGAAGTAGCTAGCGAAAGACTGCATGAACGCAAGGCGGCATTAGCCTGTTGTGCGCCAAGTGCCCAGGCTGTTAGAAGAGGGAAGAAATCAGAAAACACAACGATGTGACTCCAATTGTTACAACAACTTATTGCTATGTGTCTATTTCTCTCTTTAAATCTGTGCAATTAACCTACTGTGCCACGGTGCCAGCCCACCAGACTCATTCTTTTTACAACGACCCACTCCCGAGAGAACCAGCTGGGGTCCGGTGAGAACTACATTAGTCCCTTCCAAGGCTGTGCCACCAGCCGCCTGTCTCCCATGAGATTACATGTTTCGAAGGTTCCATCACCACCTTGGGGACCACACTTCCAACATGTGAGCTGTTGGGGGACAAATCACACGCAAGCCATTGCACAGCGGGATGGCCATGGTCCCCAAGGAGCCAGGCCACGGTCCCCCTCGGCCACCAGGGCCACCAGCTGTGCACCATCACCTCCACGAGGGCCAGGACCTGTCTGCTGTGTGCTAGGCTGGATCCCAGCCCCTCTCCGTGCAACACCTGCACCCACAGTGGCGCAGAAACCTGAGTTAAGTGAGCAGACAAGCAGAGAGGACCCAATGAAACCAGCAGCCTGGGGCCAAGGTGAGGAGGGGTCTGGAGACCACCAGTGAGAACCAGCGGAGCTGCAGCTGTGGGAGCCTCCCCCAGCGGCCGGCCCTGCCCAGTGAGACGGCTCCGCCTGCCTCTGCACCTTTGGGCTTTGCCTTTGCGCCCTCTGTGGCTGATGTCTTCTAGAATCTTCCAGACCTGGAGGAACTCTGATAAATTGCCTCCCCTCCCTTTGCACTCTGATGAGCAAAGAAGCATTCACTGTGAGAAATCTGAAGAATGGACGTTTATGGCAGCCGAACCCCGCCCTCGCCCCCGCCCGCACTGCCGGCGTCAGAACAGCAGCAGGGCCGGTGCTGCCTGCGCCAGGATTGCCGCCCAGGGCCTCCGTTCGCGCTCGGGTTTTCCTCGACACCGCAGGCATGCCTGCTCCCGTGGCCTGAGTCCAGACAGCCCTGTGCCTGGGTGCGTTACTTCCGGATGTGAGAGCTTCAAGAAGTCTGACCCAGGGACTAGTGTTGTGGTGCCCAAGGTTGCGCCACCGGCATCCCTTATGGGCACTGGTTCAAGTCCCGGCTGCTCTACTTCCCATCCAGCTCTCTGCTGTGGCCTGGGAAAGCAGTAGAAGATGGCCCAAGTGCTTGGGCCCCTGCACCCACGTGGGAGACCTGGAAGAAGCTCCTGGCTTCAGCCTGGCCCAGCCCTGGCTGTTGCGGCCATCTGGGGAGTGAACCAACAGATGGAGGATCTCTCTCTCTCTCTCTCTCTCTCTCTCTCTCTAACTGTGACTTTCAAAAAAAAAAAAAAAAAAAAAAAGGTCAGAGCCATCACCAAAGAGCAGATGGGATCTTCAACGACTCTCAGCACTCAGGAGCAGCCCCGGGACCCGGCTGACAGCCGCCCGTCTGGTGCTTTGCTCGGACACTCGTGAGCAGGTGCCGCCTGCGTGTCCAGCCCTTAGAAACCAGCCTGGAACCCGACACAGACTCTGCTCTCCCGAAGCGAAATCACAGCGCTCCACTCCAGGATCCCGGAGCTATGGTTTGCAGTTGCGCAGCTGGAAACAAAGGCAGAGGCGGGCAGGCGGCGGGCAGAGCTGGCTCCTGTAGGTGGGGAGGGATGTGAGCCTCTCTGCGAGGTGACCTTGCACTGAGGCCCAGGGGATGGGACGGGGACAGGCGGGGGTGAGGCCCGGAGTGGGTAGATGGGAGTGTGGGCTGTGGGCCGGGCAGCCGTGGCCAGCAGAAGGCTGGCAGGCGGGAGGGACGTGCCCGGGGCCACGTTCTAAAAGGCCACCACGCTGGGGCTGCAGGTCTGCTGTGGCTCAGCAGGTGCAGCCTCCCGGGGCATGACCCCCCCAGGGGACTGTGCCCTCCCTCCTGCCCACGGCGTCCCTCCAGGGCTCAGCCGCAGGGCCAGGCCCTTTTGTACCTGGGGCGGCAGGGGGTGGGGTGGAGTAGGGTGATGGTTTGGGGACCGCATGGGAACAGCAAATCCCTGCCTGGGCCCTGCCAGGGCCCTGCCCGCCCTGCGTGGCCTCGGTGTCACCCCCCGTTCTGGAGCACCTGTCAGGGCTGGCTCAGCCGCCCGGTGGCCTGAGTGTCGCGGCCTCAGTGTCACTCTTGCCAGGTGACCCAACAAGCACAACCCACGGGCCAGGCCTGACCCAGGCACTTCCTGTCCGCCCCACACGTCCCGCACCTGGCACAGATGTGCAGCCGCTGGGAACAGCCGCCGGTCTAGACGGGACAGTGCAGGGAGCTGTGGAAGCTGCTTTACCGGATCTCAGTCACACCCTGTGCAAAGGGTCTTAGTAGATCTAAGACGTGTGCATCCGTCCCTGCAGAACCTCAACAGGGCACAGCGGCACCCTTAGCGGTCACCCCTACCCCTGCCCACTTCCCCCGTCTCCCCAGCTCCTGCCCCTGTGGCTGTGTCTCCTTGGGGAGCTGTGAAGTTCAAGTGGCCTCCTGTGCCTGGCTCCCTTCACTCTGTATCGCTGTCAGGGTTCGCTGTAGCGTGTGTCCGCACACCATTCCTTTTCCGGGCTGAATAATATTCCGCGGTGTGGCTCGACCGCACTTTGCTTATCCATTCCGTGCTGGCGCGTGTCGGGACTGCCCCTGCCTTTTGGTTACGGTGAATAGGGCTGATCGGCAGGTGCTCCTGGGACTCAGGGCTTTCATTTCTCGAAGCCATAAACCCTGGGAGTGCAGTGGCCCAGTTAAATGCTAATCCTGTGTGTAACCTCTTAAGACCATTTTCTGGAGTGTGCTTTAAAAATAGTGAACACAGGGGCTGGTGCTGTGGCGCAGTGGCGTGAAGCCACCGCCCGAGACATCAGCATCCTGCATTGGAGCACCGGTTCGAGTCCCGGCTGCTCCACTTCCGATCCAGCTCTCTGCTATGGGCTGGGAAAGCAGCAGCAGATGGCCCAAGTCCTTGGGCCCCTGCACCCATGTGGGAGGTCAGAAGGAAGCTCCTGGCTCCTGGCTTCGGATCGGCGCAGCTCTGGCCATTGCGGCCAACTGGGGAGTGAACCAGCGGATGGAAGACCTCTCTCTCTCTCTCTCTCTCTCTCACTCTGCCTTTCAAATAAATAAAAGGAATCTTTAGAAATAAATAACCATAAAGCATAGCAAGTGCCTGCAGGAATTTGCACGTGGAGTTACGCGTGTGACCTGAGCGTGAGTGTATTTGCGCGTGGGCATTAGGCAGTGGACCCGAGTGTGCGTGTCCGTGGTGAGTCCTCCGTGAGAAGCCATGCTGTTGGCGGCCCCCCTGGTTTACTTGGGAGCTGGGTCGCCGCCCTGGAGGTCCAGGGGCTGCTGCCACTTCATCCCATGGAGGGAGGCGGCGGGACGAGAGAAAAAGGCAGGGACAGGACAGAGGGATCATCGTGAGACCCCCACCCCCACCCGAACGCAGCCGCAGCAACCCACTCCCAGGGGCCCCTATGACGTAACCACCCCGCCCCCGCTTCCTATCGTTGTTATGGCGATGACATTTCAGCGCGTGCTCACACCGGCAGGGACGTCGGCGTGGGCAGGAGCTGGGAGGCAGGAGGGAGAAGTGGGAACGTGGCGGGGCCTTCAACCCGCACCTCTTCCCTCCGCAACCATGGCCACCAGGCCCGCAGCCCCTCATGCAAATCATATGCAAATCGCCCCGCTCCCGTCAGCCCCGCGGCACCCGGAGGAGTGGGAACTATTCTCGATTGGGTCCTTGCCTTCATTAATTTCTGAGCCATAGTACATTACTCATGGATAATTAAGAGTGAGCTATTAATACAACATTTAATATTCAAGTGCAGCCAAGGGGAGAGAACTGTAAGTCACAGAACCCTACGCGACAAGGCACTGCGGTTCCTTGATGACATCGTTTTCTTCCGCCTTCTACACACGCAGGATTGTGGACGCGGGCCTGGGATCACCGGTTCTGGAGAGGAGGCGGGTGAGGCCTTCCAGCACCCGCGGTGTTATCCGAGGGGCCCCACGGCCGAGGCCAGAAGTGGACCTGACAGCGCATGTCCAGGGCCAGGGGCGGTCCCGCTGCTCTTGGGGCTCGGAGGATCAGGGCCAGCCGAGGCAGAGACAAAGGCTGGAGTGTGGAGCAGCCGGACCACGCCTCCTCTCAACCCCAAACTCAGGTCCTAAGGGCTAACGCAGTGCGCATGCTCCAGTCCCCTCCTCAGGGGCTCCCCAAAAATAAGGACCCTCCCTTGGGTCAGCCTCTCTCAGCTGCGTAAACACGGACAAAGGACGCAAAGTAGCTCTGAGCACCTTGGCGCCACGCGGAAGGCTCTCGCTGGAAAGAGCATCGCTAAGGGCCGAGTCCCACCTTGTTCTGCGAGGGCAGCCGGGGGGTGGTGAGGATGCGAGACCTTCCCAGGCAATGCCCCCACGTCCGCCAGGGGCTGCAGGCACGGCCGTGCCCACTCCTTCCACAGAAATGCGCGGAGCACCTGCCCGTGTTCTCTGTGTTGGCTGCGGAAGGGGCCGGGATGCATTTGGCGGGCTGCTAGGGACACACAGAGTTGCTCGCAAAGGCGCTGCTTGGGCCAAAGCCAATCCCCGCCCCCTCCACCTGCTGCAGCTCCCCTGCGCTGCACCTGCTCTGTGTTGCATTTCAACGTCGGACCACACATCCCTGGGAGCGGGCATTAGGATGCCCACTTTGCAGGTGGGGAGGCTGAGGTGGACTCCGACAGCCCAGCCTCGCCCCGGATCACACAGGGACATGGGGGCAGCACGTGTATTCCTGAGCAGGTGCACTCCCTGAGTGCTCACAGGGCAGGGGCTGTCGCCATCCTCACAGAGGAGGAAATGGCAGATGAGGAAAACGCGAGTCGTGGCTCGTGGTCCCTGGGCTGTCTGAGCCTGAAGCCAGGGCCTTCTTGGCTAGATCCTCTCCTGCAGGAGCGACACCTTGCGTGGGCTTGCTGAAGGTGGGACAGTGTCTGCCTCTGTGCGCAGGACGTGGCCTGGCTTCTGAGAGGTTGGTTGCACGGATGGAAGAACGAGAGGAGACATTAGGTGTCCCTATCCCACCCAGTCACCCGCTGATTCACCCATCTGCCCACAGCATGGTGTGCCCGAAAAACTCAGGTGTGTTGGAGCCCCAACTCCTCAGTGTGGCTGTATTGGAAGAAAGAGACTCTAAGGGAGGAATCGGGGGTTCAATGAAGCCCGAAGGATAGGGCCTTGAGCAGCGAGACTTCGTGTCCTCCCGAGAAGAGAGCCCAGCGCATGCTCCCTGCGGCTCTGCGTGCACGGAGCAGAGGCCACGTAGGGGAACGGTGAGCAGGCTGCGTGTGCAGGCCAGCGAGGGAGCCCTCGGCAGACTCAGAATCAGCCGGGGTCTCCACCTGGGAGCTGAGCCCGCAGAACTGAGAGAGCGGAGGAGAGCAAATGCGATCCGTTGTCTGAGCCACCCAGCCCTTCGTGTCCTGCTGCGGCCGTGTCCGTCGGCTGAGCGGCTTCTGGCACAAACACTTGGTTCCCGCAGTCCTGGAGGCTGGGTGGCAGCAAGGTTGGACTCTGGTGGCGCGTATTTGGCCATTCTCTTTTGAAGTCCTCACTTGGTGGGGAGGGGCGGGGAGGGGGAATTCTCCTGTCTTTCATTAATCCCATCGTGAGGGCTAAGCACCTTGTAATACTTCCATGGCAGGGGATGTGGCTTGGGCATAAGAATTTTGGAGGCACAGACATGCAACTGGAGCAAACTAGCCAACCCTCCCTCCCTCTCTCCCTCCTACCCATCCAGCTATCACCCATGTATCCATCCATCCATCTATCCATCCATCCTTCCATCCATCCATCCCTCGATCTCCCTTCTCCTGTCCCTCTGCTACTTCCTCCCTCCTGCCCACCTGTCATCTGTCGTCCTAGGCACTGCTGGGCAAAATCACTGCTCCCAGCACTGTCACACCGTGCGCTTCCCCACCGTGTTATCGGAGGCCTGGCAAAGCCTGAGTTTGGGACTCGCTGGGACCCCTCTGTGTGTTCCCCATCCGTGGCCCCTCTCTGTGGTCGTCTTCCCTGTCGTATAGGAAAACCTCAGGTCCCTCCCACCCCTGTCCCAAATTCACCCTCCAAACTTGATCCCAAGAATGATCCAACCAGCCACGTGCTTACACAGGTAACAATGAGAAAATCAACTTTATTTACCCAGAGAATTGCGATTAAACCCCAGCAGCTGTCCAGACAGCCACGCTGCGGAGGCTGGCGCGTCCAGAGAGGAGGCTGGCCTGGGAGAGACAGGTACCTGGGGCAGGAGCCCCTGCAGGGAGGCTCACAAATTCCCGACAACCCTCCCCACCTGCCTGGGCTGCCTCCATGCAAATCACCCAGGAGCCTCATTTGCATACGCCCCAGCTCATTTCCATATCCCCCGGCTCTGGGTGGCTGGGCTGCCACAGGGCTGGCTGACAGAAGCCCCTTTTGTCTTCTCAAAGCCGTCCAGGGAGTTGCTCCTTCATCCTTGGAATTGGGAGAGAGAGAGAAAAAAAATGAAAGCAAGAAGACAGACAAGAGAAGGGGAGAAAACCCCTCAAGACAAAGAGACAGGCACCATCTGGGTAACAGGCAGGGAGGAGAATGCCACCGTGGAGCTGGAGCCCGGGGGAAGCCGGCGACAGAGGGCCGGGGCCTCGGGGCCGCTGCGGTGGAGACTCGGGATTGGGATTGTCGGAGCTGGCGCCCGTCCCCGCCCCGCCATTGCCTTGCCGCTGGGGTCCGGGGAGGCTTGTGCCTCGGTGTGCACTGGCGTCCTAGGCCTGCTACCCGGCTCCCAGGAGCCCTGGCTGCCGGCTCTTGTTTGCTCTTGCTGCAGGTGTGGGGGGCTGGTGCTGCCTGGAGAGCCTCTTGCTGCCCTGCACTGTCTGCCCTCTCTGGGGAGCCTCCATTCCCCACCAGCCCCCACTCCAAGATGCTGGGACTGGGGCTCCAAGGGCTGGTTCCTTTCAGTTCTTGCCTTCTGCTGTGTGTAGCAAACAGCAACGCAAGCACATGACAGTGATGAGGAGGAAGAGGAGGAGAAGGGGGTGGGGAGGGGGAGTGGGGGAGGGGAGAGGGGGAGGTGTGCGCCTTAATAGGCACACAGCAAGAAGGCAGCACCAAGCCGAGCGCTGCCCCTCTGTGGTCTCTCTCACTTCTTATGACCTTTCTGTACACGCTGTGCTATGACGCCCATTTTAGAGATGGGAACAGAGGAGGCCCAGACCCGGGCCTCCGCCCATGCCTTGAAGATGGAATATGCCTTCACCCTCGAGTGAACTTGGCCCGTGGCCTTCGCCTATTGCCCCTCACCACAGAGGACTAAGCCACCCTCCCTTGTCCCCTGCAGTGTGCTAGTGGGAGGGGCTGCACGCAGGCGGTGGGCCCCGTCCTGCCTTGTCAGCTTGTGCCTTGCCCAGCAAGGGTCCTGGTGTAGGAAGGTCTTGGTGGGCAAGCAGTTGGGGGCCTTGGGGGTAACCCCAGAAGAAGGACGTAAATGAGTGATCTGGACCCTGGAACCCCTCAATCCCTGCTCCTGAGCCCCCTCTCTGACACTGCCCGTCCCCTACCTCTCGTTGCACCCCTAAATCTCCCTCCTCCGCCAGCTTCCTGGGGGACTGAATGTGCTCTAGGGGCCCTGTGCTCTGCCTTCCTGGTGCCTTTTCCCTCCCGGGCTCACCTGCTTGTGTGCACGGTATGTGCATGCCTGTGTGTGTGCATGTGTGCACGCCTGTGTGTACATGTGTGTGCATGCATGTGGGCGCCCATACAGGCTTCAGTGCACGTATGTGCATGTGCATGTGTGTGCATGTGTGTACATGTGTGCATGTGTGGGCGTCCATACACTGCTTCAGTGCACGTATGTGCGTGTGCATGTGCGTGTACCTGTGTGTACATGTGTGTGCATGTGTGTGGGCGTCCATACACTGCTTCAGTGCAGTATGTGGGTGTGCATGTGTGTGTCTGTGTGTGCATGCCTGTGTGTGCATGTATGTGGGCGTCCCTACAAGGCTTTGGTGCATGTATGTGGGTGTGCCTGTGTGTGTCTGTGTGTGCATGCCTGTGTGTGCATGTATGTGGGCGTCCCTACAAGGCTTTGGTGCACGTATGTGGGTGTGCCTGTGTGTGTCTGTGTGTGCATGCCTGTGTGTGCATGTATGTGGGCGTCCCTACAAGGCTTCAGTGCACGTATGTGGGTGTGCATACGAGGTGAGACTCTTGTAAGGTACAAGTTTGTGTCTCTCTGAGCCATTTCCTGCCAGTGCTCATTCACTCGACACATCCCATCACTCATGTGGAAGACTGTCGGGGAAGCAGACCTGCTCCTCCTGCAGCGAGGATCACTGCGTGTCCCCAGGTCCCCTTATGAGGCCCTGCCCTCGCCTTCTCCTCCCAGGGCAGGATCTAGAGAGCGCCAGGCGCCCAGCCCTGCCCGGCCTGGGCCAGTCCCGCGCCCTGGAGCCGTCCCTGGGGTCAGCGGGAATCACCCCCCACCCCTGTCCACTGTGCTGAGGGCCTGGCTGGTAGGTCCCGGCCCTCCTCCTTCTCCCCTCTCCGGCCTGTTTTCACTCTGTCCTGAGGGTCACATTGCCGTTCTAAATTTAGCAGCGTGCAAAGCCTTGTATAACCCTGGCTGCCGGGAGGGGGGATCTGGGAGCCTCGCAGAGTCTCTGTGCAAGGGAGAGAATCAGAAGCACCCTCCGGCCCTCCACAGACCCCCGGACCCCCAAAACACCGCCCAGGTCTGAGTACTTCCTCTCCTTCCAAGAGCCTGGGGGCCGCCTGGCCGTGTGCCACTCTCTGTCCACCGAGGCCTGACTGGAAGAAGATGCTTGTGTTCTGGGCAGACTCCAGCAGCCTCAGTTTCCCCAGCTAACCCTTGTCAGCCCCAAGGGCACCATGAGGACGGAGATGCAGTGGATGGGACACGGTGGTCTGTGGTCAGCCCCTATCTTCCCTGAGCCTCCCCAGCAGCCCTGCCTCCAGAAATCCCTGTGGATTAATCCGTTGCCGGGCAGGAGCGGGTACGGGATGTGGAGAGGGGAGGGTGGGGTCACGGTGTTTGTCTGCCCCGGTCCTGGCAGGCACAGAGGAGGTGCCCACGCAGTTGGCGGCTAAACAGGTGACATCTTCCCGGGGTGGTGGCTTTTGGAATGAGGTCCAACTAAGGTCACTTGGCTGCTGCGGGCCAGCTGGTAGCTCTTCTGTCTGTGGGGAGGGCGTGCACCCTGGGGGGTGCCCTAGGCTGCCATTGTGCAAGTCATGCATGTGTGCATATGTGTGTGTGTGTGTCCAGGAGACAGGGGGTGCGGAATTAGCACCCTGGGGGGGCACAGGGCTGCTGGAGGAGGCTGGACATGGCAGCCATCAGACCAGCTGGTCTTGGGGGCCCGGGGCTGGAGGGGGCTAGAGCAGGAGAACCTGACACCCCAGACACCTGCTCCTGTCACTCCTGGGGGATTTGGTGAGCCGGTGGGTGACGTGGCTGGGTACATGCTGTGCCGGGTGGCCTGGGGGCAGGGGAGGTGGAGCTTGTGTTGTGAGGCCAATCCTGCAGGACAGCAGCGGGGGCACACGGTAGGTGCTGCAGACGGAGTCCTGGAATACACAGAGGGACTTAGTCTTCCCATCCACACCTAAGTCCCCTGAAGTTCGGTGCCTGGCCAAACCCAAGCCCGGAAACAGGGACTCCCACCAGCCTCTCACCCTGCGCTCGCTCCCCACAACCAGCTCCCAACACCGGGTCAGTCCCCCTCGAAAATGGACCCCCAGTCCCCTCTCCCCCACCCATTGTCCCTCACCCCCTGGGGGCTGCACAGCCTCTGCATGCAACCCCTGTCCCTCACCCCCCCTGGGGGGGCTGCACACAACGCCCTGCTCCTCGCTCGTTCCCACCACCCCGGTGACCTTGGCAAAACAGCACCTATGCCAGTCCCCTCTTCAAAACTTGTGGCTTTTAATTTTTTTTTAATCTTTATTTGTTTGGGGGCTGGTTCCATGGCAAAGTAGGTTAATCCTCTGCCTGCAGTGCCAACATCCCATATGGGCGCCGGTTCGAGTATCGGCTGCTCCACTTCCGATCCAGCTCTCTGCTATGGCCTGGGAAAGCAGTAGAAGATGCCCCAAGTGCTTGGGCCCCTGCACCCACGTGGGAGACCTTGAGGAAGCTCCTGGCTTCAGGCTTCAGATCGGCACAGCTCTGGCCATTGTGGCCATTTGGAGTGAACCAGCAGGTGGAAGACCTTTCTCTCTCTCTCTCTCTTACTGCCTATAATTCTACCTATCAAATAAAATAAAGAAAATCTTTTAAAAAATGTTTATTATTTGAAGGGGAGAGAGAGAGAGGAGATCTTTCCTTCTCTGATTCACTTCCCAAATGCCTGTGATGGCGAGGCAGGGCCAGGCAGAGGCCAGGAGCCTGGGGCTCCGTGGGGCTCTCCCACGTGGCTGGCCGGGACTCAGCTACTGAACCGTCACCCGGCCGAGGAGCGCAGTAGCAGGTGGCTGGGTTGAAAGCAGAGGACCTGAGGCTGGAACCATGCTCTCTGATGAGGGCATCCCAGGCAGGGGCTTATCCCACTGCAGCACAGCCCTGCCCCAAGTCTGGACTGTAGACAGGCAGGCTGGCGCCATCCCGACACTCTCCTCCCCTTCTGGCTAGCCAGGCCTCATCCTGTGACTCTCAGTCCCGCCCCTCAAATCCACCAGGCTTTTTGATCTCAGGTATGGCTCCGGCCTCTCTGATGGATGCCCCATACCCTAAGCTGGGTTCTGAGCTCTTTACATCTTTCTTGTCATCACTGTCCTAATAGTAGCTTACAGGGGCTTGTCTGGGACAGGGACAGGTGAGAGGTGGAGGCTGGTTGGAATGATGTCAGGGGAGGGGAGAGACCCTGCACCAGGATAGGCCACCTGCCCTGCCATCACATCAACTCATCCCCTCCCTTTCCTTCCTGCACCCAGCCACTCACCACCTACCCGGTCTCCCATCCACTTACCTACACATCCATGCACTCATCCACGCATCCGTCCATCCATCCATCCAACCATCCATTCATCCATCCACCCATCCATCCATCCATCCACCTCTCCATCCACTCATCCCCATCTACCAATTCTCTCATCCAATTTTTATTAAGCTCTTTTCACCTGACCTGGCTGAGGTATAGAATCTCACTGGGCCTCGGTTCCCTCTTCTGTAGAATGGAGCAAACGCATGTGTTTTATGGGGCTCCTGAGAGGCCGTGGGAGGTGAGATGTGTAGGGTGCTGAAGGCGGAGGGGCTCTGCAGTCCTGGCATCTGCCCTTGGGTCTGAGATCCAGCACACATTGGCTTTTCCACCAGATTGCTTTTACAGCTCCTACATCCTCTTCCCTCCAAACGGAACGCCTACCTAGGGGATTCCATGTCCTCACGTGCTCCTGTGTGAGGAGGGGGAGGGGCACTGCCCAGGGGACCTGCAGCCTGTGGGAGGCAGGAGGAGGCTGGCAGGCTCCCCTGTCCCTTTGCTCTGAGGGGAGACTTGGGGGAGGTGCTCATGGGGCCAGGCTGTGTGTTTAAGGGTTCTCTCTCTCTCTCTCTCTCTCTCTCTCTCTCTCCATATCCCCTCATCTCCCCTCTCTTCTTTTTCCTTTCCCTTCAATTCTCTTGTTTGCTTTGCCAACTCCCAATTTCTCTCTCTCTCTCTTCTCTTTCTCCTCATCATCTCTGCCTCCCCTACCTTCTCTTCCTTCTTTCTCTCCTCCCCTCCCTCCCCCTCCCCCTTCCTCCTTCCTCCCCCCTCCTCCCTCCCCCCTTCCTCCTTCCTCCCCCTTCCCTCCCTCCCTCCTTCTCTCCTCATCTTGTTCTCTAAGTGTCAGCTGTAGGACCTTCTTTTGGCCACCCCACCATCACACAATACACCCATGTTCTCAGCATCTTGGCCAGACCCCCCATAGGGCGCCTGAGCCCCCAGAGGGCCTTAGGACAGAGTGGTGGCATCAAAGCAGCACACAGTGTGGAGTCCTCAGACCCAAGGACCTTAGAGCTCTGGTATCCAGGTTCGCTGAATCTTGGAACAAGCAGGAGTTCACAGTCAAGGGGCAAGGACTATCTCCGCAAGGCTTTGTTTTCCATTCCGTCTCTGCTGAACCAATCTTTATGGAGCACCTGCTATGGCCGGGCTCTGTCCTCAACCACTTAGGACAAATCCTGCCCTGTGGAGTTGGCCACATAATCAGCTCTGGCAGGAGGTACGTTCTATGGATTTTCGGTTTCACTGAGCACTGCCTACACTATTTACTTACTGTTTTTCTTTATAAGTTGACTCACTTTAAACGCACAACCATACTTTTAAAAGGAAGCTTTCTATCGCTGAAAATAATGGGAGACCAGTATCAGTAGCCACCCAGAGAAGGCGGCTGAAACTCAGCATGGATGGGGCAGGGCTTTGGTTCCATGGTCATGGTGCTGCCCAGGGTGTCCGCAGCCCATATGTGAGAGGTCGGATTTTAGTCCGGGCTCTGTTTTCTGCTGATGCGGGGGGCAGTGGGTGATGGGGTATCTGAGGCTGGACTCATGGCTCCTAGCTTTGGCCTAAGCTAAACCCTGGCCATCGTGGGCATTTTGTGCACGAGCTGATGGGTGGGCGATCACTCTGCCTTTCAAACAAGACAACTTTGATTAGCAACAAAAACAAGCAGAGTGGAAGTGAAATGCAGTGATGAGAAGCCCAGCCCCGTGCTGTCCTCACCCCTTCTTGGGCAGCCTGGGACCCATGCCCCGTGTCCTTGGCAGGGAAGGGAAATTGGCACGCAGGGAAGCTAAGATGAGGAAGCAAAAGGTGTTATTTAGATGTCACTCCGGGGACCACTGAGACCCTTGGGCCCGGCTTCCACCTGCCTCTTGGGGGCCCCTAAGCAGCTGTGTGATGTCCCCTCCCCCAGCCTCAGTTTCCCACCTACAGGCACGAGGCCCCTTCCTGCTGTCGTAGGGATGGCTGACAGCAAGGTGGCCTGCAGGGTTCTGAGGGGGAGTGGTCCTCCATCCAGGCCACATGGCCAGTGGTTCCTGGCTGTCCAGAGAGGTTTCCCAGCCCCAGCCCCTCACTGGCCCTGCCTCATGCCTTCTCCTCCGTATCCACCCAGATCCACCCTCCCACCCACCCATCCATCCATCCATCCATCATCCATCATCCATCCATCCATCCATCCATCCATCCATCATCCACCCATCCATTCAATAGGTATTCAACCTGAGCCTGACCTTGGCCGAGCCCTGAGGATCCAGGTATGTACAGAACAGGGCTCCTACCTCCTGGACTCATACTTCCCTGGGCAGCAGACTTTGTCTCAGGAAGCCCAGGGGGCTGCGAGTGAGCCGAGGAGGCACCAGACCCTGCCTGGGAAATTCAGGAAGGCTTCCTGGTGGGAGTGGGGCATAGAAATAAGAGGGGGTGGACGTCTGGGAGTTGGGGAGGGGTGGGAACAATGTGTGCATAAGTTTGTGGCAGGGGGGACTGGAAGAAGTGGCTGGGGGACAGTGGGGGTGGAGAGAGTTGCTGGACCTGGGGCCAGCTGGGGGGATGGGTCTGAGTGGACAGGGGCTAGGTGGGGAGCAGGAGGTGGCTGCATGTCAGGGAGAGAGGGGGGGTTTGGGGTCATGTGGGCCCCACCACAGTGGGCGATGCCAGCAAGAATCCATGGGACCTGGGCACAGGTGTACTGGGCCTCTGGCTTGGCAGGTGAGGGTAGAGGGGGTGACCTTGACCCCAGACCATGAGGGAGACCTGGTCGCACTGGGCCCAGCCCCACCACATCATGTTCCTCGGGCTGCCCGGATTCAGAGGGGAGATGTTTCTGTTGTACCAGACGGGGCATCCCTGTGCCAGGTGTGGGGACCCCATCTCCTGTCCTGTTTCCCAGAGGTGTGGCCATGGCTCACGTTCCCCTCCCCCTCCATGCAGGAGTCAGGGGTCAGGGGCCTTGGGCTGCAGCAGCAGGGCCCTGTAGGGGGAAGCAGTGCCCAGGAGGGGCGACCTCTGCCATCTCTCTGTCCAACGCGTGGGCCCGTCTGGGGCGTCCTCAGGGTTTCTTCTGTGCCGGGAAGGCCCTGTGCAAATTCCCTCCTCCTCCTGCCCATGGCCCTCTCTCCGTCCTCTTCCCTTTCTCCTTTCCTCCTGCCCTCTCTGCCCTCCATTCATTCTGCACGTATTGAGCACCAACTGTATTCCAGGAACCCTGTACTTATGTTTTTTAAAAGATTTTATTGATTTATTTGAGAGAGAGAGTTACAGACAGTGAGAGAGACAGACAGAGAGATCTTCCTTCCATTGGTTCACTCCCCAAATGGCTGCAACAGTCGGAGCTGCACCGAAGCCAGGAGCCAGGTGCTTCTTCCTGGTCTCCCAGGTGGGTGCAGGGGCCCTAGGACGTGGGCCACTTTCTACTGCTTTCCCAGGCCATAGCAGAGAGCTGGATTGGAAGAGGAGCAGCCAGGACTAGAACCGGCACTCATATGGGATGCCAGTGCCACAGGTGGAGAATTAACCTGCTGTGCCAAGGCACTGGCCCTGTACCCTGCATGTATTGAGCACCAACTGTGTTCCAGGTGCTGTTTCCGGCCCTGGGGACACAGCACTGAAGGAATGGGGGCAGGAAGCTGACTCCGGATCTCAGGGAACTCACGATCAGGCGGAGAGAAGACCAACAGCGGACAAAGCAGAGGCAAACACTGCATCAGAGCAACCAGGGGAAGAAGGCAGAGGGGCGCCCTGGTGCGTCCCGTCTCTGTCCCTGGCGCTGCTTTTCCTAGCTCCAGCGGCGTCTGCCTTGGCTGGTTTGACAACTTGCCCTCGATGCCAGTGTCCTGTGCATCTACCCTGAGGCTGCTGCCTTGGCTGGACATCCTCCTCTGGCGAGACCGAGCGCGCTGCTACGTGATGCTGTAGCTGACTCGGTGTTGCTGGGACACGCGATTCTGCCGTGTGCACCTGTCACTGCTCACTGAGTCATCTTCCCGCTGATGGCCATTTGGGGGTCTTCCGGGTTTTTTTTTCTTCCTTGTACCACCCGAGCTGAAGCAACTTTCTCACACTGGGGGCACCCCAGCCACCAGTGTTTTCCAAAAGAAAAGCTGCTGGCCACAGCAAGCCGACAATAGCCGTCAAATGGCCCCACAACGCTGATGACGGCGCTGATACAGAACCAAGAGCTCCCAGGCACGGAGCGCCTCCTCGCCGCAGGATCTTGGCTGACACAGGCCTGGAGCACAGAGAGGCTAAGCTGTTTCCCCAAGGACACACAGCTAATAAAGAAACACTGGAAGGGAAATGCAGACCCGCTGAGCTTAACCACCGCACTGCCTGGGCTCCCTGTCCGCCTCGCTCTGCTCCATCCAGAGAAGCCGCTGTTGTATCCCTCAGACACCCTCAAGCCCTGCCTCTGAGCACCCACACTGGCTGTTCCCTGTGCCTACAATGCTGCTCCAGGCTCATCTCTGATATAACTTCTCAGGACTCTTTCCGGATCCTTGTTTCCTTTCCTACTGATGATGTCATCTGGATGATCGCTTAGTGTCTGTGTGCTCCACCCCCCCCCCCCCCACGGCGTCCAGCTCTGTGTCCTTAGAGCCTAGAACTGCACTGCATGCAGTAGGTGCTGAATATAGGATGTTCTCACCATGCACCTGCTGAGTGCTCTGCAGGTGTGAGCTCATCTCTCTATGTCTTATGTGTGTGTGCATGGGGGGGTCTTTGGCAGGCGAGGAGGCGGGGGCCCAGGGTCCCATTGCAGCTGCCCCATGCCCCGCCCCCTCCTTTCCGTGTCTCCTGGGACAGAGTCACACATCAGAGCTTGGTGAAGACACCTTGCTTTCACAGCCAGGCCAGAGAGGGATCAAGACTTGACCACAGTCAGCCAGCAGCAACCGAGCTCTGCTCGTGTCCTGGACGCCCAGGCCAGGACACCCTGGGCCACCCTGCTCCAGAGCCCGTCGCTCCACGAGGATGGGGGTGACAACTGTCACGCCTCTCTGTCCCCTGATGTGACCGAGAAGGCAAAGTGTCACAGAGGAGTGTTAGAAACGGGGAGCCGGGCACGGGGCTATCACCGCAGCTGGACACTCAAGGCACAGCCATTTTTCAGGTCACCAGGCTGCGGCCACCAGGCGGGGCAGGGAGCGACGGCCGCAGCCGGGATGGTCAGCTGGCCAGGCCGCAGGGGGCTGCAGGGCCCCAGGAGCTGTCACCGCTGACTGATGGATGCGGACAGCTCCCAGTCGCTGGCCATCCCCGCCACGAGCCCCGTGGCCATTTCTGCGGCCGCCCACGCTGGCCTCCCGCCCGACGCCTCGCTTTGAACCTCCACGAGGCCTTTTGTTCCCACAGCGGGGGAGCTGGGCGGGCAGCATTGAGGGGCCCCTTTCAGAGGAAGGGGCTGCCTGCTGAGGCTTCCCCTGTCCGGGCCCCCCACCGCCTTCCTCTAATTACCTGTGGGCAGGAGGGGCTGGCTGAGGGGTCCAGCTGGGCTCGGAGGAGGAATCTGCTGGGGGAGGGGGCAGTTGGGGGGTGGGTAGGCCCAGAAGCCTCAAATTCCAGCCCCAAGAAGGGCGTCTCCTTTGGGTCGCAGATCAGAGACCCAGGCCCAGAGAGGATGCTAACCTCGCCTGTGTTCACACAGCAAGTTGGAGATGGGGCTCAGCTGGGCCCAGGGCACGTGGACCCCCTGCAGTGAGGGGCGGGCAGGGGTGGGAGGGGGAGGGGTACTTCTTTGCTGCCTGCGGTCTCCTTGCATCCAGGGACTTGCATCGGGCTCCTCTCACGTTCCAGCTTCGAGTTTTCAGCCACGGTGAGCCCCTCTCTGTCCCCAGTTTCTTCATCTATAAAGAATACCCTTAAAAAATATTTATTTATTTGAAAGGCAGCGTTAGAGAGGGAGAGACAGAGCAAGAGAGAGGTCTTCCATCTGCTGGTTCACTCCCCAATTGGCTGCAACAGAGCTGCGCCGATCCGAAGCCAGGAGCCAGGAGCCTCTTCCAGGTCTCCCACGTGGGTGCAGGGGCCCAAGCACTTGGGCCATCTTCTGCTTCCCCAGGCCACAGCAGAGAGCTGGATTGGAAGTGGAGCAGCCGATACTCCAACTGGCGCCCATATGGGATGCTGGCACTGCAGGCGGCAGCTTTGCCCGCTGCGCAGGAGCAGAGTCCACAGCAGCTCCGAGCGGGAAGCTGCCCGCGCATCTGTGAGTGTGTGAATGGACGGATGATCAAACTCACCTTCTCCGTGCACGATGTGTGGCTGGGCCATGAAAAGGAGTGAGGTATCCACGCGTGCTCCAACGGGGATGCACCTTGGGAAGGCTACGCCTCGTGACGTCAGCCAGACCTGGGAAGACAGGTGCTGCGTGATTGCATGTACATGACACATGTGCACGTTTACTGAGACGGGGAGCAGAGTGGCCGTGGGCAGGGGTGGGAACTAGGGAGCTGTCCCCGACCCACATCCTGCTATTGTTCAATGCGGGCAGGGTTCCTTAGGGGCCTTGAAACATTTTGGAAATAGGTAGCACAGGGGGTTGTGTGACATCATGAATCAGCCACTTAAAAATGTTTCCAGTGACAACTCTCCTGTCAATATTCTCTCCTATGGTCACAAACATCAATTATGCAATATGCCAGAAGGCACAAAATCCCATAGGACTGTTACTTTAAATTGGTAGCCTCTATGGCACGTGAGTCTGCTCCATAAACCATGAGAACAAATTGAGGGAGGCCAGGGGTGGGAGTCCTGAGGCCCTCAGTATAATGGTGGAGGATGGTGGTGGGGGTCCTGAGGCTCTCAGTATAATGGTGGGGGCTGAAAGGTAGTCCTGAGGCCCTTAGTACAATGGTGGGGGCTGAAAGGTGGCCCTGAGGCCCTCAGTATAATGGTGGAGGCCAGGAGTAGGGGTCCTGGGGCCCTCAGCATAATGATGGAGGCTGGAGGTAGGGGTCCTGAAGCCCTCAGTATAATGGTGGGGCCTAGGGGGTGGTCCTGAGGCCATCTGTATAATGGTAGAGGCCGGGGTGGGGGTCCTGAGGCCCTCAGTATAATGGTGGATGGTGGGTGGGGGTCTTGAAGTCCTTAGTATAATGGTGGAGGCTGGTGGTGGGGGTCCTGAGGCCTTCAGTAAAATGAGAAGCAAAGGGAGCTGCTTTAGGGGAGATGAAGGCTGGGAGCTGGACAGCAGCCACTCCGGTCCCTTCTCTGTGGGCGTGTCCTTTCCTCAGAGCTTCCTGGGGAGCTCGCTGATTTGTGAGCCCTTGGGCAGGTCACACAAGTCTCAGAGCCTCTGTCTACATCGCTGTGCGAACTCCGTGTGCTGGGTGCAGGGCCAGGTGCACTGACTCAAAGCAGAGGACACAGACGCCCAGGGAGGTGGGCGCCTGGCCCCGGCCCCCAGAGAGAGCTAGGCTGAGACAGCCTTGGATGGTGTGGGCCGTGGCTGGCCCAGGGCTGGCCTCGGCCCCGTCTCCCGCTGGCCCCGCGGGCCCCCTCCCCCTCCATTTGGAGTTGGTCACGGATTTTTGTTCCTTGCAAATGACCTCCATGTGTCAGAGATTGGGTTTCCCCTCGTCTGGCCCCGTCCCCATCGGGATCCCAGGCCCCCCACGGGCGGCCGCAGCGTGGGCGGGGCCTCCCGGCAGCTCGGTCTGGCTCCTGCTGACCCGGAGAGGGGGCCTCGGGCCGGAGGGGGCCCGGGCATCTGGTTTAGCCATCAGCACGGAGGCTTGTTTTGGTTTTCATGACCCATGGAGCCCCCGGCAGAGGGAGAGGGAGCGGACCGGCAAACTGGGGCCAGGAGAGCAGGAGTGGAGTGAACAGACGCCGAGTGTTAACGGGGGTGGGGGTCGGGGGCAGAGCGAGCACATGTGCACCCATGCACGCATGCACACACCCACCCACCCACATGTGCACACACACATGTACACACATACATGTGCACACGCATGGCTGCCATACATGCACACACCCATCCACCGTGAGTGCACACACTGACCCGTGCATGAATGCACACACGCTTCCACCACATGTGCACACGCACAGACAGAAAAGCCGCCTGTCACATGCCGGCCTGCAGCCCTGTGCGCCCCTCAGCTGCAGCCGTCCAGTAGCCCTGCCCTCTGCTGGGGGGGGGGGCTCTGCATGGTCCAGCCGCTTGGCCTTGGCCTTGGCCTAGCCTGGTTCCTGCAAATGCCGAGCCTGTGGTTTCTCCCTCCCTGATACCTGCTCTCTGCCACTCTGGCCAAGGCCCTCTCCCACCTTAGACCTGGGTGCTGCAGGGTTCCTGGGCTCCCCCTCCGCTGCTGTCTGTGTGCTCCGAGGTCTTAGCCACGCCCCCTCACCTCCCCAGGGCGACCCATCAAAAGGCAAATGGTGCCTGCAGTCTCATGGGGATCCCAGCTTGGCCCTCTGTGATCGCCCCTGATTTGAGGCTGAGAAAGGTGGTCCAGAAAGGTTTTGTGATCGCCCTGGGTTGCCTAGTGGGTTAGCAGGAAGCGGGATTAACCCCGGCACCTGTGCTGGCTGAGGGCGCCCAGCCCGGAAGTCAGGCAGCCCCTGCCTCTGCCCCCAGGACCCCAGCACACCAGCCAGTTGCGCCCACTGCTCCTTGGCTTCCCTGTAATCATCACCCCAACCAACCCAGGGCATGTGACTTGCATTGGCTCCCATGGTCTCCGCCCTGCTCTTTGGCTGGAAAGATGCGCTCCCATTTTTCAGAGGAGGAAACTGAGGCCCACAAAGGCCGACGCTCCCTAGGGAGCTGCAGCCAGGCTGGGCCAGGGCTTCCAATGTCCCATGGCTCTGCCCCCTGGCCCAGGCTGGCTTCTGCTCCCCCCCCCCCAGCGCGGGCAGGGGCAAGCCAAGCTAAGGCCCTCGCTGACCACAGCCTCCCAGCAAGCACTAGGGCTGGGTGGGCTGGGGGCAGGGCTCTGGGGATGAAGGCTCCTGGGGACTGGGGCTCCGTGGACCCTTCTGGCCGCCTCCCAGCATGGTGGGTGTGCTCTCCATCCCAGCTTCGTGGGCGGTCATGACGAAAAGCCGTTCGTTGTGACGTCTGTCCGGGGCTCAGAATGGCGTCTGGTGCGTCCAAGGGCTGCGACAACGTCACCTGTCACTGATGCCACCCGGGCACAGGACGGATCCACCTGTGGCTCGGCCGGACAAGCATGAGGCCCAGGGCTGCCTCTTCCGTAAACACAGAGTGAGTTTGGGGCTGGATCAGACGGCCACACTGGTCCCGGCCGCTTCAAACCTGTCTCTGCGTCTGTGAAATGGGGCCGATGCCACCCAGACCTTACGGGGCTGCCAGGTGCCCAGGCTGGCCCAGCAGGGTCCACGCAGCACCCCCCTCCTGGATCTGGACCCTACGCTGGCGGCCAGCAAGGCCACCTCCTCCGTGCAGGGCACAGGGCTTTAGCGCCCGCTGCTTTTCTGCCCGCGATGCTGGCGAGGGCCAGGCTGAACACACCCAGGCAAACCCGCCTTGTGCGGCCCCCAGCCTCCTCCCCTCGGGCCTCCCGGGGACACGCCAGGGGTTCAAGTAAGGGCTGAGGACAACAGAGCCCTGTCCGCAGCTGCCACCGATTCTGCCAGTCCCCTGCGGGCTCCTCGCTGCTGGCACAGGCGGGGTTCTGGAGCGGGTGCCAGGCGGAGTCACCTCCGAGCCCCAAGGAGCCTTGGGACGCAGAGTCCCTGGCCTGGGCTGGGGCCCCAGGCAACTCCTTGCTTACCAAGCTGCAGACGGTGGGGGGGGGGGGGTTCTCCAGCACCCTTCTGGTGGCAGGTGGGGCTCTGTCTGAGCCAACACTGGGTGAAATTATGAACGCATGTTTGCATGAACGGGTGGCCATCTCACTTGCTGGGGAATCCTGGGTTTTCTTTGCTGCCGACAGTGTGAGAGCGCTGGGGCTGACAATCTCCTTGGCACCTGCCCTCCGTTTAGAGGCATGAGGACGGTTTTCCAGATCGGCCAGAGCCTCTTCCTCCAGGCAGTCTTCCTGGATGCCTCAACCAACCCCTGTGCCCCGCACCTGCTGGACATCCCTCCCCATCTCGTGCCTCCCCTTTGTTTGATTCCCGCTCCCCAGGAGCCACTGCAGGTAGCAGTCACCACTGAACATGAACCTGACGAAGGAATGAAGTGCCCACACGAGTGGCAGTCCTGCCACCCTCCCTCTCCCTCTGCCCCTGCCAGGTGTACTTTTCCTGTTCTCTCCAGTCCCCAAGCCTTGGCACCCACTGTTCCTCCCACCTACTGGGCGCGTCTCAGCTCCACCTGGCTCTGAGGGTCCCTGACCGTCCCCCGAGAGCCTCAAGTTCCCACCTAAGCTGCTGCCGCCTGCCCCTCCAGGCAGAGGCCATGTCGGCCAATTCTCTGGCTCCCGAGCAGGCAGGAAATGTTTGTTGAATGAATGCATGACCTGACTGAACAACCGCAGTTGTGCCTGCCTCCCTGTCTCCCTTCTGCTGTCTCTCTCTTTCTTATTAGACAGGTGGTGGAGGATGTGGGAGAGATGAGAGAGAGAGAGAGAGAGAGAGAGAGAGAGAGAGAGAGAGAGAGATTATCTTCCACTCCCCAGTTCATTCCTCAAATGCCAACAACCAAGGCTGGGCCAGGCTGAAGCCAGGAGCCAGGAGCTCCATCAGGGTCTCCCTCGTGGGTGGCAGGGACCCACACACTCTGATGGGGGCTGCAGGTGACCACAGGGGCCTGGCATTCTCATCTCACTCTGTGCCTGGCCCTCGCGGTTCCGAAGGAGAGTCCACGTGGGGTCAGACTTCCGCCGGGTCCTGGGAGGCGACAAGGCTGGGCGGGCGTCACGGGGAACAGCCGGCTTGGAGGCATGAGCCAGGAGGGTGTGGAGCCAGGACCCCCAACCCTGGCATCCACCACTGCCCCCTCCCCCCCGGGACAAGCAGCGTGCGCCTGCTAGGACTCAGCTGTTCCGTCTCTGCAGTGGGCGCACGCACGGCTGGAAGCGATTGGCCACAGGAGCCCCGCCCCTGCCTCCGCCACCCAGAACCTGGGGCCCCACCACCGGCACCGTGAAGCCAGCCCCGGCATTTCGTCCCCAGCGCTGGGCCGTGGAGCAGGTGGAGGGGCCGCGCCTGGGGCCGGCTGGCCGCCTGGTTTGTATTTTTAACACCCGGCGCTCGGGCGGTGACAAGGTGCCTGCTATGTGAGGTAATAGGCAATTGAGTGGGTTCCGCTTTGCCGAGAGCCCTCATAAATCATGTCTGTCAGGGGCCTGTGTCGCCGCTCGGGGCAGCGGCCGCGCGTCGGCAATTAGCCAGCCCGTGCCCCGCGGCTGGACCGCAGCCCACTCGCCCGGCACCGCGGTCCGGCAGGGCCAAGGCGGGCTTCGGTCCCCCACTCCCCTCTCTCCATGAGCCCGTTAGCCCTGGCTCTGCCTCGGCAGACAAGGAGGCCGGGGCCCGGCCTAGAAGCAGCAGCTGCTTGGGCCGCTCAGCGGTCTCGGGGGACCCCAGCAGGTGTCTTCCTGTCTTGGGGCCTCAGTTTCGTCATCCATAGAGTGGGCGCGAGAGGACCCGCCGGGGGCATGAAGGCGCAGAGGCGACCGGGAGGCAGGTGCACCCTCAGGTGAGTGGCAGTGAGAGGCGGGACTGAGACTCCTAATGCGCTCATGGCAAGGAGTGAGGCCTCCTGGCCGCCCGCGGGGGGACTCGGGGTCCGCAGCCCCCTCCCCACCCTGCCCCTCCCCTGCCGCCCGGCCAACCTTGGTGGGAGCCGAGGAGGGCAGGGGGCGCGGCTCCTGCAGAAAGTCCTGGAAAGAAAGGGCGGGCCCCGCCTCTGCCGGCGGTACCCAGGGCCTCCGAGGGGCTGGCTGTGGGGTTTGCAAGGCTGAGCGGGGCCATCCCGGGCCAGCAGGGAGGAAGGCCCCCGTGGCCCCAGCAGGCGGTGTGAACTAAATACTTGGGGCTGAAACACGCAAGGCCCCCCGGGAACACCTCCTCTTCCCGGCTGCCAGCCAGGCTCCATCCGTGGGCGGCTCCAGTCGGCGTGGGGGTGGGGGTGGGGGGAGTGGGGGGTGGGCTGTGCTGCCATCTTGGCTGCCTCTGCTCCCTGCGGGCCGCGGAGGCCCAGCCCCGAGCAAGTGAGGAGGGCCCAGGTGGCAAGGGCTGGGCCGCCTCTGGGCGCCCCCAGGCACCGCCTGAAAGCAGGCTGGGGGCGGGGCATCCCCAGTCCCCTAATTTGGTTTGGGATAATGAGCTGGGGAAATCAACTGCTGCCTGGCTGGAGCGGATGCCCCATCTGGCCTGGCTCGGGGGTAAACCTGCGCCGATCCCTGCCCTGCGGACTGGGGGCAGGGAGGGGGCAGGCTGCTCCGCCGGGAGCCCAGCTCGCCACCGCAGGACGTAAGGGGAGGCTGTACTGTTGCTGCCCCATTTCACAGATGAGCCCGCTGAGGCCGAGAGCGGCAGCAGGAAGCCTTCACATCACCTTTCTCAGGCAGTTGCCCGTTGCCTTCCTGAGGTTCTGTGTTTGAAACATCTTGTAGGGCTCCTCCATCTAGCAAAGGAAGATGCGGGCAGCCCGGTTAAATTTGAATGTCAGAAAAACCATGAATAAAAGGAGCAGAAATGTACCCCATGCAGAATATGGGATGCGCTTACGCTAGAAAAAAGTTTATTGGTGCTATATTTTATCTGCCACCATCATCCATAATTACTATTTAAAAAAAAAGATTTATTTGAAAGGCAGCGCAGGAGAGAGAGAGAGAGAGAGAGAGAGAGAGAGAGAGAAGAGGTCTTCCCTCCGCTGGTTCACTGACAAGTGTCCACAACGGCTGGAACTGAGGCAGTCTGAAGCCAGGAGCCAGGAGCTTCATCCGGGTCTCCCCCGTGGGTGGCAGGGGCCCAAGCACTCGGGCCGTCTTCCGCTGCCCTCCAGGGTGGCTCAGCAGGCGGCTGGATGGGAAGAGGAGCAGCCGGGCCTGAACGCGGTTCTCTGATCCAGCCTGCCGGTGCTGGTGTTCCTGTATTCATCTCCCTTGGCTTGGTCGTTCCACGTCCAGGGCTGCGTCGTTAACAGATAAAGATCCAGGGCTAGCATGTTCTCTGAGGAGCCACCTAGCTGCCCTGCCACAGAGGAAGGCTAGCAGAGCAGATCCTGTGGCTCCCAGGGGACCTGGGCCACGTGTGCACAGGGTGTTCCCATTGTGCACACAAGCACGTGCTGGACACTGTCGAGAAACCGTTGAAGGCGAGAAAACGAGGTGCCTGCGGCTTGCCTGGCTTGGGCTGCTTCGGGGTGATCTTAGCCCGTGACTTTCCTGAGGTTTATTCCATTAAGGATGGCGTAAGAAAGCAGGACACAAGCCAAGGGGTCTCTCTGGGAGGCTGTGGGGTCGTGGGTGGGGTGCTGACGCCGTGGTCCTGGCAGCCCCGCAGGCCACATCCTGGAGTCTCCGAGCTCCTGGGGCCACACATGCGTCTGTGCCATCCGGCTCTGGGTTACGCTCTGACAGCCATCCCAAAGCTCCATGACCAAGATGTCAAATCTGGAATTTTAATCCATGACAAGGCGGGACGCTTTCTCATGTTTCACTGCGGAAATCCTGCTGTCTGCACACCGAGGAGCCCGGCCACCCCCATCCACCCGGAGCAGCAATGGCCCCAAAGCGCTGGCCTGGCCTGGGTGGGAGGACCAGGCTCTGCCGGCCCCCTGGGTCCGGTCCACCAAAGGCTAGGGTGGCGTCCAACAGCCCTGATGTTTTCCGGGGGGCTTCAGAACCAGCCAGGGGTTTGCCGGGGGGTGGAAGGGAGTGGGGTTGAGCCTGAGCACAGCCGGGTGTTTTTCATCAAGCAAGTCAACCCAGGAAGCCAGCAGCCGATGCGACAATGCGATCCATGCGAGGACAGTGCTGGTGTCCAGTGCTCGTTGGAGGGATTGCAGATCTCAGGGCTCCGGGAGAAGGGGTTGGGGGAAGGAGTTTGCAGGGAGAAGGGGCTGCCACCCCACCCCATCCTGGGTGAAGGAGCTTGCTTCTTTTCTTTCTGGACACTCTATAAATTGGGGAGAAAGGGGAATATGGGCTGGCGCCGTGGCGCAGCAGGTAAAGCCGCCACCTGCGATGCCAGAATCCGAAATGGGTGCCAGTTCGGGTCCCAAGTGTTCCACTTCCGATCCAGCTCCCTCCTAATGTGCCTGGGAAAGCAGTGGAGGAGGGCCCAAGTGCTTGAGCCCCTGTAACCACGTGGGACACCCAGAAAATCTGGCTTCAACCTGGCCCAACACTGGCCATTGTGGCCATTTGGGGAGTGACCCCGCAGATGGAGGACCTCTCTGTCTGTCTGTCTCTCTCTCTGTCACTCTGCCTTTCAAATAAATAGTTAACTCTTAAAAAAAAAAAAACAGAAATGGGTGCTGGCGCCGTGGCTCCCTTGGCTAATCCTCCGCCTGAGGCGCCAGCACACCCGGTTCTAGACCAGTCGGGGCGCCAGATCCTGTCCCGGTTGCCCCTCTTCCAGGCCAGCTCTCTGCTTGGGCCCTGCACCCACATGGGAGACCAGGAGGAAGCACTTGGCCCCTGGCTTCAAATCGGCGCGGTGCACCGGCCATAGCAGCCATTTGGGGGATGAACCAACAGAAAGGAAGACCTTTCTCTGTCCCTCTGTCTAACTCTGCCTGTCCAAAAACAAACAAACAAACAAACAAACAAAAACAGAAATGGGCCTATTACCACGATTGCATGTTCCTCCCTCCACGGGAGGTGAGGGCGTGGAGATGGACACAGGCTCAGGCTGGACTCCGCTGCTCCTCACGGTCCCTCTCTGGAGTTCCCAAGTGTCTTAGTGCGACACTCGGGGATGCCATAAGCCAGCCTGGGGCGGGACCAGGGCCGCATGAAAGCCCCTGGCCTCTCACGCCTACACAGTGGCCTGGTGACAAGTGGCTGGGCCGACCCTCATTAGCCTGCGGGCCCTAGGTCGCAGAGGGTGGCGCCACTCATTACACAGTGGCTGCTTGGACTTGGGCCAAGCGTCTGTTGCCAGGAGGAGGGTGCGACGTCCAGGGGTTAAGAGAGGTGCACTTGAGGCGGGTTGGAGGCCCCCTCTTAGCGCTGGTGATGCACAGCTGCCGGCCACTGCCTCTCCTGCTCCAGAATCTTCCAGAAGTTTCTGGAATCTTCTTGGGGTGAAGGTATGGGGGAGCGCACGTGTTTGGAGTCCTGTCACTTGGTTGCTGTGGGTACTGCCATCATGCTCAGGCTGCTGCTGACCCAGAGGACCAAGGGAGGAGGACCCCACCCCCCACCCCCCACGCCTGTACCGAATTGGTGCTGGCCGGGCTGGGCCAGGCTGGGATTCCTTCCTTGCTGTCTCAGGGAGGGGAAGGGGCTGCAAAGCCTAAGCTGGCCCCTGCCGCCTTCCTGCCTGGGGACATGAGGCTTGGGGCCCCAATCAGGTGGGCCACGGGAGTGTTCCTTTTTGGCACCTTGGAAGGCAGGGTGGAGACGCAGCAGGACTTGCGCAGGGGCCTGGCAGTGGGGGCGCGTGTCAGCCAGCCCAGGCGGCCGTGCCGGGTGGGGGGGACTTGGGAGAGGCCAGCCTGGGCTTTCTCAGGCACCTGACTGGGTCTGACCCTGTGAGTGGAGGTGAGGAGCGCACAGGTCCCCCGGATGGGCTGCTTTAAGCACTGGGGACCAATTGCCACGCATAGGATGATTGCCCACACGGGTGAGCGAGAGATGGCTGTGTTTCAGGGATGTGGGGTCCCCAAGCGGGGGCCGATGTCATCAGGGTGGACTAGGCTGGGTTCTTACAGCCCTCCACGGTGGTGTGCAGAGGAGGCCACGGGGAGGAGCAACCAGCCAGGCCCCCAGGCTGAGCACTGGCCAGGGAAGGCCCTGTAATCAGTAACTGCCCTGAAGGAGACACAGCAGGAGCTCCAGTTCCTGGCCTGGGGTGTGGCTGGGAGCAGGGTTTCCCAAGCAGGTGGCCCAGGGCAGGTGAGAGGCCAGGACAAGGTGCAGCCCCGCAGGGGGCTGGACTAGGGGGGGCAGAGACCTGGCCCAGCAAGTTCACCCAGGGGCTTCTGCTAAGGTCCCCTTGGAGCACTGGGTCCTCCAGCCCAGCGTGCTGCTGCTTCTGGGTGCTTTCTGTTTTGAGGATTGATTGACTTGAAGGACAGAGTTACAGAGAGAGCGGGAGAGACAGATCTTCCACCCGCTGGTTCCCTCCCAGCAACAACAGGGGACGAGTCGGGCTGAAGCCAGGAGCAGGAACTCCGTGTGGGTCTCCCACATGGCCAGCTCACTTGCGCGTGCGCTCTCTCTCTCTCTCTTGCTCTCTCTCTCTCTCATTTTTGCCTCTATCTCTTTCTCTCTTCCTCTCTCTCTATAGCTCCATCTCTGTCTCTATCATCTATCTCCTCTATCTCTGCCTCTCAAATAAATACAGAAGTACACACCCAAAAAGATGAGTTAATTTTGGTGCAAAAGTTTGTGAAATTCGCGCATCTTGCTTTCCAAATGTGCATTTTTCCCGGACTTCTTGCAGACCTTTCTGTCGTCCTTGTGTGGCCAGCAAGCAGAGACTTTGTCCCACTCGGGCCCCGGAACACGGCAGGCAGATGCTCCCCCTGCACACTCGCTCAGGCTCTCAAAGTCCACACCCAGCCCTTGTGTCCCCAAGAGAGGACGCCCCGGAGGAGCCCAGCAGCGGACGCAAGAGGGTGCCTGGCACCCCCATTTAGCAGATGAGAATACCGAGGTCCTGGCGCCGCAGTCACGCGGTGGCTCTACCCCCCCCACCGACGGCCAGGCTGAGCGGCCAGGATGGTCCCCGGGCGGCCCGAGGCGCTGGGACAGCCGCCAGCCGTGTCGGATTTCTGTCACGTTACATAATGGCAGGCGGGTAATAAGCACTCCGTCTCCGCTGTCTCAGCGCATAATGGGGAGGAAAATGAATTCAAATGTCATGCGCGACAATGAAAGAAAGGGTTCCGAGCGCT
Source organism: Sylvilagus floridanus (assembly GCA_949820135.1). Taxonomy (NCBI): domain Eukaryota; kingdom Metazoa; phylum Chordata; class Mammalia; order Lagomorpha; family Leporidae; genus Sylvilagus; species Sylvilagus floridanus. The sequence continues at coordinate 162,943,719 of OX463233.1, forward strand.
CGCAGCCCGCGGTGGGCGAAGGCGAGGGCGGCGCGTTCTCCCTGAGTCACCTGGAGCGGGAGCCGGGGGTCTCCGCCGTTCCCTGGCAACGCCAGTCCTGACGCGGGGCAGCCGCGGGGGCTGTCTTTATAGGCCCAGCAGGGGCGTGCGCGTGTGTGCGCCTGCATGCACAAGGGTGAGCAGGCCTGCATAGGTGCACGTGTGTGCCTGGGGCATGCACGTGTGTGTGTGCATGTGTGTGGGGCTGCCAGCAGGCTTCTGCAGGTGTGCACACGTGTCGTGTCACGTGTGCGCCCCTAGCCAGTCGGCCCCGTGAGAATAAGGCTCTTTCTCTGTACGGCCCATGGTAGGTGCTTCGTAACCAACCCGGGAAAAGCATCAGCAAGTCCCCTGGCTCCCTCCCCTCCTTCCCCTATCTGAACTCAGCCCCTCCCACCTGCTCCCCTGCCCCCACCCGCACCCCCCCCCCCCAGCCCTGTGAAACCCATCTCATGCTGCAGTGCCCTTTCCCATAGGGGTCCTTTCAATTGCCGGTCCAGGCAGTAGCCAGAGGCGTCTTCTTAGAGCTCTAAGCGGGGGACCAGTGTTGTGGCGCAGTGGGTACAGCCACCACCTGCAACACTGATATCACACATGAGCGCTGGTTCGAGTCCCGGCTGCTCCACTTCCGATCCAGCTCCCTGCTAATGCACCTGGGAAAACGATAGAAGATGGCCCAAGTGCTTGGGCCCCTGCACCCATGTGGAAGGCCTGGATGAAGCTCCTGGGAGCCGCTGTGGCCATTTGGGGAGTGAACCAGCAGAGGGAAGCTCTTTTTCTCTCATTCTCCCCACCTCTCGCTCTGTCACTCTGCCTTTCAGATAAATTAAAAACAACTCGAATTAGAGGAAGCCACTCTCCTGATTGAATAACCAAACCAAGGAAAACCACACATGACAAAGACAACGCCTGCTCCCCAGGATTTCCAAGCTCCTGCCTTGGTCTCGTTTACTGCTGCCCGGCCCCTTCTTCGCCCTGTAGTTCTCCCACATGTCAGCCCTGTCCTGCCTCAGGGCCTTTGCACCTGCTGTCGCCCTGCTCTGGACATGGCTGGCGCTTCCTCCTCTTCCCTTGGGCCCAGTTTACATGGAGCACCTCCTCCGGGAAGCTATCCCTGTGTATTCTCCCCACCGGCCCAGTCCTACCTCATCCTGTGATTTTCTCCAGCCCAACTTGGGGTCCTCAGCATGAATGCTGCTCCGTGAGGCTCTCCCGTGTTGGTTTCTCTGTGTCCGTGTTGGCTGCTACGGTTGCTTCGCAAGCAGCCAGCCCCGCCCAGGGCCCCGGGCAGGTCCCCACCAAAGGGAAGCAGAGGTTGGGGGATGGGCACGGGTGGGGCACCCTTTGGGGGGGCCTGAAAACCTGCGATCTGTGGAGATGGGGAAGCGAGGTGCTTCTCAGACCGCTTTCCCTTGGCCCACACCTCCACACGGCCCTGTGTTTGGCAACTGCATGTGTGTTTAAAGGGACCGCCTTCTTATTCCCACACACCACTTCCTGCTGGTATTTGGAATGGAAAGCCGGCCGGCCAGGAAAAATCACTGCCGCATGGGAGAAGCAGGTGTCCTGACAGCCCAGCTGGCCGCCCTGGCTGGCCTGGGGGGCTCCCTCCGGCTGCAAGATTCAGATGGTCAGCGGCGTTTGCCCCACCGCTGTGAATGCTTACATTCGTCTGGTGGACTCCCAGCAAGGTGCTCAGCTCGCTCCCAGCTCCGCGCTCTAGGGTGCCTCAGTCTTCCCCTCTGCCAAATGGGCTTGCTGACTCTGGCTGGCAGGCAGCAGTGAGCACAGCCAGCCTGCATCTCAGCCGGCCAGACCGGCAGGCCCAGGGGAGGGGCCACAGCCACAGCCTCGCTGGAGCCTCTGGCCGCCTCCTGGGGCACAGTGGAATGTTTCTTCTTCTTGGGGTTTTTGTCTGCTGGGGCCTCTGCATGACTTTCATTCCAGGAGGCCAGAAAGGGGTCTGCACAGGTGTTTTCTGGAGGGAGGAGGGGGAATGGGGGGGGCTCAGCAGGAGGCCAGATGTGCCTGCTTTTCAGGACACAGTGCAAAGAGCAACACAGCAGGACTGGGCGCCTACTGTGTACCCATTTGTGCGCCAGCCCTGAGCCAGGCGTTTTACAGCTGGGGAAACTGAGACCGGAAGGCGTCTGCTCCAGGCAATGGGGCTGGGACCGGGCAGTGCTCGCCGGGATTGGAACCCGGGTCTGTGTTGGCTGCCAGACTGTGAGCCTAACCTCTGAGCATTCAGCCTTCTTGGCAAACAGCAGCACCACCACCATGCACGGGACCCTTCATACCCCTCCCCTTTGGAGAGCTCTGCCCGACTTCGGAGCACAGCTGGGAGCCCAGAGACACCAGCAACTCCTCCAGGGCCACACAGCATCCGGGGTCACTCCATCAACTCTGCAGAAGCCATTTTGTCCAGGGTCCCTTGCTCCCCGGGCTTGTTCTAGTGAGTTGCACCTGGGTCAGCAGGGACCTGCACCCCTGACCCTAGCAGGACTGGCCAAGGTGGGCAGGGAATGCACCAAGCATCCAGGGCCTCAGGGAACCCAGTTCCCCAGCCCCCTGCCCACCCTATGGTGGGGAGACCCCCAGGGATGGGGAGGAGCTGGGGGTGAGATCCTCCCTGCAGGGGAGGAAAGAATTCTGTTTCCCACCCCCGCAAGGTTTGTGGCTGAGACCCTGGACCAAAAGACCGATTAACGAGAGACAACATAGAGAATTTTATGTATGTGAAAGGCAGAGTGACAGAGAGCAGTGTCTTCCAGCTGCTGGCTCACTCCCCAGATGGCTACAAGGCCAAAGCCAAGGGCTCCACCTGGGACCCTCCTGGGGGTACAGGGGCCCAGGGGCCTGTGCCATTGTCCGCTGCTTCCCCAGGTGCATTAGCAGGGAGCTGGATCAGAAGTGGAGCAGCCCGATGGGATGCCGGCATCGCAGGCAGGCGGCGGTATAGCCTGTAGCCCAGCACTGGCCCCGGGCCTGTGTGTGTCTATGCTGAGGCTGGGGACGCAGGGTGGGTAGACCAGAAGTATGACTGAATGCGCTGTGATCCCAATGGGGTGGGGGGTGCCTGAGCTCTGCCCACCTGTGCAGACCCAGCTCTGCGCTCCCGAGTCTTCAGAGACGGGGACGGCACCTGTGCACCGACTGAGTCATGGGATCCACCTCAGGGAGCCAGGGCGGGGCAGGGGGTGATCATGGCCTTCCTGCTCCTGTCATGGGGCTGGACTTGGGGGCAGCAAGGGGGCCTTTGCCAAGGTCACTGCCACCCAGGGCTCCATTCTCTCTCCCAGAAGATGCTCTAGGGAGAAGGTGGGGGGACTTCCAATGCGATCCTGGGGTCCTCCAAAGCCATGGCCTGCAGGACCCCACCCCTCTTCTCAGCTTTCGGTTCCGCCTTGCACCCCTCTTTATCCCTTGCCCTCTGGCTGCTGCCGCCATGTCCCGGCTGGCTCAGTCCATCTCCCGCTCTCTGCTCTTGGTCTCTGCCTCTTCCTGCCTGTTTCTTTGTTTCCCTTTGCTTCCAATGGGAGAAGATAGCTGGGACAAGGATGCAGGCAGCTGCTGCTCCAACAACCTGCTTTAACACACAAAGTCAACATTGTAGCACTGAGTGAGAGGTAGGGAGGAAATCTCCTAGGGCAATCAGACAGCGCTGACACAAACGGATACTCTGTTCTCTTGTGTGCTTCAGTCAGATTCCCAGGTGGATTCTTTACCCGTCCCTCCACCCGGTTCCTCGGAGCCCGGCTTCTCTGAGCCCAGCTTCTTACACAAGGAGTGGGAAGACCACCCCTCTACCTGCCAGGTGCTCAGAGGGCGGGGCGCCCAGGAGAAGGCCCCTGGAGGGAGAGGTGCATCTCCTGCCCTGCATCTGCGCCAGGGCCAGTCCCCAGCTGTGTGGCCTTGGGCAGGTGACTTGCCCTCTCTGAGCTGACGGCTTGAGGTCTTGCCACTCAGGGTTTCTCCTTCCTCTTCCAGAGGCTGGTGGGGTGGGGTGGGGTGGGGGCAGGGCGGGAGACAGACCAAGTTTGTGGTTCTGGCTGTGGAGAGAAGCCCCAGCATAAGGGGGTGGCTGTTGAATCATCCTGGCCAGGCTGGTGCAGGGGCTGGGAACAGGGCAGCTCTGGACACATCAGACCCCTAGCCTGCCTCTGAGTCTCACCTCCGGCCTGCACCCCTCACGGGGCTGGGGTCCCACCTGCATGCTGGCCTTTCGAATCCTGCCCACAGCCTTTCCCACAGCAGGGTTGGCCCTGCTCCTGAACACACCCCGGCACGCCTTGCCTGATACTGCCCGTCTCTGCTTCTGCTGCCTCCAGGAAGCCTTCCTAGACTTCTTATTGAAATTGAGGCCTTCCTAACCTCTGGCAGACTGTCAGTGTGGCGCCAGCCTGGAATCCCAGCTGTGCCTCTGCTCTGAGCCCCGGAGGCTTGGGCTCAACCCAGAAGAAGAACACCCTGGGATGACACTGTGGAAGGAGGCAGGAAGTCCCACCCCAGAGCTCCTCCCAGCCCCACCTCCCAGGGTCGCAGAGGTCAAACCCCCACATGCAGGCAGGAAATGGATTGGGGGCAGGGCCCGGACCTCAGGAGGGTCCCAAGGCTGCTGCGCAGGCTCAGGTCTGTACCCGGGCTGGTTGGCCATCTGCTGAGGCCCAGAGGGGTGAAGCCACTTGGCCCAGGTCACACGTGGGGCTGCTGGGGGTCCCGGCGGGCGTGTGGCCCGCGCCACTGGGCCGTGCAAGGGCACCGGCTGGGGCGCCCCAGGCCGTAATTCAGCCAGCACTGCCACAGCGCCCGGTGTGGGTGCGCACAGTCAATTAGCAAGGATGGAGAAGTTCATTGACAATAGATCTGGCCGGCCGTGGCTGATGGCCGGCGCGCGGCAGACACCCAGCCCCGTAAATCAGCCCGGCAGCGGCTGCTGCCTGCCTGCCCAAGTCAGCTGGGGGCGCCCAGGGCTCTCTTGGTCCTGCTGGCTCCTCCTTTCTCTCACTCTCCCAGTAACTGGAGCTCCACCCCTGCCCCACCCACCTGTGGCCACACCCAATCCTCAGCCTGTCCACAGCAGCCGCCTAGCTTTCCTGTACTGGAAAGTTCACAGGCGCTCATCTATGCAACACACATACACGTGTCTGCAAGGGTCAGGTGCACGCGTGCATCCAGGTTGACCACACAAGTCACAGCTTGGGCAGAAGGTGCACTTGGTGCGGCAGACAGCGTGTGCAAAGGCCCTGTGGCGGGAGGGCATAGGTGAACTTGGGGAACGAAAGAGACAATGGTGGCTGCTTGGGCCACACTCCCTGGCTTCCCTGCAGAGAACGTGCAGTTTCGTATCCATGTTGCAGAATGCAGCTCATTCCCTCTTGGCAAGCAAAGGCCGTGCAAGCTCCAGCCCCACCTTCACTCTGACTCCCACGTGAAGGCTTCATCGAGCCCCTCCATCCTCAGAGGGGCTCAGGTCCCCGTGGCCAAATGCAGTGGCCTGGGTCGGGGAAGTGAGGGGCAGGCCGGCCGTGACTCTCCGGCGCTTGCTCTTGGCAGCTTTCTGGTGCTCCTAGAGGCCAGGAAGTTTTACAGACTGAACACTGCTACTCATCGGGGCAGCCTCCCAGAGTCAGAGCTGGGCAGGGTGGCGGCTCTCAGCGCCTCCGTCATCGGCCGGGCTGCTCCACTCCAGCCTGGCACCCCCTGCCCAGGGCAGAGCCCTACAAAGTTGAGGACGTCACTCCTGCTGGCTTCCCAGGAACCTCCTAGATGCCCCACCACCCAGGGAGCTGGCAGGACCGAGGTGCTGTGCTCATTTGACTCATGGGGAGCTGGGTCAGAGAGGGGGAGCTAGCTGACCAAGGTTGCACAGCATGTCGCACTGAGCTGGCAAACTGGAACCTAGGACGTCTGTCTGAGTCTTGCAGTAAAAGAATGCTTTATCATCTTTTCCTCCTGCCTTTTAAAAAAATTGTCCACTCGCCGATTTCCTCTTCTACCCAGAGTTCTTTCTACCCATCCATCCATCCACCCATCCACTCACTTACTCATCCATCCATCTGTCTGTCCACCCATCCACCCAACCCCCACTCAATGCACAGTTGTGAGGCACAGAAGATCAAATTCGCCCTGTAAGCACAGCTCCCATGGGGGCCCAGCAGATGGTGCCAACCCTGAGATAGCCCCAGTCTCTGTGTTGGGGCCCCACTGTGTGCCCAGCGTGACGGACGCTGGGGGCGGGGCGTAAACAGCGACGGGACAGCGATTCTCACCTCCGCTTGCTCCCTGTGCCCCTGTCGTGTGGAGCACACTCCGTGAGATGCGTCACTCAGACACCGCCACCAAGAACCTACTTATGTGCTGGGCCTTACCCAGTTGATGAGCCATCTCAGTCTGGGGAGATGGGAGTGTTTTCGAGTCTTGCTTGGAAATACAGAAGTGAGGCTGGTGGCATGGGGCGGCCATGGGGCACAGCAGGGGCCGGGTGGGGTGTGCGGGGGAGGGGGCTGTCCCCAGGTGACCGAGGAGCAGGGGCTTCTGGGAAGGGCTTGTGGTTGGCCCCAGGCGGGTTGTGCACAGGAAACATCTCTGCTTGGCAAACAGGATGATCGTTTGCTGCCCGAGCCCTGGGTGCACGGGTGCGGAGGGGGAGGGGGCTCCAGAATACTTGCTCGCTCTCCCTGGGGCCCTGCCCCCCACCCGACCCCTCCTTCCCAGAGCCCACAGCTGGGACCCCGGCCGGATGCTTCCTCTGAGCCCACAGAAGGGAAAAGGGGTGCTCAGAGGGGGAAGTGGCGGGTGTGGTGTGACCCTGCAGGGACATGGTGACCCTGGGCCCAAATCCTGCTTCCAGCTGCTGGCCCAGGGGCCCTGCAGGACCTGGTGGTAAAGGTGGAGGAAGCCGCCATGGGGGGGGGGTCCCTCCAGGTGAGCAGGCATCTGAGCAGGTACCGACTTTCCTTTTCTTGGTAATCCTGGCCAGTGTCCCGCAACCCTAACCATGCCCTCTTGTCCACCACCCACCAAAGTGCCAGGGCAGAAGTGAGGGGGCAGCTGGCACCTCTGCCTGGGGCCTGGCATCGGGCACACTCAGCCTTGCTGGCTGTGTGACCTTGGGCAGAGCTCACTCCCTCTCTGAGTCTCAGTGCTGGGAAGAACATGCATGAGGGGCCTGGCGCTGTGGCGCAGCTGGTGAAACCGCTGTGATTCCAGCTTCCCACACGGGCATGGGTTCAAGTCCCAGCTGCTCCACTTCTGATCCAGCTCTCTGCTATGGCCTGGGAAAGCAGTAGAGGATGGCCCAAGTGCTTGTGCACCTGCACCCATGTGGGAGACCTGTAAGAAGCTCCTGGCTCCTGGCTTCGGATCAGTCCAGCTCCGGCTGTTGCAGCCATCTGGGGAGTGAACCAGTGGATGGAAGACCACCCCCCCCCCCGAGCCCCTGTGTCTCTGCAATGCTGCCTTTCAAATAAATATAAATCTTTTTTCGAAAATAAAAAGGACGTGAGTGAGGAGTCACTTCTCACCCTGGAATGTCCTGGTTTGCGTTTCAGATTGCACCACCCTCAGCTCTGAGAGCTTATCTCATGAGTATTTTGATCCTAAGGCTCTGTGGGACTCAGATTCTGTCTTTCCCGAATGTTCTCCACCTTGTGCACAGGTGTAGCTTGTCAACCAGCAGGGCGCCCAAGAGACAGCGCCCCCCGCTGGAGGCCGACTGGAAATGCCTTTCCTGCGGCTTCACACTGGCTTTCTCCACCCTTGGCTGCTTTAGGCAATCTTGTATTCATTCAACAAACTGCAACACAGTATCCACCCACACAGGTGCCTGGGTGGGCCCTGAGAGGGTGTGGGTTTCACATCAGTGCTGTGGGATCATCCAGGCTGGCGGGGATTCTCTGCGGGGATTTGGCCGGGTCACACGGCCTCGCCGGCCTCAGTGTTTGCATCCAGCAAATGGGTAGCTGATGCCCACCTTGGTCCGTCCGCTGGCGCCTGCTGGAGGATCTGGGAAGATTTTCCACGCCCCTGGTGAGACAGCAGGGCTACTGTCTTGGGGGGAAGTGGGGGCCAGGCATCAGGTGGGAACCAGAGCTGGCCTGGGGGCCCAGGAGGCACCCTGGCCCCTGGGTCCCTGCCTCAAAGGCCCGCCTGGGCGTGGATGCGGGAGCCGAAGCCGGGCGTGAAATCCGAGCGCACGCAGAGCGCCGAGCGAGGGCCGGGCGGCCGCCGCCGGCCCTTTGAAGTGCTTTTGGGGTGTGTAATTAACTGTAACTGAAATATTATTTGATCTTTTATGTGGAAAATCAAATTGTGTAGTGTCAGACATGAATAAATACACAGTGGCGCGGTCTGCGGAGTGGCGGCGGCGGCTCCTCCCCAGCGGCCGGCCCGCCCCCTTCTCCACGGTGGGAGCAGAATTCTCGCCTTTTAAACTTTCCCCTTTGTCTGTCCCTGAAAGGCCTCATTGTCCCGGGAGAAGGGCGGAGGGGCTGGGAGGGGCTGGGAGGGGCCTCCAGCCCCGGACCTCACTGGGGCTCGGGGCTGCCCTGCGGGCGCTGCCCCTGGCCACCCCGTGACCTTGGGCCAAGCCCTGCCCGGCCCCAGCCTCAGTTTCCCCCAGCCCTGTGGGAGAGGCATGTTTGTGGGTGATGGCCGCGGGCATCCCAGGACTGCCACTGGAGTCGGAGTGACAGCCTCATGGGGACCCTAAAACCCCTCCTACTGGCTGGGGGTGGGGCAGAGCCTGGTGCCAGGAACTGACTCGGGAGCCAGGCAGGCCTGGTTCTGCTGCTGATCAGCCACGTGGTACTCTGAGTCTCAGTTTTCCCACCTGAGCAATGGGGATGATTTCCCTCCTGGGATTGGAAACGCCTGAACCTTTACACATTCCATTCCACCTGCTGGGGTGCCCTTCCCTCCCCTCGCGGTCCTCAGACACCCCTGATTTTAGAGGGACTTTCTGACCCCTCTGGACTTAACCTTCAGTTAAATCCAGGAACCTTCAGTTCCTTGCCCCCTCCCCAGACTTTCCCTGGCTCCCTCCCCCCACCATAAATTGACTTAATCTGTTCCATGCCTGGAATAGCATGAGGCACAGAATAGGGGCTCTGAAAGTGGTAACTGCAAACCATCTCTAGCAGGCGCCTTCCAAGCCCCAGGCAGGGTGTGTGTGTGTGTGAGTGTGTGTGTGTGTGTGTGTACGTGCATATCAGAGACGGCCAATGACAGCTATGTGAACTGGGGCTGGCTGGGAACTGAGACATTAAACAAGGGCAGACATCTGTCCTCGTGGGTGAGGTACTGGCTAAGCTGCCCCTGCACCGGAGGACCCAGGTTCAAGTCTCAGCTCCGGCTCCTGACTCCAGTTTCCTGCTAAGATTGAACTTCTGCTGCCCATGTGGGAGACCTGGATTAGGACGCTGGGTCCTGGTTCTGGCCCCAAGCCCAGCCCCACCCATTGCGGGAGTGAACCGGTGTGTGTGTGTGTGTGTGTGCTTGGTGGCTAAGTCAGCTCTGGACAGAAGGGAAACTGAGGCAGGGGGTGGGAGCTGAGTTAAGAGGAGAGGCCTGGGGTGAGTATGTGGAGCTCATTGGATGCTTCTCCAAAGCCCTCCCTCGCCCATGGTGGTCGCGCGCTGAGACCCTCCTACTGCCCCAGAAGCGGGCTTGGAGGCCTCCTACCCTCTGTCTCTGCATTGTGGGCAGCTCGTCCCCACCTTGTTCTGTGGGAGGCTGGAGCCAAGAGCCGCACCTGGGTGTCTGAGCCGCAGGGACCTCGGTGTGGAGCGTCCCCTCCCTCCCGTGCCCCCTCACCCTTCCTGCAACACCGGGGAGAGTATCTCTGTGGGTGCTCACGCGTCCCTGACACCTGTCTCCACGCCGCTAGCCCACTGCTGCAAAGCCTGGGTGTTGCAGGAAGCTGGGGGCGGGTGGCTACGCAGTTTGTCTCTAAATAAGCTGGCAGTGTGGTTCTTTCTTCTTTTTTTTAAACACTTATTTATTTATTTGAAAGTCAGAGTTACAGAGAGAGACAGAGAGACAAGTGGTCTTCCATCCTCTGGTTCACTCCCTAGATGGTTGCCGTGGCCGGGGCTGGGCCAGGCCATAACCCGAGCCAGGAGCTTCTTCCAAGTCTCCCACGCAGGTGCAGGGGCCCAGGAACCTGGACCATCTTCCACCGCTTTCCCAGGCCACAGCAGAGAGCTGGATCGGAAGTGGAGCAGCCGGGACTCGAACCAGCGTCCATATGCGATGCCGGCACTGCAGGCGGCTGCTTGACTCCTTGCACCACATTTTTCTGTTTTCCTTTTGTTTATGGCAGCTGCAGCTGGTTCCCCTGGGACACTGGTGAGAAAACGTTTTTCAACGAATGTGCTTTTTTTTTTTTCCTGCAACAAGTAAGTGTGTGTAAGTGAAAAGAGGGGTCCGGTCTAGAGAAGAATCCCACGTGGCTGATCCCACCCTGAAGCCCAAGGCGTGGCAGGGCAGAGGGGTCGGGGGGGACGCCAGCACATCCGTGGTGATTTGACCCTGGGGCCCAGAGAGGGCGGCAGCTTGCCTAGGGCCACACAGCAAGTTGGTGGCCCCCAACAGGATGGAACCTCAGCTCTTGGCCCTGAAACTTGTACTTTGATTCGAGGGTTTGTTAATGTGTTGGGCTGGCATGGAGACCCCTTGGGTGAGCAGCCGGTGCTCTTTTGGCCAGAGTTTCAGAGGTTTGATGACCAGGGCTCAGCGTCCTCTTCTGTGTCCTCTGCCCCTGTGGTCCCCACAGTCCCCAGCCTTGTACAAGGACAGGTGCTCCCCCTCCGCTGTCCCCGCCTACCCTGGACTCGCTCCACCCCTCTCCTGGAGGGACCTGGCTGGTACTTTTCTCTAAGGACCACTATGGGTGTGGGAGGGCTGGCAGTGGCGTTCAGAGGCATGGATCTCCCTGAGTGGAAGCCAGAGCTACCGATCAGGGAGAAAGGTCCCTGTCGTGGGAGGTATGCAAGCCTAAGCCTCAAGGTTGGCATTTCTGAAGCCTTCTCTTTGACCTGACAGGTTCTCAGCCCACTCTCGGAGTTGGGGAACACAGCTCGGGCTGCAGGACGGATGGAGCCGGGCAGGGCGGGAAGCCCATCTGTGCCAGGCTCTCTCCACCTGCCCTGCTCCCACCTTGGCCACCCTTGCCCCCCACACCTGGTTTGATTTTTCTTCCCAGCATGCCTTATTATTCTGCATGCTGATCCGGTTATCTATTGAGGGCGTGGCTTAAAGCAGCCACAGTCATTGGTGGGGCTCCCAGATCCAGAAGGTGAATGGGGCCTCAGCCAAGTGACCTTGAGCAGAGCACTTTTTGCTTTGTACAGATTTTATTTGAAAGGCAGAGTTACAGAGACAGGGAGAGAGAGAGAGAGAGAGAGAGAGAGAGAGAGAGAGAGAGAGAGAGAGGTCTTCCATCCCCTGGTTCACCCCCCAAATGGCAGCAATGGCCAGAATTGGGCTGATGCCAAGGTAGGAGCCAGGAGCTTCTTCCAGGTCTCCCACGTGGGTGCAGGGCCCCAAGCACTTGGACCATCTTCCATTGCTTTCCCAGGCCATAGCAGAGAGGGGGATCAGAAGAGGAGCATCCAGGACTCGAACCAGTGCCAGCCCCAGCCACAACACTTTCAAGATGGCTCCCTCCCTTGGCTGCTGGCCGGAGCTTCTCTTCCTTCGCACCTGTGCCTCCTCACAGCTGCTTGGGCTTCCTGCTACCATGGAGGCTGCCCTTCCACGGGTCACAGGGTTGTCCAGGGAAAGCATGTGGTCTGGTGCCGTCAAGGGAACCATGGGTGGGACTTGCAACTCAGTAAACCCACAGCTGCTGTTGAAGTTGATCCTTTTGTATGATGTGCAGTGGATGTTAAAAAAAAAACCCAAATGGCCCTGGGCAGAGAAAAGGCTGCCCATCCCTGGGGGAGAGAGCAAGGTGGAGGCACACAGCCTTGGGAGCCTGCTCGGGTTCAAGGAGCCGGGGCCAAAGACTCCACCTGTTGAGCAGGAGACACAGGAGGTGCTGGTGTCAACATGATTTATTGCATACATCTTTTTGTTTCTTTCTCTCCTGGCTGTCTCATGAGCTCAGGGATGGAGCCGGTGTGGTAGCCCAGCGGGCTAAGCTGTCACGCCAGCATCCCATAAGAGCTCCGGTTCAAGTCCTGGCTGCTCCACTTCCGATCCAGCTCCCTGCCTGGGAAAGCAGTGGAAGGTGGCCCAAGTGCCTGGATCCCTGCCTCTCATGTGGGAGACCCGGATGGAGCCTTAGGTAGCCCTGGCTGTTGTGACCACCTGGGGACTAAGGCAGTGGATGGAAGATCTTCCTGTGTCTCTTTCTCTCTGTAACTCTGTCTTTCCAATAAATAAATAAATCTAAAAAAAAAAAATTGCCTGGGGACCTTGTATACTTCAGTGCTGTAGCTCCAGCTTCTAAGAACACAGGACTTGGCACATAGTAGGTGCTCAGTAAGCGTTTGTGATCATGTCAAGGAGAGACAGAGACTGAGAGAGGCCAGGGGAACACACATAGGCTTGGTGGGACCTGGACTGGGCCTGGTGGAGAGACAGCTGACGTCCACTTGGCCTTGGGGGCTCTGGCCAGGCTTGTCCAGAGGAGGCAGGAGTTTCTGCAGGGGGTGAGCTGGGGTGGTGCCAGCCAGGGAGGGGATCACAGCGCAGGCAAACACAGCCTGGGGCCATGGGCAGCGGGGGCCGGTCTGGGCATGGCAGGGGGTGGTCTAGCCAGCCTCCCTCCACCTATGACTCCTGCGGCTGGAGTAGTGCCACAGAGAGTAATGACACAGAGGAACTCCGGTGACATTTTTCTAAAGAGGAAAAATGTAGAGTTTTGCGTCAAACTGAAAGACGTCCTGGGTTCTCAGCAGAGAGCAGACTGCCAGATAAGAGGTGCCATCCAGTCCCTGCCATGTTTGCATCACTTCTCCTCCAGTTCCTGAGCCAGGGGAGGACGAGACACCTCCCGGGCAGGAAGGGGGGAGGCTTGGCTGGCTGCTGGGCAGGGCTGGGGCTCAGGGTGAACTCGCCCCCCCCCCCCCCCCGCACACCTGGCGCGATTTCCCAGGGACCCTCCTTTCCCCGGCTGCCGGCCTCTGCCTCTGTCTCTGACATGCTCACAGCCCTGGTTCCTGATCCCCAGGGTACCCCCCCCCACAAGGCTGGGAGAGCTCAAGGGGCCTGCCCAAGGTGACACCGTCCATCTGCAGCAGGCCCGGCTGCGCCGGTTGTCCTGCCCCGGAACTTTCTGGAAGGAAGCAGTCCCAGGGGGAGTGAGGGCATCCTGACCAGTCTTCTGAAAGGCGATTCAACTCTTCCATCTGCTGGGTCACTTCCCAAATGCCCACAACAGAAGCCAGAAGCCTGGAGTTCCATCTGGGCCTCCCACATGAGTGGCAGGGACCAAGCACCGGAGCCATCCATCACCTGCGGCTTCCCAGGTGCACACCTGCAGGAAGCTGGAGTTGGAAGAGGAGCCAGACTCGAGCTCAGGTACGCCCATGAGGGATGCAGGTGCCCCGAGTCACATCTTCACCCCTGGTCCCCAGGCCCACCCCTGCCGTCTATGCTCAGAGCCCCAGCCCCACACGGCTGTCCCACGGCGCTGCTGTCTCCCCTGGGTCTTTGCTGGAGCACCCTTCTACCCCATCACCCCCTTGACCCCGGCACAACCACCTCCCAGGCTTTGAGAATCTTCCCCCCAAATCTCTCTTGCTTCAAGCCACTCTCCCCACCCCCACGGCTGCTGCCCAACAGGGGTCCCCCTCTTCTCTCCTCCCAGCCACTGCAGTGGCCTCCCCGAGTCCATGTTCACCCCCCACAGCACCTTGCACCCTGCCTGAAACCCTAATGCGCCTGTGCCTGGCCACTACCTTCTCAGGGTCCCAGGAGGATCTACAGGGCCTGAGCCCCTCCCACCTGCCAGCCCCACCCACCCATCAACCACGCCCACCAGGTCCTGCCCACCAGCCACGCCCCTCCTAGTCCCACCCACCCACTGGCCCCCTTCCCTCCCTCCAGGCCCCACCCACTTGGCCCCACCCCCTGTCTGTCCAAGCCTCAAAACCCAGCCACCTGTTTTCCCAGTGTTCTCTTCTCTCTGCTGAACTTCAGCCTGCGCCCACTGCCCTTTCTGCCTCTGGACTGACAAGGTCCGCCTTCCTGCCCCTTTCCCACCCCTGGAGAAGGGGGCGGGCTTTCCTCACTTAGCAACCACTGCAGACCCAGGCACAGCCCCAGGCTGGGCACATGCGCCCTGCGTGGGTGCGCGACGCTCATCCTCCCGTTGGTCCATGGTGCCTGCAAGAGGAGGTATCTCAGGCACCGGGGGCCTGCTGAGGTGCAGGCTGGGCCTCGGGGGCCTGCAGATCTTCCCAGGCCTGGCAGCCGCTCCGGTGCCTGCAGACGGCTGCAGGGGCTCGGGGGCAAAGGGGGATTTCCCACCTGGGAGCTGGGCCCTGGGGTGGGCTGAGTCCTGGCTGGGGAAGGCTGAGACCCCTGCAGCTGGAAGCACCTGCCATCTTCTGTCTACAGACGGGGAAACTGAGGCCAGGGTGAGGGGTGGGGATGACAGCCGGGGCTTCTGACTCGGAGGCAGGCTCCTCTGTCTTGGGGTGGGGTGGGGGACTGGGAGCTCCTTGACACGGGAGGAAGAGTTTGGGGACCGAGGGTGGGAAGTGCCGAGTGTCAGGTGTTGGGGTGCACAGCCCACGATGACCAGAAGAGCGAGCCAGGGCTGCCTGCAGGTCGGCACAGCGGACGCGAGGGGGGCACCCCACAAATGCCTGGATCACTTCCGCGGCCAGCCCCCTGGGCCACCCCTGCAGTCCGTGGCCAGCTCGGCGAGGCCGTTCTTCCCCATGCTTCCCCAGCCCCATGCAGAGGGGCTCAAGAGGTGGGGACCCCCGGTTCTCCCCGTTTCACAGATGAGGAAGCGGAGGTCCGGCTGCGGTCTGGATTCAAGGCCGGCTTTTAAAGCTCTGTGGCGTTGAACTCTGCCGGTCACAGACGGGCTGAGGACGGTGGCCGAACATTCTGCCACAGGTGCACCGTGGGAACCAGCTGCCCTGGGTCTGGGCGGCTGAGTCTTGTGATGGACAGACACGGGCGAAGCAGAGTGACCCCAGGCGCAGGTCCACCGGGGGGGTGGGACGCTCTGATGACCTCGCAGGACATCTCTGGGCGGCGCTGACCTCGCAGGACATCGCCAGCCTCGTCCTGCTGTGGCCACAGCCACCCCCCTCCCTCGCAGCTCTGGCCAGCGGCCGTGGGCAGGCTGTCTGCTGGTGCCAGTCCCTTCGCTGGATTTGAAACTCACTAAGACAGTGCAGCCAGGATCTCGGTTCACACCTGTCTGATGGAGTCACGTAAACACGCGTGTGCATCACGCGCTTACCAGAGAAAGCCAGGCCATGCACTGAGTGTGTTACACACCGGAAGGGGCTTTGTGAGGGCTACTAGTTCATGTTTTATACAAATGAGCCATTTCATTATAGAAATAGTAGAAAAGCAAGACGAGGGTTTAGAACAATCACTCCCTCCCCCCATAGCTGCTGTCACTATTTTGCTAAATAAACTCCCCTATCTTTTAAGCTATGTCCAAGGGTATTTTGAGTGACTGCTGTTGTTCAGTGCACAGCCTGGGCAACTGTGGATGGCAGCCTTGCGTGTGTTTATGTTTATTGAAGTTTATTCTTTCTAGAAATGAAACCAAACTACATGTCTCGTTGGAAAAATACATTTCTTGGCAAAAAAAAGAGATCATCTTTTAAATACCTCACTTTTAAATATTTTAAGAATAATTTAAATGAGTCGGCTGTACTAGATCTGATCTCATCCGAAGCCATGCCACGAGGCACGTTCTTTTTCCGGCATTCGCCCATTTATATTTTGGGGATAACTCCGAAAATTCCGAGCTTTTGATACAAATGGCCAGATTGCAGTCTAGAAAAAAAGGTGCCAGCGTGTCACTCTGCTGACGCCGCAGGCCAGAACCCAGGCAGGGGCCGGGGCCAGAGGAGAGGGTCCTGGAGGAGCCTTTCCCGCTAGCAGGGCTCTGTCTCCCGGCCTCCCAGCTCTGCCCTCAGCGTGGCCCGGGTCTCTGCATGCCTTGGTGCAGCCCCGCCTCTCTCCCTGGGTCCTGCAGGCTGGGCAGCTCGTGATTGATTGGTAGTGCCTGCCTGGAGGCCATGTAGCTGAGCTCATCGGGAAAGACATTATCAACTGATAATGTCTGCCCTGGGCGCAGCAGTTGCCGTGGGGCCTCCTTCGCTGTGTTATCTGTTCTTGGAGGACTAGAGGCTCTTAGAAGCTCTTCAAGGCCCGAAGGGGCAGCGACTTTTGATCCTGATTCCTCGCCTCTCATTGAGGGCTGGGTGTGGGACAGAGCTCCACTGTGTCTCCCAGGGCTCCCACTCAGCTCTGTCTCACAGGCAGGCAGCGAGGGGTCCAAGGGGCAAATGACATCCGGCTTCCGTCCCTGGACCCCACCCGCCTCCGGCGACACCGCGTCCAGCACCCAGCAGAAGCAGCGGGGACTTCCTCGATTCCGGTATTGCGCTCGGTGTTTCTCACTGTGAGGTTCAGGCGTTTCTAATTGTTATGAATACCATGGCAAAATTAATAGTTCTATGGTTGGTTTATTACATTTAGTAAAATTATGTGCATGCAGTGTTTGCCAAGAGAGAGACGCGGCGGCTCCTTCATCGCGGAAAGATGATAATTTAGTTGTTACACTTGTTGAAGTGATGGGATTAATTTTTTAAAAGTTTGCAAACTGGAGGAGAAATGTGAAACATTCACTTCGCGAGACGAGCAGACCGACAAGGGACACATCCTCCCAGCCCACCCTGGGGAGGGGGCTCCAGGGAGCTTACCCTGGGGCTTGCCCCCACCCGCCTTTGGGGGGCAGCTGAGTGGGGACACAGGGAGCCCGGAGCTTCAGCCTGGCGTCTTGGGGAGCCCGCTCTGCCCCGCTGGGCAGGTCCCCGTCTGTGAGCCGCTGGGACCCGGGACCCCAGGAGCTGCGCCCTGGTCAGATGTCATCTGCGCCATCCCCGCGGCCCCCCGGGCGCAGGAGCAGGGCGCTGGGACCCGGAGCAGAGCCAGGACTTGAGCCCAGGCACTGCCGATGTCTGGGTGTGGGCGCCCCAACTGGCACCCTAGCCGCTGGGTCCAACACCTGCCACCCCCAGGGGCGCTGGGCGTGGCCAGAGGGGTGTACGCAGGCACGCGCGCCTGTCCGAGGTGCTGGCGCTGAGGCGCGGCCAATTTGACCGCGAAGACAGCGTTTGGAGTGGGCTCTGCAGGCCTCCAGGCCGAGGCCTGCCGCAGCAGGTGCATGTGACCTGGGGGTCAGGAAGGCTGGTGGGAGGCCCTGGGGTGGCTGGAGGCTGGGGGGGGGGTCTCCTGGCCGTGGGAGGGTGGTCGCCAGGAGCTGGGCGGTCGCTGGCAGGTCCTGGGCGGCCCCACGCAGGGCTGATTGCTGGGAACAGGGCAGACTGGGTGGGAACCGCGTCTCTCCTGGCGGCTCTGGGAGGAAGTGAGGGGCAGACCTTGGGCTGTGGAGGAATCCCAGGTCCCCGCGGCCCGCATTCCATCGCTGCCTGGGCCCCGCCATTCCCAGCAATGGAATCCGAGCGCTATTTTGAGGAGGGGGCCTGGGAGGTGGCGGCTGGACTTGGGACGGGTGGGGAAGGCGTGGCTGCTCGGTTTCCCTGCGTGATTTACGGGCGCTGGCCCTGGTTCCCAGGAGAAAGCGAGATTCCCCCGCCCCTCCGGGACCTCAGCTGCCATGGACCCCGCGGCTTCTTTCCTGAGAGCCCCTTCCCCCAAGGCAGCCCTGTGGGCCTGGTTAGGCTGTTGTAGGCAAAGGCTGCTCCTGTTTTGTGTGTAAACTTTCTCCAGCTTTTATTGGTGAACAATAATTGTATTTATTCGAAAGGGAGAGTAACAAGAAAGTGAGAGAGAGAGAGAGAGCGAGCGAGCGAGCGAGCAAGTGAGAACTTCCATCCGCTGGTTCACTCCTCAAATGGCCACAATGGCCAGAGCTGTGCCAATCTGAAGCCAGGAGCCAGGAGCTTCTTCTGGTCTCCCATGAGGGTGCAGGGACCCAAGCACTTGGGCCATCCTCTACTGCTTTCCCAGGCCATAGCAGAGAGCTGGATGGGAAGAGGAGCAGCCGGGACTTGAACGGACGCTCCCATGCGGGGTGCTGGTGCTGCAGGTGGTGGCTTTACCCGCTGTGCCACAGCGCCGGCCCACGTTTTCCCGACTCTCCCTGCCCCAGCTGTAGCAGCCTTAGCTGTGAACATGACTTGTGTGCCTACTACGTGCAGACGCCACACTAAGTGCCTAGGGGGCTCTCACCTTAAATTCTCTCCACAAATCGACAAAGTCCAGGCTTTCATTGTGGTGTTCCCAGAGGGGTGAAGAAGAGGAGGAGGTGGGATGGGGACCCAGGGCTTGCCTGGTGGGAATCAGTGGCCGGGAGTGTGGACAAGGGGAAAGGTGAGAGGGAAGGCGGGGAGGAGTCAGAGAGGGAACTGAGGCACAGTTTGGCTGCCTCGACTGAGATCCCCAGGAGAAGCAGTGGAACGTAGTCACCACAGACCCTGGAGGCTCCGGGCGGGATGGGAAGGAACTCAGGGCGGCTGGGCGGCTGTTGGCTGCCTCCGTGTCCGAGGGCCCAGGTTCAAGGCCAGGTGCGGCCCTACATCTGACTCCAGCTTCCTGCCGGTGCAGCCCCTGGGAGGCAGCAGTATGGCTCAAGTACCTGGATCCCTGCCAGCCACATGGGGAGCCTGGATGGAGTTCCTGGCTCCCAGCTTCTGTGTGGTTCTGCCCTGGCTGTGTGGACATGAGAGGGGTGAACCAGCGGGTGAGAGGTCTCTGTCAGTCTCTCTACCTTTCAAAAGAACTGACAGTAGAGTCCAGACTGCACGCCTAAGAGGCGGGTGCATTAGTCACACCCACTTTACAGATGGGGAAACTGAGGTTAAAGGAGAAACAGGAATTCAGCTTCACTTGCGCTGTACCCCACACTGCACTAGACCCACCTCCACTGTGATGCATTCGGGAGCACCGGGAGGCAGAGGCATGGCCAATATGACAGTGGGGCTGGCTGTCCTGTCCCTGGTCTGCTTATCCCGTCCAATCCTGTTATACCCCAGTGACATACGATCAATGTGCCCAATTTACAGAGTAAACAGACTGAGGCTCAGAGAGAGTGAATGACCCTCCCAAAGCCACACAGCAGGGAGCAGCTGGGCTAAGACAGCAGCCTGGGTCTCTCCCTGCCTTGAGCCCTGCCCTCTGTCTGTCTGGAGCCTGGGGTTGAGCCACCACTTAGGGGACTGCAATGCAGTGACCGCCCGAGGCTGCGCTCATGGAACAGCTCCGCCCAGCCTGGCCCCAACCAAACATGTGCCGTCCGCGCTGGCGCAAGCCGCTGTGCGTGTCCAACCCCTGGGCTGTGATGGCCGCGGCCTCGGCCTCGTGTCTGAAACTGCTGTGCAAGTCACACCTGAAATCCTCCGGCCCTCCTGGCCTTGGTGGAGTTGGGCCACTGGCTCGAGAGCCCTCGGGATGGAGGGGAGGCGTCTGTTTGGCTTCTGCCTGGAGGTTGTGGCCAGGGCTGTGTGGGGATGCAGGAGATGCATGCGTGTGTGACACCACACGTCAGACATGCACACCTGCATGGGAAGAATGCAAACGGCCTTAGTGCAGGGGTGGGTGTGCTGCTCCACCTCCCACGGGCCCCTGCGTGCACACGCAAGCACATCCACACGTGGGCACGGAGGTCCCCAGTCACACTCATGAGTATCCCTGCCAGTGCACAGCCACAGTGCATTGGCACATTTGCACACACATGTGTTAGCACACACAGCAGGCATGCTGACATATGCCTACATGTTCATACCATACGTCTCCAGACATGGGGTACTTTCTTGCGTGTCTATGCACACGCTGGCAGGCCACACACAGACTCCTGAGGGCTCAGGTACACACATGTATGGTGCTCAGATACCTGTGCATGCTCACAGACCCGCAACCTCATGCCACACCCACCTCCCTGTGCCCTGGCTGGCCGGCAGGTGAAGAGACGTGTGGAGCTGGGTGTGAATCCCGGCTCTGCTGCTTCCTCTCTGTGTGGTGCAGGGTGGATGTGTTCACCCTCTGGGCCTCATTGTCCCCGTATTTCCAAAGGGTGTCATGTGAACTGCACCCCTCAGGGTTGTGGAAGGTTAGGTGGTGAGGGTCAGCATGACGAGGATGAGGGTGAGGGTGGTGATGAAGGTGAGAGTGAGGGTGGTGATGAAGGTGAGGGTGAGGGTGGTGATGGTGGTGGTAGTGATGGTGGTGATGGTGGTGAGAGTGATTAAAGTGATTGTGGTGGTGGTGGTGATGATGGTGATGGTGGTGGTGATGGTGATGGTGAAGGTGATGACGATGGTGATGGTGGTAGTGATGAAGGTGATGGTGATGGTGGTGATGGTTATGGTAATGATGATGGTGGTGGTGGTAATGGTGATGGTGATGATGGTGGTGGTGATGACAATGGTGATGCTGGTGGTGGTGGTGATGGTGGTAGTGGTGATGGTGGTGGTGGTTATGGTAATGATGATGATGGTGGTGGTAATGGTGATGGTGATGATGGTGGTGGTGATGACAATGGTGATGCTGGTGGTGGTGGTGATGGTGGTGGTGGTTATGGTAATGATGATGATGGTGGTGGTAATGGTGATGGTGATGATGGTGGTGGTGATGACAATGGTGATGCTGGTGGTGGTGGTGATGGTGGTAGTGGTGATGGTGGTGGTGGTGGTGGTGATGGTGGTAGTGGTGGTGGTGGTGGTGATGACAATGGTGATGGTGGTGATGATGGTAGTGGTGGTGATGGTGGTGATGACAATGGTGATGGTGATGGTGATGGTGGTGATGGTTATGGTAATGATGATGGTGGTGATGGTTATGGTAATGATGATGGTGGTGGTCATGGTGATGGTAGTGGTGATGATGACAATAGTGATGCTGCTGGTGGTGGTGGTGGTAGTGATGGTGATGGTGGTGGTGGTGGTGGTGATGGTGGTGGTGATGACAATGGTGATGGTGATGGTGGTGGTGATGGTGGTGGTGGTGGTAGTGATGGTGGTGATGCTGGTGGTGGTAGTGATGGTGATGGTGGTGGTGGTTATGGTGGTGGTAGTGATGGTGGTGGTGGTGGTGGTGGTGGTGATGGTGGTGGTGATGACAATGGTGATGGTGGTGGTGATGGTGGTGGTGATGGTGGTGGTGGTGGTAGTGATGGTGGTGATGGTGGTGATGGTGGTGGTGGTGGTGGTGGTGGTAGTGATGGTGATGGTGGTGGTGGTGGTGATGACGGTGGTGGTGATGACAATGGTGATGGTGATGGCGGCGGTCGAGATGGGGATGGTAGTGATCATTTTTGCTCTTAGGTTGTCACCTCCTAATGCAGGTCCTTTGATTGAATTACGGTGTAGCCTCAGACAAGGCCCTCCCTGGCTCTGGTTCTGATCCAGTTCACTTGGAGATGTCAGTGGACCGTACGACGTGGCTCTGGGCCTGAGGCTTGGAGTGATGAGCTGCCGCTGAGGCAGATTCTACCCGCAAATCCTGGGGGACCTTCTGGTGTCAGTGTCCAGGCTCAGCCCAATACCAGGAGCACCTGACCGAAACCTGGCAGGGCTGGGCCACTGTCCCCCGGGGGGCCGAGGGACGTTGTAGGTCTCCTGCCAAAGCCGGCTGATTTCTGTGCTGGCCCTGAGGGCTGTGTTTACCCTTACTCAGCACCGAGGAGGCCGGGGCCAGGAGGGGCCTGGGGAAAAGGTGTCTAATGAGGTGGGTAAACATTAGGTCTCTCGGCTGGGAGCCTGGCTGAGGGTTTTCCCAGCTGCAGACGCTGAGGCCTGGGGCCCTGTGGCTGCTGCTGTAATTCCCGTCAGCCCTCTGGGGAATGAACCTGTCGGGCAGAGGAGGGAGCCACTCCACCTGTGTCGCCTGAACCAAATTCACGTCTTGTCTGTCTCCAGGAGCAGCGTGGAGTGGGGAGGGAGGCGGCCAGACGTGGGGACCAGAGCCTGACTTCCCAGTGCTCACTAAGGCTAAGCAAGCACTGTGGCTCCGCCTCTCAGAAGCCCACGAGCATGAACGTCACGTCCCACCGCTTCATTTTATTTCCTGCTGGCTTCCGCCAGTACTGTCTGTGTCTGTCCTCTGCAGCTCTCATGTGATGCCCTGCGGCCTGGGTCACTGAGAGGCAGCCACGTCTGTTCGGCACGTGGTTCTGGAGGCGTACAGTTCGAGGGTGTGGCGCTCGCCCCCCACAAGGCCTGCTGTGCTGTGTCAGAGCGTGGCCGAGAAGCAGGGGGACCCCACACGGGAGCCCAGGGGCCGGGCTTGCTAGATGAGCGGCGCCTGCGGGAGCAGCCTTAGTCTACTCGGGAGCTCAGATCTCGTAAAAGCTTCACTTCATTTTTTAAAGAATTAATTTATTTGAAAGGCAGAGAGATAGAGGGGGAGACAGAGAGACACCCCCCCAAACACACACACAGAGGTCTTTCCATTCACTGGTTCACTCCCCAAATGGCCGCAATGGCTGGGACTGGGCCAGACTCAAGCCAGGAGCCAGGAGCTTCTTCAAGGTCTCCCACACAGGTGCAGGGGCCCAAGCCCTTGGGCCATCCTCCTATGCTTTCCCAGGTGCATTAGCAGAGAGCTGGATCGGAAGTGGAGCAGCTGGGTCTTGAACTGGCGCCCATGTGGGAGTGGGACGCTGGCCTCTCAGGCAGCGGCTTAACCTGCTACACCACAGCGCCGGCCCCACAAGGTTGCTTTCATAAAAGGCCCTGACACTTTACAAGTCTTGCAGCAGTGACCCAGAGGGTGCTTTCTTCCCGGTCTAGGGGGTGGGGCATTGCTTCCAGCCCAAGCGGAGTCAGCGATTTGGGTTTTCCCAAGGCTCTCACTAGCTTCAGGGTGGGGAATGCAAGGGAGGGCGAAATGCCCGTAGCCCGTTGATAATTTGTTGACATCCATATTCCCCAGCCCTCACCCCTGCCTGCCAGCCTGAGTGGGTAGAGTCTTGTCTGTCTAGTCCTCCCCAGGTCCTCCACTACCTGTCATACAGTCTGCTACAGAGCAGGTGCTTAGTGAAGGGGCTGGGACTGAAGGAGGGGTGTGCGTGTGGGTGTATGTGTGTGTATATGTGCATGTGTGTGTGTGTGTATATGTGCATGTGTGTATGTGTGTGCATGTGTGTGTGTGTGTGTGTGTATGTGTGTGAGAATGGCTGAGGATTGCTGGGTGGGTAGGCGGGTGGATGAGTAGAAAGGTGAATGGAAGGAAGGATGGATGGATACATAGGCGGGTGGGTGGGTGGGTGAGTGGGTGGATGGACAGGTGGATAGTTGGATGGATGGATGGATGGATGGACGGGTGGATAGTTGGACGGATGGATAGGTAGGTGGGTGGGTGAGTAGGTGGGTGGTTGGATAGTTGGATGGATGGACACGTGGATAGTTGGATGGAGGGACTGATGGATGGATGGATGGACGGACGGGTGGATAGTTGGATGGATGGATGGAGGATGGATGGATGGATGGGTGGATAGTTGGATGGAGGGATAGGTAGGTGGGTGGGTGGGTGGGTGGATAGTTGGATGGAGGGGTGGATGGATGGATGGAGGATAGGATGGATGGACGGGTGGATAGTTGGATGGATGGATAGGTAGGTGGGTGGGTGAGTGGGTGGGTGGGTGGATAGTTGGATGGGTGGACGGGTGGATAGTTGGATGGATGGATAGTTGGATGGAGGATGGACGGGTGGGTGGGTGGATGGACAGTTGGAGTGGCCACACAGTGAGGTAGGGAGGCGCTGATCCAGCCCCAGTGGCTGCTTTCTTTGCTGCTCTGTGCTCCTTCTCAGAGGCCTGGGCGGGGCCTTCCCAGCCCCGAAGAGCGAGCCACCACCCCTGCCCTTCCCCCTCTGGCCTCTGCCTGCCCCGTAGCGGGTGCAGAGGTGGCCGTGGGGAGAAAAGGCACACTCCTGGGTCTGCTCTGCACCGCCCAGCCTCCGCACCCTCATCAGCAGACTGGGTTTCCAGCTTCCCGGGAGCATGCCAGGAGGAACCCACAGGGAGCTGCGTGCTTTGGAGACAGCTCCCTCCCCCCAGGGTCGCTCCTGCTTTCAGGGCTGGGGTCCCGTCCACAACACAAAGGCCCAGGCTGTCACCTCGAGGCCCCGACTCCCTGCTTCACCCCAGCCTTTCTCCTGGCTGGGGCGCTCAACTCCCCTAGCCTCCACCTGCTTACAGTGTAAGCTCTTGTTGTTGCCCTTGTTTTAACCTTGAACTTGCCTTTGGCTGCCCCCAACCAGCCCAGCCTGGGAACTTTGGCTTAAACACCTAAGGGAAGAATGAATCTGGCTGGACGTTCGGCCCAGCTCATTCATTCATTCATTCATTCTTTGACTCATTCATTCCATATGCATCTGTGGAGGGGCTGCGTGCCCCAGGCACTATTAGGAAATAGCAATTAAGCACTGAGATGGTGCTCATGATTGATGTTTCTACCAAAGCCATCAACGGGTACAAAATTTATGAATGGGATCCGGGCATTTTGCTGCCTTTGGTCAGTGTGGTCCAAGGGGTAGATGAATGCGGGGGGATGCGTGAGCCCCTTAATGCCTTGGCCTGCTCTGACGTGGGGAGTGAGCTCCCTGTTGCTGGAGGCATGCAAGCAGACATGAGAGAACTCCTCGACAGGACTCTGGGCATCCATGAGAGTGTTGAACCTGAGGACTCTTAAGGCCCCTCCTGGCTCCAGGTATCCCTGCTGCGGGCTGGGCGCTGGCCGGGATCCTGTCCCATGGAACTGCCCTGACTTGATGGCTTCAGCTTCCTCGCTCCCAAGCCTGCGTCACTGATGTGTCAGGTTCTGCTGGGCACCCCCCCCCATCCTGGGACTGGGAGCCGTCCCCCCGCCTGCCTGCCTCCTCCTGCGCCCTCCAGTTTCTGAGGCCGCTGTCTGTGGTTACCCAGGTGACCCTGGCTCCACGCCCTTGTCTGAGCCTGACTTCCAGCCTGGTTCATGCCTTTGGTGGGTGGCAGCTGCTCCTGTCTCCCATCTGCGTGGGTCCCTTGGGTGGAAACCCCACAATGAGAGTGTTTCCTAGTGCGGCAAGCACACGGGAGCAGCTGGTTTCACCTCTGGCTGCAGCTGGGACCAGCCTCCTGGTTGGGGAGGGGGGAGTTAGAAGCTGGCTCTGCAGTGGGGCTGAGTTCGAATCCTGCTCTGAGCCTTCACCCTGCCTGGGCGTTGCTCAGCCAGCGAATCTAAATCCTGTCCATGTCCATGGGGATGGTTCACAGCTCTGGCCTCTCTCAGGGAGCCCAGATGGGCTGAGGGATGAGGGACAGAGCCCAGTGTCAGCCCAGGGGATCTGTTAGGTCTTTCCTCTCGAAAGGTTTATTTCATTATTTGTCGTCATTTGAAAGTCTGAGTGACAGAGAAAGAGTCATTGTTCATCCACTGGTTCACTCCCCAAAGAGCCCACAACAGCCAGGGCTGAGCCAGGCTGAAGCCAGGAGCCTGGAGCTCCATCCGGGTCTCCTGCATGGGCGGCAGGGACCCAAGTCCTTGAGCATCACCTGCTGTCTCCCAAGTCGCACATCAGCAGGGAGCTGGGATAAGGAACACGACTGGAGCCAGAACCCGGAGCTCCGTTCCGACCTCAGTGTGGGCGTCCCAGGCAGCGTGTTGAGTGTAGGTCAAACGCCTGCCCCGCAGATTCATGATTTAACAGAGGTGACACGAATGGGGGCGGCAGGCGCTCCTGGGAGCAGGTGCAGCTCTGGTAGCCACATGCACCCCCCCCCCAATCCCCACGAAGCTCGTTTTGTTTGTACCGGGCGGACTCCTGCCTTCGCAATGAGACTATTTTGGGGAGAAACCATCTCTCCCACATCTGGAGTGGGGCGGGGACCAGCTGTTGCTCCATCTCTGCGTTCACACTGCTGTCACGCGTGGGAACTAGGCGTTCTCTCCCTCCTGCAGCTCTCTGTGCAGCCTGAGGTCTTGGGAGGGGGGCTGGATGAAGCTACTGGACCCTGAGGGCTCAGGAACTGGCTCGCTCTGGGGTCTGTTTGCAGGGGCAGACAGCTGGGGCTGTGGGAGCCACCTGGAAGGGGGCGATGGAGACTACAGAGTCCCTGCGGCTCCAGCTTCATGGGAGGGGGGAGGGGGAGGACAATGGCCTTCACTGCTGCTGGGGGTGAGGGTAGGGGCGGGGCCATCCTGACTGCACGCCTGCAGGGTGCTCTTGCCCCAGGGGAGCCCTGGGGGGCACCGCCTTAGTTTTCCAGGGGGGGGGGTCTGGGCTCACATCCTCCCCGTGTCTGACTCAGCTGTCAGATGTGGATGAAGAGTGCTCCACTGGGGGTGGAGCTTCCCCGTCTCTCTAACTCTGGAATCTTCTGTATCTCTTTCCTTAGGAAAAAAAAAAAAAAGGTCATTTGTTCATTTGAAAGGGAGAGTTGGGGGGGGGGAGCGCTTCCACCCACTGGTTCACTCCCCGAATGGTGCAACAGCCAGGGTGAGCCAGGCTGAAATCAGGAGCCTGGAACTCCTTCTGGGTCTCCCACATGGGTGCAGGGGCCTAAGGACCTGGGCCGTCTTCCACTGCTTTCCCAGGCGCATTGGCAGGGAGCTGGATCAGAAGCGGAGCAGCCGGGATTCCAATCGGCGCTAATATGGGATGCCGGTGTCACAGCCCCGGCCCCATCTTCGATGAAGGAAGTGATTAAACATCCACTGTTGCTAGTTTGAGGATTAAATGAACAAAACTCGAGTCTGTTCAGGAGCTGTTATGCAATAGTTCTTAACAGGTGCTCCCAGGCGCTGTGCTGTGTGGAGTGGTTGGGACCATGAAGGGAGTGGCCGTCTGGACGCTGGGGCTGGTTACTCAGGCTGTGATGTCACTTGCAATGTCAGACGTTCCACCCGCACCTGCTGCACGCCAGGTGGTCAGTCGAGTGCTCGGGAAGCCTCCTCATCGAACCCTCCCTGTGCGCTCCCGTCACCCCCACTTCACTGAGGCCCAGAGATGCCAGGACTCACAGCTCCTAAACTAGCACGGGAAAAACCAGGGTTTGAACACGTCTTTTCATTGTATCCAGTGCTGTTGCTAAAATCCTCTTCCCTTTAACTCACTTATAAAAAGATCTCAGCTGGGGCAGCCGCTGTGGTGTAGCAGGTAAAGCCGCCGCCTGCAGTGCCGGCATCCCACATGGGCACCGGTTCGAGTCCCGGCTGCTCCACTTCCGATCCAGCTCCCTGCCGATGCACCTGGGAAAGCAGTGGAAGATGGCCCGAGTGCTTGGGCTCCTGCCACTCGCCAGAGACCTGGATGGAGGTCCAGGCTCCTGGCTTCAGTCTGGGCCAGCCCTGGCCAGTGCGGCCATTTGGGGAGTGAACCAGTGGCTGGAAGACCTCTCTCCCTCTCTCTCCCTCCCTCTCTCTCATTCTGCCTTTCAAATAAATAAAATAAATCTTAAAGTGCAAAGCTTGCTAGGCAGGGAGGCTGCTCGCTGCGGTGGACTGCGCCCCTAGACGCTCGCCCCAGAGCTGGCGGGGCTGGTGCGGGCAGGCGGGGAGGGTGGGGGGAGGCAGGGCTAGGCAAGGACAGGAGGAAGAGAGGCTGGCGCCAGCACGCTCACTCTGTGTTACTGTGCGTCGTGGCAGCACGAAGGTCCTGGCCAGGGGCCGGCGTTTGGCTTGATGGCTGAGACACCCACGTTCCGTCCTCAGTCCCTACCCCGGACCCCTGCTTCCTGCCAGGGATGACGCACGTAACTGGGCTCCTGCCACCCACGTGGGGGACCTGGTTTGAGATCCTGGCTCCCAGCTTCGGCCCCGGCGAGAGCCATCTCTGGTATCTGGGGAGAGAAACAGCAGACAGGAGCTCTCTCTTGGTCTCTGGCTCTGGGCCTCTCTGCTGCCCAGAACACAGAAGGCCTTCCAGAGCCACGAGCCAAGCACACTCCTGCTCTCCATAAACTACCTGGCCTCAAGTATCGTGTGACAGCAACAGGAAACTGACAGATGCGGCCTGTCTTGGGTCGTGGCACGTGGGCACAGAGAGGTGCAGTGATTTGCCTAAAGCCACACAGCAGACCCAACTCCGGGGTCCCGTGCCCTTCCCATGTGTATGTGTGTGGGTGTGCGTGTGTTGGGGGTCTGCCCTGCCTGGCCCTGGAGGGAGACTGGATCCATCCTCAAAGGCCTCCGGGTCCCAAGTCCACGTTGCACCAGGGGTTCAGGGAGGGCTAGCCGCTGTCCAGGAGACACAGTGCAGTGAGCTGGGGGGGGTGCGCTAGGGTCCGGAGCATGTGGACCTCGCCACGTGACCCCAAAGCCGGCCATGGCAGCCTGCGGTGAAGACGGGGGATGGCCTTGGGCCAGCTGGAGGCCAAGCCACCTCTTCCTCCTGGCCCAGACGTCAGCGCCGCTGTACCTCTGTGCTTTCTGGAACAGATCTCACGCGCGGAGGCCGCGGCCGCATATTTTTAACTTGGAGAAAACAGGCCGGGGCCCCGTGCGCCTCCCGCCCGCCAGCCCTACCTCCTCGGGACCAGGAATGTAGCTCGCTTCCTGCCTTCGGTAGCCTCTCCTGCCCCCCGCCCCGTCAGCCCCCCTTCTCAAGGCGAGACGGCTAAAGGTCTTGGGAATTTTCGTAAAACTCTTAAACCTGGCTGCGAGCCAAAGGCAAACAGCTCCAAGAAGGCCAGCGCTGTCTGGGAGATGATAGAAATATGGCGACGCGGGTGATTCCCGCAGGCCGGGGGCGGCAGGGGGCGGCGGGCGGGCTGGGCCGGCGGCTGACTGCTTGCGGAATTCAGAGGCACAGATGTAGGGAGAAGGAAGTGCCATCGCGGCCCCCTGAGATGGAGCTCTCGTGGCGGGCAGGCGTAATCCGTCCCTGTCTCCCTGAGGACAGTGCTATTGTCGGCTGCCCATCGTCTCACAGAGACGCAGAGCACCTGCCCCAAGGTCACACAGCCGGGAAGTGGCCAGGCTGGCATTCCTGTCCCTCTGCTGTGCACACCTGGACATGCACAGATCCACGCAGGCCGCGTGTGTGCACACACAACACAGCCTGCGTGTGCAACAGGGAGGCATAGGCGAGGCATGCCGGACGCAGGGTGCACGCCTGCATGGACTCCATGCGAGCTCCGAGACCCGTGAGCAGAGCGCTCACCTGGCTGGCGGGAGCCGGGCCAGCGCGCGGCCGTCCTCCATGCTGGGAGCTTAGGCTTCCTTCCGCCCCCGCCGCCCCCAGATGCTCTCCGCCGCCTGACTCCGGCCAACCCGCCAGATGTGCCGACGCCCCGGGATGCCTCCGGAACTCACAGGCGGAGGGGGTGGCCAGACCGCCCCCAGATGTCTCTGCCACACCGGCCAGCCCCAGCCTGGGAGGAGCCAGACACCGAGGGGAGGAGGGAGGCGCCGCAGGCGAGGCCTCCCCGCACTCCAACCACGAAGTGCAGCCGCGTGCAGGCTGGAGAGGGGCTGGGTTTTGTCCCCCAGCAGAACCGCCCCCCCCCCCCCCCCCCCCGCACAGGCTGAGCCCAGCTGGGAGCCACTGAGAGGCGTGGGGCCAGGCCTCAGTCTCCACATCCGTGCCCAGGAGGGGAGAGGGCCAGCTTGGCCCTAGGAGCACATCACCCATCACCGGGCTGTCCCTGCCTAGAACTGAGGGGCGTATTAAGGCCCGCCCACCATCAGGCCAGGAGGCCGGCTCCACAGGGCTGGGAGACCCCAGCCAGCTCGCTCGGCTCCCGGCAGGTGAGCAGCTCCTGCTAGGGCCACGTGTGCGGGAATGAAGAGCCCGCGGGCGGGCATTGGCTGCTCGGGGACAGGGCTGCGCTCACACCTCAGGGAGGCACTGCCTGGCCTGGGGTCGTTTCACGCCAGCTCCGGGCTCGGCCTGGGGTTGAGGGCATTAAGGCCCGTGGACCTGGCTGGAGGCTGAGTGAGGGGCTGCACTGCTCATCCTGAGGAGGCAGAGGAGCAGAGAGCCCAGCACGTGTCCAGGGCTCCATCCGGCCAGGGCTCCTCGCCAGCTGCGTGACTTGGGGAACCTCTCTCGGCCTCAGTTAGCTCATGTGTCAAATGGGGATGAGCCCACAGCACGAGGAGAAAGAGGGGAAAGCATGTGTGGCAGGCCCGGTGGGCAGCCCCAGGCATGGCACCGACTTCCAGAGACAGGAAGGGGTGGGTGTGACGCAGCAGGTGCGCCCCGCCTGGGTCCCAGCTTAGGGCTGGCTCTGGGCCAGCCCCCCGCCCCGGGGGGAGGCATGAGCAGGCTTTTCCAGGCCTCTCACCTGGAGCAGACCTGGTTCAGGCCTCTCTCCGTCTCCCCTGTCAGACACAAATGCCTGCAGCACCTGCTCGCACGTGGATCTACGAGGGGGCTCCGCTGGCACGGGCTGGCCGTTCCCACAGCTGGTGGCAGAGTTCAGAGCCGGTTCTCAGGGCAAGGGCCTGGACAGAGGGTGGCAGCCCCCCCCCCGGGGGGGAGTCCCAGCTACACTCTAGGGGGGCCTTCCCACCCCTCCTGGCTCTTCCCTCCTCCCTCTCTCCTAGGTAATCGCTCCCCACAGCAAAGTTGTGGCTCAGAGAGGGCCAAGGCGTTTCCCAAGGCCACACAGCAGGAGAGGACTCCCTGCCTCCCTCTCCCCCAGCTCCTCCTCCTCCCCCACTTCCCCTTTCCTCCTCTCTCCTGGTTCTTTCCCCAGAAGTCTCCTTGCTCCCTGCTCTTCCTGTGGTCATCCAGGGCACCCAGCTGCAGGGAGCCCGTGACGGCTGTGCGCTGAGCCCACCCTGTGCCTCCCACCCCCCACAGGCCCAGGAGGGCTGCCTGGAGGAGGAGCCTCTGGCACGAAGCTGGGGCTTGGTCTGGGCTCCCTGTTCATATCCCCCTGACAACCAAGACCCACACCTCTCTGTGTGTTGTCTGAGGCACACACAACTTGTATATTTAAGTTTATTTATTGATTTGAAAGGCAGAGCAGGATCGAGAGAGAGAGAGAGAGAGAGAGAGAGAGAGACTGTCATTTGCTGGTTCTCTCCCCGCATGCCCTCCACAGGCACAGCCAGGGCGGGGCCAGCCTGGAGCTGGAGCCAGGAACTCCATCGGGTCTGTCACGTGGATGCAGGGGCCCAGCGCCTGGGAGGCCACCTGCTGCGCCCTAGCAGGAAGCTGGACCGGAAGCGGAGGCGGGACTTGAGCCCAGGCATGTGGACAGCTCCCGTGGTGATTTAGCGGGTGGCGCCACAACGCCAGCCCCTAGCCATGGCCGTCACCACCAGGTGCACGAGGCACGCCCACATAACACACAGCCTCCGCCCCTCACAGAACCCCGCGAAAGGCCCCTGTGTGCCAGGCTCCCTGGGGTGGGGAACACCCCAGGTCCACCACCTGCACCCCAAAACCACGGCTGTTGACTGCAGTCCTGACTCTGCCCATCCCGGGCCAAGCCTCAGTTTCCTCATCTGTGAAATGGAGCCACAGCGCGTCTCTCCCCAGGCTGCCCAATGACACAGCCCCAGAAAGGCCCCCAGCCTGGGACGGCCGCCGCGCCTGCCTCTCCGGCGACCCCCGCCCCGGCCGCCCCCGGACCCCAGCCGGCTGGGGAGGCCGCGCGCTGCCCGCGCCCATTCACGGATTTCCTACGAGAAGAGGACTGCCGTCGCCATGGCAACGTAAAAGGGGCCGATCTCATTACCGGGCCCGGACACATTATTTTCTCCAAGGAATTTCTTCTTTTCATTATCTGCCTCCAAAGGTCAGTTACGCTCTCCGGCGGGGCGGGGCGGGGCGGGGGCGGGCTGGGGGGTGGGGGGAGGGCAGTCCACGAAAGGTGAGCCGGATTCCCGGCTGCGAAATTCCCCTGGCGGAATTTACAATCATTTTGCCTTTTTCGCAGGCTCCAACACGGATGGAGAGATTTTTCCTCTTTAACCCCTGCAGCCCCAGAAGGCTGCAGATGGAGCTGGGCCTGGCCAGGCTGCTCCAGGGCGCCCCCTGCCCCCACCCCACACCTGTCTTCCTGGCCCCCCCACCACAGTCACCTGCAGCTGTCTCTGCAGTTCTCAGGGCCCCGGGGTTGCCTGATTTGCAATGGAGGATTGGGGAGCCCCGGGATGATCTCCCATGGGAGGCACCATTAAAATGACCCCAGTTGGGGCGGGCTGAGTGTCCGCCAGGCTGGCCTGCATCCCCGGATCAGAGCGCCTGGGTGCCAGCCCTTGCTCTGTGCTCCTGTTGCTAATGCGCACTCAAGTCCCTGCCACCCGTGGGAGACCCGGATGGGGCTCCTGGCTCTCCTGACCCCAGCCGCCTCTCCCGCTACCCCGCAGTCAGGTTCCATCTCTCTGCCTTTCAAATAAATGAAAAAGGAAGGAAAATGGGAACAGTGATCCGAATGATAATGATGCCTGTTGACGTTGCATCCGCAGATAGGCCTGGCAGGTGCCAGCTGAGACGCTGGATGCTGGACAGGTCCCTGCCTCTCCGAGACCTGCCATCCTCCTCTGGGGGACCAGCCTCCTCCTGGTCCCTGCCTCCCAGCTGGAGGCCGAGGCCGCCCTGGGGCGGTGCTGAGCGGAGTAGGGGGGGGGGGGGGGGCGGTGCAGGGAACACGAGGCGGCCCAGGCCCAGACTGTTTATCCTTAGGTACGCGCCAGCGACCTTACAATGGTTGTGGAATTAAAAGGTTACATTTCTTTAGGTGCAAAGACTTGGAAATCTGTGCCTGGCTTTTATGTGTGCCTTTTTTTTTTTTTCTCCAAGATTTTCTTTATTTATATGAGAGTTAGAGAGAGAGAGGTCTTCCATCCGTTGGTTCACTCCCCAGTTGGCTACAATGGCCAGAGCTGCGCCGATTTGAAGCCAGGAGCCAGGAGCTGCCTCCGGGTCTCCCACGCGGGTGCAGGGGCCCAAGGACTTGAGCCGCCCCCTGCCACCTTCCCAGGGCCCTGTTAGCAGAGAGCCAGCTGGAGGCAGAGCAGCGAGGACTGACTAGACCCCAGACACCAGCTGCACCTCTGTGCGAGCTCCCCGGGCGCCCTCGGCCCTGTCACTCACTGGGTGTCAGTTTCCTGTTGCTGTAGGACGGATTCACCCCAGACTCTATGGCCAAGGACCAGAGCGCTCTGTGGGCCAGATGGTTCCATTTGGGGATTTCTCTCACTGCTGCCCTGGGGTGTCAGGGCCAGACCCGAGTCCCGGCCGCTCCCCCCGGGGCTTCCCTCAAACAGATCTCAATCGTCTTCCCATCGAAGCTTCCAGGCGGATGCCAGTTTCACAGAGGAGCAAGTGGAGGCTGGGGGCTCCAAGACACTCCTCCCCCCCACACACCCACCCAGGTGGATTTCAGGTCTGTGTTCTGCTCTCTCCCCTGCATCTCGGGGCGGGGGGGGGGGGTGGCCTGGCTGGCTGTGGCTGGTTTGAAGGGATGGAAGCTACTTAGGGGCAGAGAGGCCGTGGCAGCTGGGGGCTCCCTGGCTGCTGGTCAATGGGGGCGAGAGGGGTGGGGTGCAGTGAGCAGGACCTGGCCAGTCCCCTCTCCCCTGCCCAGGATGGTGGCAGAAGCAGTGAGCTGGTGTTTTTGTGGACAGGCACATATCTGTATCACGCGGCTCCAAATGGCTGGACATGCAGACACGCAGCCGCCCCCAAGCAGGGTGAGCACTGCTGGCCATGCATCTGTAGATCCTGCAGCCCTGCCTTGGAGGGTGCCTGGGGCTGGGGCAGCCCAGGCCCTTCTGCTGCAACCAGGGGAGGATTTGCTGCGGGAACCGCTGACCCTGGGGAGGGGGGAGGGGCTGTGCTCCAGGACAGAGAGGGCCAGAGGACACCAGACGGGTTGTGGGCAGTGCAGTACCCGGCTTGGTCAGGCTCCAGTGAAAGTCACCCCCCTCCCCCAGCTGTGCTCAGAACCCCCTGGGGCTAGCTGGTGGGAGGCCCAGGCCCCAAGGCCCCAAGCTGGGAGATCCTGGCTGGCAGGGCTGGGGCGGGAGACCTGCACCTCTGCCACTTCCCATCCCCAGCTGTTCCTTCGCAGGGGTGTGGCCGCTGGTGGCTGTGTGGCCGGGACTCGAACCCGCGCTCTTATGCGGGAGGCTGTGCCAGAGGCCAGCCCCAGAAGATACCATTTGTTGAATGAGTGCTTATGCCTTTTGCTGTAGCCATACCCCTGGCCTGGCCACACCGCCGGACTGCCCCAGCAGCCTATACATCTGCCCCGTGGACTGGGGGTGTGTAGCTTTGACACCTGGCTCCTCACCCTCATAGTCTCCCCTCTGCATGGTGGGGACCCCGGAGGGGCTGCCTGGGCCCAGGTGCTGAGACCTCAGGAGCTGGCTGAGGGGGCTGCTCCCCTGGCTGAGACTAGAAGAGGAGTCGCTTCCCAGGGACCAGGATACAGGGCATAGACAGGTGAGGTTTGGAGAGGTACAGTCAGTCTGCCCAAGGCTTCAGGCTGCAGGCTGGGCTCGCTGGGGTTTGGACCCAGCCCGTTTACCCCACCACTGAAGGCTCCGTCCAAAGCAGAAGTGGCCCAATCCCTGACCTGGTCACTCTGCGCTCTGGGCCCACATCTTCCTCATCCTGGTTCCCCACAGCTCCCTGCCTGTGGTTGAAGCAGGAGGAAGGGCATAGCAGAAGGGCAGTCAACAAAGCCAAGTCCAGCGTCCACTCCCTTGAGGACCCTGGTAGGTTCACCTCTTACAGGAAGCCTGCCAGGATTACCCCAATTGCAGGAACCTCAAAGATCTCAAAGAGCCCAGATTGCTTGTGGCATTCTGCCCCCCCCCCCCCCCCCGCCCTGAGTGGCACCTGCTGGGTGAACTGTGCAGTAGCTCCTTGGGTTCAGGGAGTCCAGGCTTGCACTCAGCTCTGTCACTGGATGCGCAGCCCCCTTTCCTGCCCCGAGGTTCTGTGTCTGCATCTCCAGCATCAGCGGTCACCCCGAGGATGGAATCCAGTATCAGGCTGCCCTCCATTGTCCAGTCTACATAGAGTGAACCTGGGAGACTTAGCGGGCAGCGGCTATGGTGAGAAGCAGCTCGCTTCCCCGAGTAGAGCTTCTGATGGCTTGCAAAGAGCGGACAAAGAGCTGCGAACAGTGCCTGCGTGCCTCCTGTGCCAGCAGACGCACTTGGGCCGGGTGCCCAGCCCGTGAGGCGGCAGCAGGGCCGACGGGCGGACAACGCCGCGAGCTGTGCACCGGCTCCTCTCTCCTGGGCTCCCCCCTCAGGCTCCTAAGCACCCTGTGGGTGGATCTTGCGATGGGGACCCTCTCTGCTCAGTGGCATCCCTGCCGGGCCCGGCATGGGAGAAGCCGCGCTCAGCAGGCAGGCGTATCCGTGATCCAGGTACATCCTCGGGGTAATCTTCCCTTCTTGAAGGGCTGTGCAGGAATTTGTTCTCATTAACGCCCTGGGGGGCGAGAAAAAAAAAACAACAACTCAGGCTTCAGTGCTGGGGACTTCGGTGCACGCCAAACACCGGGAGCGCTACAATTTGCTTCTTTTTGATTTCGTCTCCGGCCGGCTTGAAGGACTGGGTTTTATAACAGGTCAATTTCAGACCATTTGATATTGATATATGAAGATCCCGAGGGATTATTGAATGCATTTTTTATCCAGCTGCGATAGCATCATATAAGGAAAATGGGATTGACTGTTAAGTACAAATTGAAAAAGACATGGTCATTTAAGATAACTCCTTATCTGTATACAAGGAAATGGTATGGGGAGAGGGAACACCAGCTGATAGCAATAAATTTCACCTAGGGCTCCTCCTCCACGCCCCTCACCCGCGCTGCTCGTCCCGGATTATTCAATTATTCCAAGAGCCCCTGGCTGGGGCCCCTGTTCCACACCGCGTCTGCAGAGAGCACAGGGTTCTCTCTGGCTTGCTCCGGGAAGCATGGATCGGGAAGGAGGCTCTGGGACGGGCACGGGGAGTGGGGGGCAGCCCTCAGGGAGTCGTGAGCCCCGGCAGAGCCTCTGACACCTGCTGGAGCAGGCGCAGAGCTGGCAACAATGGTTCCACGCCTCGCTTTTCATCGCCCAGGTCCAGGCTCCTGACCTCGGTGGCTCACACGGGCGCCCGTGTCCCGGGTGACGGGTGGAGAATTTCCTGCCCAACTCAGTGGCCAGCGGCTTGCGTCTCTTTGATACGCGACAGTTAGTGTGATCTTTTGTGAGCGCCCCCGGCCACCCTGTGAGTGTGCTGGTGTGTGCTGGCCCCTGTCATTTTACAGTCATGGGCAGAGGACTCAGTGGACTCTAGCGATGCCGGCTCTGCCTGAGGACCTGGGCCATGTGCGGCATTGTGCACAGGTAGAGTAAGTTTTTCTTTTTTTTAATCTATTCGTGGGGGGAAGGAGGGAGGGAGGGAGAGAGGGAGAGGGAGAGAGGAAGAAAGGGAGAGAGGGATCGAGAGAGATCTTCCATCCTCTGGTTCACTCCCCCGAATGCCTGCAGCAGCCAGGACAGGGCTGGGCTGAAGCTGGGAGCTGGAAGTTCAATCCCGTCTCCCACATGGACTTGGGACTCGGGTGCTTGAGCCGTGACCGTGACCATGGCCTCCCTGGGAAGCACAGGCCCTCTGCAAGCAGACACGGCTGTCTCCCCTGCAGGAACCAGCACCTGCCGCCCAGCACGGATTTGAATTCCAGCAGAAAAATTCCCCAGACTCACAAATGTCCCCTTCCCTGGTGGGCAGGGCCCTGGAGAAGGTGGTGCACCTGCCAGCTTCTGTCCTGCAGCTCCGCCTCCTCCTGATCAGAGAGGGCTGGGGGTGGAGTCACACAGGTCAGGGAGTGGAGGAGGAAGGACCTGGGTCTGCACGGGTTTGATCACTCGCTCATCCATCCACCCACCCATCCACGCATCCAATGGTAAACACATGTCAGGCCATAACCACCTATCTTCATCATGAATGCTACTTGGGGGAACCCCAAGCATTCCCAGGACCACCCCATCTTGGGTCCGACCACAGTCGTCGAGATTGGACGCCTGGACCATACCGGAGCCCTGAGGCTAAGCTTTGTCAGCAGGAGGAAGGAGGCTGTGGCTTGTCTCCCACCTGACATGGGACTCCAGGGGGCCTGCCTGGGAGGTGCCGTGCGTGGGGTGGGTGAGGCTGGCTCCGAGGAAGCCTGTAGGCGGGCTGTCTGCGCCAGCCTTGAACGCCAGCTCACCTGTCCAAGCTCATGGGGCACTGAGCCAATTCTTCCCATCCCATGAGTCACAGCGCTCAATTCCTGCTGCTGAGGAAATGCGGTCTCTCTCAGAGCCTCGACGGAATGAGCTAGAAATCAGTGGTGCTCCTCAGCGCTCTCTCTATCTGTCTGACTTGTCACCCATGCTGACGGAAAGCCTGCCCTCTGTGGTCCGAGTGTCCCCTTGGCGTGAGCTGTGACAGGCTCCCAAGAGCCACTGCGGGACCCCGGGGCTGGGACACGTGGGCCGGGCTCTGCCACTCGCCGGCCTTGAGACCTGGAGACAACAGGTGGGCAGGCAGCCCCATCTGGCTCACAGTGATGCAGGACGATCACGAGAAGCCGATTGGCACGCGTTTCCTGTAGCTGCTGTAAAACCAACCACAAACGGTGCCTCGAAACGCCATCAGGGCCGGGCTTGCTTCAAGGTGCTGGGCTGGGGTGGGGTCGTCCCTGGGCTTCCAGTGGCTGCAGGTGTTCCTGGCCGGAGCCCCTGCCTCTGTCTCCCCGGGGCTTCTCCTCATTGGATGCTTCCCCTGCCCCAGGCCGAGACCTGACCCTTGGTGGTCCTTGCCCCCATGACGTGTTGGGGAGAGCGGATGACATAGAACCCATTGTACAGAGGAGAAGACTGAGGCACCCTACCTGCTGTGGACTCTGCTTTGGGGCACTGTGGGGGTGGGAGGGGCTGTCTGGAAAGACAGCCAGGGGAATCCTGGAACGTGAGTGGGCATGTGGTCATGTCTGACCACAAGTGGGCACGTGGCCATGGCTGCCACCCTCCCCAGAGCTTCATCTTCCCTCGGTCAGTGCCACCCCGCCCTGCCCTCACCCCCTGCCCCTGCCTCCACCCCAGCACCTGGGCCTCCCCCTGCCTACCTCTAGTCCTCACCTCGGCCCCGCCCTCGGCCTCCGCTCTGCTGCCCTTCTGCCTGGACCAGTCTGTACCTCCATCTTCCTTACCTTCCCTCTTTTATTTATTTATTTTTTTAATTAAAAAAGCATTTTTATTTGAAAGGCAAAGGGGCAGAGGTGGGAGAAGAAAGGTTCCATTTGCTGGTTCACACCTCCAAAGTGTCCAAGAGTGCAACAAGGTCAAGTCGGAGCCCAGGACAAAATCCAGGTCCCCCACGTGGGGGGCAGGGGCCCAAGGACTTGCGCCACCACCTTCTGCCTCCCTGGGCGCGCACCAGCGGGGAGCTGGGTCGGAAGCGGGACCAGGACCTGAGCGGACCTGGCCGTGGGCATCCCGAGGGGCCTCTTTGCCACTGCCCAGTGCCGTCTCCGTCTGCTCCCTGCTTTGCCATGGTCACCGCTCACACAGCTGCTCAGGATCCCCCCGCCGCCTTTCCCGGCCTCCCTTGGCCCCGGAACGCTGTCCGCCTTCACTCCTCCGCTCCTCCGGCCCCCACGTCCAAGCCACCGAGGCCACAGAGCTGCAGCTCCGGGTCACTCCTGTTTCCTGCTGACCACCCCCCCCGCCCCGTCCACTGCTGTTTCAGGATTGCTGCAGAAATGGAACCGGGCCGGGCGGAACTGCCTGGGCTTTGAGTACTTGTGAGCCTGTCTGGTTCTCCAGGGACCCCCCCACCCCGGGCCGCTGTGCGTCTCCAACTCCGCGGACGCTCCCCACGTCACCTGCGTAGGCCAGCTGGGTGGCTCCCAGCTCTCGGCCGTGGCCTGGGAAACTCCCATGATGGCACGCATCTGGGCTGTCACGTGAGCACCAGTCTTCGTTTTTCCAAGACAGAGGCCGGGGAGGGGGTGGCAGTTGCTGGGGTATGTGATTGTGTTTGCTTTTTTTTTTTTTTTTTTTTGAACAGGCAGAGTGGACAGTGAGAGAGAGAGACAGAGAGCAGAGAAAAAGGTCTTCCTTTGCTGTTGGTTCACCCTCCAATGGCCGCCGTGGCCGGTGCACCACGCTGATCCGATGGCAGGAGCCAGGTGCTTATCCTGGTCTCCCATGGGGTGCAGGGCCCAAGCACTTGGGCCATCCTCCACTGCACTCCCGGGCCACAGCAGAGAGCTGGCCTGGAAGAGGGGCAACGGGGACAGAATCCGGCGCCCCGACTGGGACTAGAACCCGGTGTGCCGGCGCTGCAAGGTGGAGGACTAGCCTGTTGAGCCACGGCGCCGGCCTGTGTTTGCTTTTTTTAAAAAAATCATCCATTCGTTTATTTTTTGTGTATTTGAAAGAGAGGTCTTCCATCCTCTGGTCCACTCCCCCCAAAGATCGCAGCAGCTGGGTAGGGCCAGGCCAAAGCTAGATTAAGTTAGACTCCATGGTCAGCGCTGCAGCTCAAAAAAAAAAAAAAAAAAAGACTCCATCCAGGTCTCCCACATGGGTGCACGGGCCCAGGCACTTGGGTCATCTTCCACTTCTTTCCCAGGCCATCAGCAGGGAGCTGGATCAGAAGAGGAGCCGCAGGGACATGAACAGGCACCCTTATGGGGATGCTGGTGCCACAGGCAGAGGCTTAGCCCACTATGCCACAGAGCCTGACCCTACTCTCTCCCAATCCAGCTCTCTGCTGTGGCCTGGGAAAGCAGTAGAAGATGGCCCAAGTGCTTGGGCCCCTGCACCCACATGGGAGACCTAGAAGAAGCTCCTGGCTCCTGGCTTGGGATTGGTGCAGCTTGGGCCATTGCAGCCAATTGGGGAGTGAACCAGTGGATGGAAGACCTCTCTCTCCCTCTCTCTCTCTCTCTGCTTCTCCTTCTCTTCTTTTTTTTAAAATAAATTTTTTAAAGATTATTTACTTATTTATTTGAGAGGTAGAGTTACAGTGAGAGGGAGAGACGAGAGAAATGAGGCCTGCCTCGCTGTTGCTGAATTTCCCAGGGGTCACCTTGCCTGCTGGTGATGCACATCCCCTCTGAGAGGACGGGCAGCAAGTGCTCCCTCCAAGGCTGAGTCCTTCTACGGGGGGAAATGGACAATGAGAGCTGACACCGCAACAGACACGTGTGTGCGTGTACTGACCCTGCAACTGACACGCAGGTGCTTGGCAGCCCCGCCCCTTCATTCCAGGTCCTTGGAGCCACCGAGGGATGAGCTGTCACCGTGTGACTCAGCTGCACGGCCTCTGCTCCCTAACAAGTGGGCGCCCCAGCTTTGCAGACCTGGAGCCCCCTTGTGTGGCTGCTTGGGGCCCAGAGAGCCGGAGGAGGCTGGACACTGACCCCTGAGGGCAGCGGGGGAGATGCACGCCCTGAGCCAAGGACTTGTCACTCATCTCCGCCCCCAGAGCAAGAGCCGTGGCCGCCACCTCCCCTGTGCTGCGCCTTGCACCTCGTGTCTCCCCTTCTCTGCCCTCTCCGATCTGCACAGTGTCTTATTTTATCTCATTTAATGTTTAGAGAAAGCAGTTGGGGAGATCCAGGAGAACTTGGGGAAAAAACAAGACACACACACATTTTTTTAAAGCATGGTAATAAATGCTATTCAAAGTGGGGGGGAGGGCGAGAGCACGCACCCCCAGCCCACAATCTCTGGGAAACACGGCCCATGGAGATGACAAGCCGAAAATCATTTGCTAAGCGCTGCCTCGGCTCCTTTGTTGCCCGGATCTTTCTGTTGACAGTTACCTTTCAATTGGCGATTGTGCGGGGAAGGCTGGGTTTTATTCTGCGTTCTATTCACCCTGCGTATTAATGAAAGGGGGGGTGGATAAGCAAACCTTGTAAGAATGGTGTTTAATGGGCTGATGGACAAGCTGCCTGCATTCCCCAGCCCCAGGCTGTCTTATCAGCGGCTCACAGTGGGGCTGCGCTTGGCACAGCCTCCCGGTCCTCGGCCCTTGCGAGGGAGACCCGGGGATGGGACGGAGGGAGCAGTTTTTAAAAATTCAGCATTTACGTATGGATGTAAGAGAGGGAGCTGGGCGATCTCCCCGCACTGGGGATGACCCGGTGCTTTGCACACACACCGGATAAAGTCCACAGAGCACCTACTGTGTGCTGAGGGGCCCGGCCCCGGGGCTGAGCTCCGAGCCAGGTTGCTCCGGGTGCCAGGGGAGGCTGGCACAGGCTCCCTCTCAAATGCCTTGGACCGTGGACCCCAAGTCGCTTCTCCAGGTGCCCCCCAGACAGAGGGGGCGGGAGCCATGTGGCGCGGTCCGCACATCCGTGGCTGTGGCGACGTCTGGGAGGCTGTCCGGGTTTCTTGTTTCCTTCTTTTCCTACCTGCAGGGAGGCAGGGGGCTGGACAACATGACCTCCCCCTGAGTCTGTCTGAGCTGGGGTGGGCAGATCCTGAGGCAGGGCTGAAGTTAGGTCTCGAACCTGGACAGCAGTGTGCACCTGCCAGGCCGCGCCTGGCCTGGGTCACCTCTCCCAACACCAGGCTCCGTGGAGCTCACATGGGGGCTGCCTGGTGGGAGGAGAGCGCAGACAAGCTGAGAGGATTTGGCTTTGTGGCCACCAATCCCGTCCCTGGCTGTGGACTGCCACCCCCCCCTCCCCCGCCGCCAGGCTGTCACAGGGCTGCGGGCAGAGCTGATGGCTTCAGAGTTAGGGGCACGCAGGGCTGGCGCTCCGGGGTCATGGGAGCTGTGTAGACACCGACCTGTGTGGCGCCAGCCCCAGTCCCAGTCCTGCTGTCTGCTTGTCCTCCTTGAGCCCCGGTGGGCCCTGGCACTCAGCCCCCATCCGCCATCCTCCCCTCTCTCCACTCCTCACCTGGAACCACAGGGATCACCTGCTGCCCGCTGCCCTCCTGCTGCACCTTGCTGGCCTTCCTGTCCCCTCCCCGTCCCCTGGGTCCCCTGGGGCTGGGGGACACTTGACTCATACCTTGAGTTCCCCCTTGTGGGCTCAGAACTTGCCATGGCCCCGCGGGGTGGCTGTGTCTTAAAGAGAGGATTTAGCGTCCAGAGAAGTAAAGCAGGAAGGGGTGGGTGCGGGGAGGCGTGAGCACCCCCCACCCCGCCCCCACACACCCCGGCCCCCTGGAGTCCTGGGCCCCCGCATCTTCTCCACCCCACCCCCACAGCCAGCCCCACCTGGCAGGTGACCCGCTTGGAGAGTGCCCCCCCCCCGCAGACCCCACAGCCTCTGCCTTCTCTTGGCCCCGGGGAGGGGGAGGGGGAGGGGGGCACGCCCTTCTTGGTGAGCTCCTGGTGTCCCCGGGGTCCTCACAGCCCCTCCCGCCCCTCCCTTGCACAGTGGTTGCTGATCACGCAGGCTTTAATATATTCACACTGGCAGAGCCATTTGCATTCGGATACAATTATGAGACAAACAGCAGCCCCCTCGGAGTGGTCCCAGGAATCGGGGGTGGGGGGCCTGCCCCACGCTCAGGGCTCAGGGGCCCTCTGAGGGCGGGCAGAGTGGTCCTGGCCGAGCCCCCAGACCCCTCGCTGCGGAGAGGAAGCTTCTGGCAGCCCCACCACCTCCCCTGGGTGCATCTGGCTGAGTTTGTTGGTGCAGGGCGGGGGAGGGGGGGTCTGGAGGAGCGGAGACCACCACCACCGTGCTTTCTGAACCCCTCCCTCGGGGGCTTCCAGTCCCATGGGGCCGCCAGGAACTAAAGACCTGGAGGAACCAAGGGGGTGAGCAGGGCTGGCATTTGAAACCGCCGCTTGGGACCCCCGCCTCCTGGCTTCAGCCTCAGCTCTGCCCCCAGTTCCGGCTTCCTGCTCATGCGCACCCCGGAGGGCAGCGGGGGGGGGGGGGGCTCAAGCTCTCTCGTGTGCATGGACCCCTAGCCCTGGCTGCTGCAGGCGTCTGGGGAGTGAACCAGCTGATGCAAGATCGCCCTGTGTCTGTCGCCGCCTCCTTTTCTTTCCTATCCTTGGATTCTCGAATGAAATAAAGGGACACACGTTTTAGCAAAGTGCACTTGGGCAAGAACCCCGGAGCGGCCGAGTGACGGAGCTGGTAGGCGCTCGGGGAGCTGGGGTTGCTCGATTGCAAAGCTGTCCCTGGCCCATCCCCCTCCCACAGGCGCTGCCCCTTGCAGCTCAGCAGCCTGTGGACGCAGAGGCCAATCCCATCTGAATCTGGACCTGACCTTGTGACTTTGGCCTTGGCCTGGACCCGGCTCCAACTGAAGACCCCAGCGGCTCTGGCCTCCTCGTTGGCCCTCTTGGGACCCCTCTGCCAACACCTTGAGAGTAAGCCCGGGCCAGCGGGCTGGTGGCGAGAGGCACCGGCTCAGAGCGCAGGTGCACCAAGCCCCACCCCCACCCCCAGCTCCTAGCAGCCACAGCCGCAGCTGACTGCACACGTGAGCAGGGGAGCTGTCGGGAACAGCCGTCCAGAGAGGGAACAGCAGGCACGGAGGCCTGAGGCAGGGGACGGGGCGGATTGTTTCAGGGACAGGAAGGAGGCCGGGCTGTGAGCCATGAGCAGGGTGGTGTGGCTGACAGACCCCCCAGCCAGCCCCCAGCCCCCAGCCGTTCTCTCTGCAGGTTCCGGGCCTCTGCCTGGGACTCTCGCCATCTTCCCGAGAGGGTGCGGACAGCCTTCAGGGTTGTTTAGATCTCGGTTCCCAGTGGATCCCAGGCACGCAAATCCACGGGGGACAGAGACGCAGGCGTGAAACACCGCACTGCTCCTCCCCAGCCGGGCCCCCTTCCTTGGCCGGAGTGTTGGAGGTGCTCGCCTGCCTGCTGCCCCCCAACCCTGGGCCTATGTGGCGCCATGCGCACCCCGACTTTCCCACCCCTGCCCCTTGCGCTGATGGACGCTCTCTCTGGCAGCGCATGTTTGAAGACCACCAACAGCCGTCACCTCCTCCAGGAAGCCTTCCCGGACTTTTCAGCTGACTCAGGAGTCTCGTCGGGAGCCTTGTGCCAAGCATGTGGCGCCCGGGGTTGTCCCCTGCCATCGGGCGGGAGCTCCCTGAGACGTGAGCTCAGACCCAGCTTGTGAGGGACTTAGGAGTGGGCAGCCCCCCCCCAGCCCCGTGCACAGGTCTCAGAGCTGAGCAAATGCCAGTCTCCCCTGGGCACGCCTGGGGGGGGCGGGCTCTCCTCACGCACCTTGTCCCCCTCACCGCGGCCGGGACCCCTGCCCTGACGCCTGTGGGCTGATGCGTGTGCGGTTCCTGGCCCCAGCACTGCTCGCCGACTCTGGGGCCTCCGCTCCCTTGAACAAATAATAATTGTGAGAAAAAGGCCCGTGGATAAATTATTATCGTGACCCTCATTCTGGTGCAAAAAACTTTTGCTAGCTGCCAAGTGAAAAGTCAAAATTTGCATTTAAATAGAAAATGTTAGGCGGGCAGCAGGGAGGCCCGTGCCCTCTGAGGCCTCTCCCAGGTGGGGAGCCGCAGCCCCCTCCGACACCCAGCATCGGGGCAGGGCGGGGTGGGCGGGGCCTGCAGTGTCCACCTTGAGCTGGGTGGGCTCCAGGGGTCATGACCCTTGGGCTCTGCCCGCCGGGCTTCTCCGAGGGCCTGTGGCCCAGAGTCCGGGTGCTCTCTGCTCAGCACCTCTTGAACTTGAGATCCTTGGCACCGCCCTTAGCAGGTGTCCAGGTGTCGGGTGGGCGAAGAAGTCACAGTGGGCGGAGATGTTGGGGTGGGTGGAGACATCAGGGTGGGTGGAGACATCAGGGTGG
Source organism: Sylvilagus floridanus (assembly GCA_949820135.1). Lineage (NCBI taxonomy): Eukaryota > Metazoa > Chordata > Mammalia > Lagomorpha > Leporidae > Sylvilagus > Sylvilagus floridanus. The sequence goes on from OX463233.1 coordinate 162,988,675, forward strand.
GCGGAGACATCAGAGTGGGTGGAGATGTCTGGGTAGGCGGAGACTTCAGGGTAGGCGGAGACATCTGGGTGGGAGGAGACATCTGGATGGGTGAAGATGTTGGGAGGGTAGAGATGTCTGGGTGGGCGGAGACATCAGGGTGGGCGGAGACGTCTAGGTGGGCAGAGACATACAGGAGGGCAGAGACGTCCTGGGCCAGGGTCACAGAGGGCTGGGACCGCGGGACAGGAGCCAGACAGCTGGGCCCCTGCTGAGTCGCTGCGTCCCCACTCAGCGCCTGCTTGGCCGAGTGGCCTCGCCTCACAGGGGCCGTTCCTCACCATTCCTGTTCCAGGCTGCCTCTGCGGGTCCCACTCACGACACAGGAATCACACTCCGATACATTTTTTCCCCAGATTTAGTTATTTATTTTGAAAGCCAGGGAAGGAGATGGGGGGGGGGAGAATCTTCCATCTGCTGGTTCACTCCCCAGATGCTGCACCAGGTCAAAGCCAGGAGCCGGGAGCTTCATCCGCGTGTCCCACGCGTGTGGCAGGGGCCCAAGGGCTTGGGCTGTCTCCACTGCTTTCCCAGGCCATCAGCAGGGAGCTGGATCAGAAGTGGAGCAGCTGGGACGAGAACCAGTGCCCATAGTGGATGCCGGGGTCACAGACGCCCACAGCTTGACCTGCCTCTCTACAGCGCCGGCCCCTACCCAAGCTGCCACATGCTTGGATACCCCCTGTGACGGGAGGCTCACTACCAGTGCATTCCATCTGCCGGCACCTCTGTTGTCGGTGGTGTCCCCGAGGCCACCCTTGCTGTCCTCCTGGCTCAGGTTCAGGCCACTGCATGTCCTGCTGCTGCTGGCACCCCCCTGGCCAGGTGGGTCCCCATCACTGCGGCCGACCTGGGTGCTGCCTCATCACGACCTCCGATCCCTTTTAAGGGGGAAGCGCTCAAGCTCCTATCCTCCTGCGAGTTCACCTGAGCCCTGAGAACTTCCCCATCCAGAGACAGAGTCACAGGTGACCTGCGGGGAGGAGCCTACACCCGGGGTGGAGGGGACTCACTCTGCGCCTCCTGTCTGCCTGGGCCGCCTGGGGCACCCCGCTTCTTGGAGACTTCTCCCCATGAAAAGAGAGGGTGTGGCCCATCTCGGTAGGTCCAGCTCGGGTCTGGGCGGCACCTGTGCTCACGGAAAGCCGCTGCCTGGCTCGGCCTCACATCCGGCAGGAAGCGGGACTCAGTCCTAGCTCAGATGGGGGCTTCCAGCTCTGTGTCTGGTGCCGGCCTAAAGTGATCGCCTGTGTCTCCGGGAGCACGGGCACCCGGTGTGCGGGGCCAGCCTGGCACCAGCGCAGAGATGTTTGTGTCTGGACAATGACAGAAAGAACGGCTCTGTGCTCCTCGGCCCCCGAGCGGCGCCCGGTACCCAGCAGGTGCTCAGTGGACAAACACCCGGCTGCCCAGGGAATGCAGGCAGGAGGAGTCCAGGGCTCAGAAGGGCCTCACGGGAGCCTTCCCACCACGTGCTCCTGCTGCACGCTCCTACTGTGTGTTGCCCTACTACGTGCTCACTCTTGGGAATACCAGTTAGGGCTCCTGGGGCTGGGCAAGCAGACACGAGACAGGGCGGTCCGTACTGCAGCAGGAGGGGAGGGCACGGGGATCTCCAGGTGTGCCACCTACTAAGTACCAGGCACTGGGCTGTTCATTTTGTTTTAAATGACTTGTTTGATTTATTTGAAAGACACAGTGACACAGAGAGAGAGAGAGAGAGAGAGAGAGAGAGAGAGAGAGAGAGAGAGATCTTCCATCCATTGGTTCACTCCCCAAATGGCCGTGATTGTCAAGGCTGGTCCACACCAAAGCCAGGAGTCAGGAACTCCATCTGGGTCTCCCACATGCGTGGCAGGGGCCCACGCCCTCGGGCCAGTCTCCATTGCTTTCCCTGGAGACACAGCAGGGAGCTGGATGGGAAGTGGAGCAGCAGGAACTTGAACTGGCGCTCGCAGGGGATGTTTGCTGCAGGCTGTGGCTCAACCCGCTGTGCCACAACAGTGGCCCCTGAGCTCTTCAGGGTCCACAGGTCCCAGCACTTAGCTGAGGTCTGAGACAAGAACACGGACACCTCCAGCCGAGTGTGCAAACAGTGGACTTGAGAGTGGATGGCAATCCATGCAGTCTTTTCGGAGCACACACTTCCTATGAGGATTTTTTTTTTTTTTTTTGACAGGCAGAGTTAGAGAGAGACAGAGACAGAGACAGAGAGAAAGGTCTTCCTTCCGTTGGTTCACCCCCCCATATGGTCGCTATGGCTGGCATGCTGCGTTGATCCATAGCCAGGAGCCAGGTGCTTCCTCCCGGTCTCCCATGGGGTGCAGGGGCCCAAGCAATTGGGCCATCCTCCACTGCACCCCCGGGCCACAGCAGAGAGCTGGACTGGAAGAGGAGCAACCGGGACAGAATCTGGCTCCCCAATTGGGACTAGAACCTAGGGTGCCAGCTCCATAGGCGGAGGATTAGCCTAGGGAGCTGTGGTGCCAGCCCTGTGAGCAATTTGAAGACCTTTCGCATGCATTGGTTTCAATGTTCTTTGCAGCAAAATAAACAAATCTAATCCCCTGTTCCGTGCACTCTTTGAAGGGCCCTCGTGTAAATCGCTGCCTAAGCCCCGCCTCACATGGTCACCTCATTTCTTTATCTTTTTTAATATTTATTTATTTATTTGAAATGCAGAATTGCAGAGAGGTAGAGGCAGAGAGAAAGAGAGAGAGGTCTTCCATCCACTGGTTCACTCCCCAGTTGGCCACAACGACCAGAGCTATACCGATCCAAAGCCAGGAGCCAGGAGCTTCCGGGTCTCCCATGTGTGTGCAGGGGCCCAAGGACTTGGGCCATCTTCTACAGCTTTCCCAGGCCATAGCAGGGAGCTGGATGGGAAGTGGAGCAACTACGACTAGAATTGGCGCCCACATGGGATGCCGGCACTTCAGGCGGTGGCTTTACCCATTACACCACAGCGCCGGTCCCGAGGTCGCGTCCTTTCAACCCTGGAACGGAGCCTCACAGGCAACTGCACCCCTATTTTACAGCTTGGAAAACTGAGGCTCAGAGAGGTCAAGAAAGGAGGCGAGGACGGCACAGCCACAGGGCAGCCGAGTCGGAGCCCGGCATCGAGCGCGGCATCACAGCCTGCGATCAAAAAGGAAGAAAAGCCACAAATTATTTTTATGTCGTTATTAAAATGGTAAACTATGCAATCCAATAGGCACATTTTTCATGAATATTGAGTTCAGGAAGATCTAAACTTTCCGGGAAGTTGCTGCTCTGGGGGCTGGGCTGGGAGCCCTTGTTTAGGCAAAATAATAATGATAATAATAATAACCTCTTAGCATTATTGGATTTTTTTTAACTCTATGCCTGGGGGCAGGCATGTGGCCAAGTGAACCCTCCCCCATACCCCACCCTGGAGCACTTGGGTTCAATTCCCAGCCCTGGCTCTGGATTCCAGCTTCCTACTGGGGTACACCCTGGGGGGCAGCCATGATGGCTCAAGTACGTGGGTCCCTGCCGCCCATCAGGGGCACCTGGATGGGGCTCCCGGCTCTGGGCTTGGCCTGGCCCAGCCCTGGCCATTGCAGGTATTTGGGGCGTGAACCAGTGGATGGAAGATCGATCTCTCTCTCTCTCTCTCTCAGACCCATACCACTGATCTTGGACCACAAAGGCAGTGCCCATTGGGCCATCTGTCCCTCCTGTTGCTGTAACCTGAGCCGTGTGCGGGGCTGGGGGACCGGGCTAGGGCTAATTGCAAGCTCTGGCAGGCAGGCGGCGGCGGGCGTCTGGAGCCACCGTGGTAACTGATTAGCTAAATTGCCAGCACCTGCCTGCTTTTGCAGCCACCATCAACATGGCCCAATGCCTCTGGGCCAACCCCAGCCTTGAGGTCTGGGGCTGGGCTGCAGGGAGGCCCAGGCCTGGGCACAAGGAGGGGAGATGTCACGGGGTGAGGCCTGGCAGGAGGGGACTCACGCTAGGTGTGGGCTCCTTGGGGCCAGGCACTGTGTGTCAGGGGTGGTGGTGCTGTGGGCCAAGCCATGCGACCTTCAAAACCTTCCCGGGAATGAGCAGTGGATCCAGGCTCTGCCCAGCTGGGGTTGGAGGCCCTGGGGGTTCCGCTGTGACGGAGTGTGCGTGGCCTCTGCGGGAAGGAGACAGCACCTGGCCTGCCTGCCCGTGCACTGGGTGACCTGCCTGCTCTTCTTTGAACCTCAGGATATAGAGCCCCGGGCCCTGGAATGTGTTCGGGGTCATGTCCCGCGCTGGCTGAAGTTGCCCTCGTGCCTCCGAGAGCTTCATCAAACAGCGCCAGGGTCCCCATCTGTCTGTCTGTCCATCTGTCCATCTGTCCCAGGGACTGAGCAGGAGCCAGAGGCCCGCAGTGCTCCCAGGGAGTGCTCACGGCCGACCCACCCCGGCCAGCCAGAAACCATTGCAAATTAACTGTGTCTCCGTGACAGGCGCTCTCAAGAAGATAAACTCTGAGGATGTTTACACGAGAGGGGGCTTTGGAGCCCACCAGAGGTCAGAAGGAGAGTTGGCGGGGCAGGGTGGGGGGTGGGAGGGGAGGGGGCGCGCCGTTGTCCCTGGGAAGCTGGTGGCAGCGTGCTGTCAGAATGTCATTTGTCCCAGCAGCTCGAGCTTGCTCTTTTTTTTTTTTTTTTAAATCATCAATCGACTTATTAAGTAGATCCCATGGTCCTGGAATTACTCCTCTGATGCCTTTGGCTTTTATTGTTTATTGATTTTTAAAGATGCATTGGTTTATTTGAAAGAGTCCTAGAGAGAGAGAGGAGAGAGGGTCCTCCATTTGCTGGTTCACTCCCTAAATGGCTGGAACAGCCAGGCTGAAGCCAGGAGCCAGGAGCTTCTTCCGGGTCTCCCATGTGGGTGCAGGGGCCCAAGGACCTGGGCCATCTTCCACTGCTTTCCCAGGCCTTTAGCAGGGAGCCAAATCAGAAGTGGAGCACAGCCGAGTTCTGAACGCTGTGAAACTGTACTGTCAGAACTTCGCCCCCAGCTTCAAGGAGAGTGAGATGAACATGATCGCCGTGGACATGTGCACCAACGCCCGGCGCGTGCGCACGCGCTGGCTGCCCAAGATCAAGTCCATGCTGCCGGAGGGCGTGGAGATGTACCACTCGGTCATGGGCTCCGCGGCGGCCAGCGTGCCCCTGGACCCCGAGTTCCCGGCCGCCGCGGCCCAGCTGTTCGAGCAGCGCAACTACGCTGAGCTCCGGGGCCACGGACCCAGCATCGTGGCTCTGAGGACCGACGGCGTGAATGTCGACCTGGCCGATGCTGGCGAGGAGGTGGACGGGGCCGGCTGGGTCATCCAGGAGGTGGCCGCGCTGGAGCCGCTGCCGGCCGCCGGCCAGAGCCCCCCGCAGCCCTTCGAGCAGGCCAGCAGCAGCGCTGGCAGGCCACAGACCTCGGCCGCGGTGGCCCGGAGGCCGGAGGGCGCCTGCGCGGGAACTTTGTAGGCGGGCGCGCTGGGGCACTAGGGCTGCTTGCTTGCGATACTAACGCAATGTGATCACGTGCTCAAAAAAAAGAAGTGGAGTAGCAGGGACTGGAACCAGCACCCATAGGGGATGCCAGCGCTGCAGGCGGCATCTTTACCTGTTGTGCCACAGCACCAGCTCTATCACTTTGGTTTTTAGATTTTATTTATTTAGTTAGTTTCACTGTATTGGAAAAGCAGAGAGACAGACAGAGATGTTCCGAGCATGAGGTCACTCCCCACATGCTGGCAATAGCTGGGGCAGGGCCAGGCTGCAGCAGGACCAAGTGGATGGCCGGGGTCCGGGGACTTGGGTGTCCCCTGCTGCCTCCCAGGGCACACATGCAGGAGAAGCCAGGACTGAAGCGAGCTGGGCCCTCTGACACGGGGTGCAGGCATCCCGAGAGCTCTCAAGTTCTGCACGGGCTCTGGCCCCCACTTGGGTTCTGAATTTGAGCCCTGACTTCCTGTGTATCCAGCACAGGGGAGGCTCGGTTTGTGGTCCTGGACTGTGGCAATGATCACGGTCCAGGTACAACCTTCCTTTACTCCCCGGCACGAGGCAAATGCCCCCAGGATGGGGCTGGTGCAGGGCGGGTGGGCAGAGGCTGCTCACAGTCACAGCGTGAGCCTGCAAAGGACAGGGGCTGGGATGCTAGAACCTTCCATCTGCCTTTAGACCTGCTCTTCTGCTAACCCTTAAGCCACACGCCTGTCCCCTGGGCCTGGTGACAGGCCCTGGGCTGCAGACTCCACGGTGGAGGGGCGCTTGCTGAGGGCAGTCCCCAGCTCCGGTTCTGTGAGCCCATTTGGGCTTCTCCAGGGCGGGGTCTCTTTTTCCCGGACCCCTGGCAGCCAGCACAGGGTCACTCATCACCTTCTGTTTCAACAGCCAGTGTGGGGCCCAGCACTCCTCACCCAAACCAGCTTCCTCCTCCACCTTGGGCGAGCCCCTGTCTCCTCCCTGGGCCCGCCTCTGTCTCCTCCCCGGGCCCCTGTGCAAGGGGCTCTTAAGGGGTCTCTCAGCCCCCAGACTCTACGACTTTGCTAGCATAGAGGAAGGGAGCCACTGCAACTCAAGACTCCCTTTTGGGGGTGCTTTGACCACAGAGCTGACCTTTGCCGGTGCAGGGGACCCTCCTGCCCCCCACTCCCTGTCCTCCCACACACCGCCCTGGGGGCACCCTGAGGGTCTCTCTACACCCCGAGACGCCCCACAGCTTCTCTCTGACTCCCCTTCAAACTTCGAAGACCCTTCCTTGGGGTTCCCCAGGAAGGACAGCCAGCACCCTGCTTCTCCTGCACCCAGGGGTCTTAGCAAGCCCACCCAGCTCCCTCTGTTGTGGGCGATGGGTCACTCCCTGGGGGTGGTGGGGGTAGGTGTCCCGAGGGTGGGATGTGTCTGGCAGGCGGGATGGGGGTGGGGACAGAAAGCAGGTAGCTGAGATCACCTGGGGAGAGCCCAGAGAGGCAGGGCGTGCGAGGGGCGGTCTTGGCCGTGGCAAGCCCACAGCCGTGGAATGAAAAGGACATTCCAGGATCTATATTTAGGGGGCCAGGAGAAGGGAAGGGGAAATCCAGTCGGATTCTGAGAGCTCACAGCCGGAGCAGGTCTCGGAGGCCCCCCGGCGGGGAGGGTGTGGGATCCAGATGTGGCTGGGGGCGGGGCTGCCAGGCGGGGCGGGGGAGGGGCAGCTCTGTTCACAATTAGCCTTGATTTTGTGTGATGACATTCAAATTGTGGGCAGACATGAAAGCAGAGCTGTGCGGACACGTCTGCTGGGGCAGCCCAAGGATCAATCCGACGTGAAGGCCGCGGGCCGCGGGCTGGCACCACCTGGAAGCGTTTTGTGCGGGTCTTGATGTCCCGCCAGCTGAAGGCAGCCCCGCCCCTGCCTCCCCTCCCCATCTCCGAGCCAGGCCGACTCTGGCGAAAGAGGTCAAGTCGCCAGCACCTGAAACTTCTGGCTTCTGCCCAGCGGCCCCCTGGCCTGCCCAAGAACCAAAACTAACATGGCCACCTGGATGTTCCCACAAAGCCCCGCGCAGGAGAACCCGGATGGTCCCAAAGGCAGTGGTGACAATGGATGGGGGGGGGTGGAGTGTGGGCAGGGTGTCTATGCGTTATTTCCAGTCTTTTTTTTTTTTTTTAAGATTTATTTGAAAGGTGTATACACACACACACACACACAGAGAGAGAGAGAGAGAGAGAGAGAGAGAGAGAGAGATCTTCCATCCACTGGTTCCCTTCCCAGAGGGCCACCCCAGCTGGGGCTGGGCCAGGTGGAAGCCAGGAGCCTGATCTCCATCCGGGTCTCCCACGTGGGTGGCAGGGGCCCAAGGACTTGAGCCACCACCTGCTGCCTCCTGGCAAGCCCGCTAGCAGGGAGCTGGACCAGAAGCCCAGAGTAGCCAGGACTTGAACCAGCTCTGGCACTGGGTGTGGCCTCCCAAGCAGCCGCGTGACCCCCCACCCCAGGGCCCCACGCCTGCCCCGTTTCTGCTGTTACAAGGCCTGGGGGTGGCAGGCACTGGCACCCCGGCAGAGCTGTGTGGGGAGTGGGCCTTGGCTGGGAATCGTGAAATTCTCTAGGCAAGGAAACTAGCTTGGGATGCTGCTGGGGGCCAGCCCTTTCACAGCTGACTTGGTAGAGTCCCAGCCAGGGCCTTGTGATGCCACCATGCTGTAGTGGACTCTGGCTATGGCGCAAGGTGCAACTCACTCCGCACTGAACTGCATGAGAGCCCCTGGACGGGGGAAGTCAAACTGCTCTGGGCCTCAGTCTCCTCATCTGAGTAATGGGTAGCGTGGTCTTTCCTCCCCCACAAGACACCTGTGAGTGTCGCAGGCTCTGAAGTTCCTAGACCGTCATTGCCAGGCAGGCACCTAGTCGCAACAGCCCTAGACAGCGTTGGAGACAGTGAGCCCTCGCACCCAGCCTTGCGGGCCCTCTGTGGTACTGGGGCTGTTACCGATTCAGAGAGCTGGAAGCAGGGGATAAAAAGATGCGGGCTGATTCCAAGGGCCGGGAGGCTGCCTGGGCTAGCCTCTGACCTGGGCGGGGAGGGGAGTGGGGGGCATGGAAGTGAGCGCAGATGGTGAGAGATGGACCAGAAGCAGCCAGGTTTGCCTACCTTGGCTCTGAGGCTTTGTGTGGCCACGGAGCAAGAATGAAATCGTTCGGAGTGACCAGGGTGTCCCGGTGAGCAGGAGGCCTGGGCTCGGCTCTGCCGTTAAGGAGGCCTGGCTCAGCCCGCAGCCAGGGCCGGGAGTGAGGGCCAAGGAGGCGGATTTGTCCGAGGACATCTCATGCTCAAGTTTGCATCGCTGCAGCTTGCTGCTGAAGGGAAAGCAAGCCGGTGTGGAATTATACAAACACGAGCAGTCGTCCCATCAGAGCCGCCGGCAGCATTTACTCCGGGAGCCCCGGGCCGCGTGCATCACAGGCACCTTCCAAGAGGCTGAGGCAGGAGGAAGTCTTGTTTTTTAAAAAATATTTATTTATCTGTTTGCAAGGCAGAGTGACAGACGGAGAGGGAGAGGCAGAGGCAGAGAGAGAGAGAGAGAGAGAGAGAGAGAGAGAGTCTTCCATCCACTGGTTCACTCTCTAAATGGCTGCAATGGTTGGGGCCGGGCCAGGCCAAAGCCCGGAGCCAGGGGCTTCCTCTGGGTCTCCTGTGTGGGCGGCCTCCGCTGCCTCCCCAGTGGTTAGCAGAGAGCTGGATGGGAAGCAGAGCAACCGGCACTCAAACCCGCGCCCCTGTGGGATGGTGGGCCACAGCGCCGGCCTGCGTGTGTGAGTGTGAGCGTGAGTGTGTGTGTGAGTATGAGTGTGGCTGAGAGTATGAGTGTGTGTGAGTGGGTGTGTGAGTGTGTGAATGTGAGTGTGTGAGTTTGAGCGTGAGTGTGTGAGTGGGTGAGACTGTGTGTGAGTCAGTGTGTGGATGTGAGTGTGTGTGTGAGTGTGAGTGTGTGTGAGTGTGAGTGTGGCTGAGAGTGTGTGAGTGGATGTGTGAGTGGGTGAGTGTGGGTAAGAGTGTGTGAGTGTGAGTGTGTGTGAGTGTGTGTGTGAGTGAGTGTGAGTGTGGGGTGGTTTCTGGCGGGCGATTGTGTTAAGAACCCTTTCCTCACAACCCCCTGGCTTTGTTTCTGCATCGTCCTTGTCAGGGCCGACTCGGGCGACTGTGTTTGGATTCTGACAACCTCCGTGTTCCGTTCCTGCCAGGAAGGTCTGCGCCTGCCCGCGCCGGCTAGAGCGAGCGAGCCCGGCCGTGCGGCTGCTCCTCCAGGGCCCCCAGCCCTTCACGGCCCCAAATCCAGGCGGCGTGAGGCCTGCAGGAGAAGCCGGGGACCTGGCCGGCGGTGAGGCTGGACACCCAGAGGTGGCCTGAGGGCGTCTTCCAGGGAAGGCAGCAGAGCCCAGCACCCTCCTGCCCAGGAGCTCCCATGGGGACCCGAGGCCTGCAGGCAACTCCGCCAAGGTCACTTGGCCACCAAGGGACAAAGCCAGCGTTCGGCCCAGGCAGTTCGGCCTCCAAAGAGCACACTCTTGAAAACATTGGATTTTTACTGAATAGATATCTTTTAAAATATTTTATTTATTTATTTTAAAGGCAGAGTGACACTGAGAAAGGGACATACACACACAGAGAGATCATCCATCATCTGGTTCATTTCTCAAATGGCCATGGCTGGGGCCCTAGCACTCGGGCCGTCTTCTGCATCTCTCCCATGAGCATTAGCAGGGAGCCGGATCGGAAGTGGTGCAGCAGGGACATCAGCCAGCACTCGGATGTGGATGTGGGCCTTGCAGGTGGTGGCTTAACCCACTGTGCCTTGACACTGGACCCATGACCAAGATGTTTATACAAATACAAGTGAATGTGCCGCCGTGTAGGCACGGTGTGAGAAACTGAATGCAAGGTGCTCCTGCCTGCTGTGAAACTGACGACCAAGTGCAAGGTGTGCGCTTTGTGACCCCTGGAAGGACCCTAGTTGTGTGCCATAGGGCACAGGCCCACACTGCACACATTCTCCTCCCATTGTCTTAATTCTCATTTATTTACTTAAGAGGCAGACAGACGGAGGAGACAGGATAGACAGACAGCTCCCATCTGCTACTTCCCACCCCAGAGAATGGCCAGCACCAGGCCAGGCCGGGGCCAGGATCCAGGAACCCCATCCAGGCCTCCCACGTGTGCCACCACCTGCTGCCTCTCAGGTCTCCATCCACAGGAAGCTGGAGTCAGGGACTGAGCCCAGGTGCTCCAGCACAGGGTGCGGGTGTCCTAACCCAGCACAGAACACCCATAACTTGGTTTTTTTTTTTTTGCATCAAAATAAGCTTAACGTTTAATTCATTTCCCCCCACAAACTTGTGTGTGGTGGAATGAGAAGGCCATGCCAAATGGCCACTGGCAAGCAAGCATCAGTTACTCAGGAATGGCTTAGAAACCCATCTGGCAACAGAGCCTGCCTGGCATCAGGCTGTGATTGGTTAGGGCACAGACCACCCTTTGACCAGATTGGCTGCCTTGGCTATATAAGCTGCTGCACCAACTGAAATAAATGAGTCTGCAGGCTGCTCGCCTCTGGGCAGCTTTCACCCGGCTCCTGGGGTCTGTGTGGTGACTCTGCGCCTCTTGCCCCCACCATGCTCCTCCTCTCAGAACAAATCCACAGCGACGCTTGTGAAGCAGTCTGGGAACACTGGCTGGAATTCTTGGGTCTGTTCCTAGGGGCGTAGGTGCTGGGTCAGAGGGTCTGTGCATCTCCCCCCCTGCCGAGCTGCCTTCCACGTGGGGCTGTGCAAATGCACACTCGGCCCCAAGGCACATCACACTTTCCCAAAGCGACTGCGTGTGTACAGTGCTGCTCACAAGCCTGCGCCCCAGCTGACGCTCACTGCTCCCTGTGACACAGACCTGAGTTGTCACCGCCCCTCTGTTCACATTCAGAAACCAGGGCTGAGCGACCTGTCCAGGCCCACGTGGGGTACAGAGGCAGGAACAGAGGCATCCGGCACGCGGACCAGGCTCTGTCCTGGGTGTTAACTCAATTTAACCCCCAGAGTAACCCCAGGAGACTGGTGTTCTCTATTCTTGCCCACTTTACGGGTGAAGAAGCAGTAGGTGCATGGAGAGCGTTCATCATTCACCCAAGGCCACCCAAGCCAGAACCACCGGTGCTGGGATTTGAACTCCAGGCTGTGCAGTCTGTGAAGCCCTCTGCTCCAGGGGACACCCTGCCTTCCCGGTGCACGGTCGGATCTCCCGCTGGGATCCCTGTCAGGTATCCCAGGGTGCTGTGCAATGCAAGCTAACAGCATAGCTCGGCCAGGCACAGGGAGGCATCAGCCCTCGCTGGGCCCCCTGCAGGTGTCTGGTGGGCTGCAGTTTGGAACCTGCCCCCTGCCTCACGGAGCAGCAGGCCAAAGCCTCGATCCTGTTATGGTGTCAGCTGGGGCCTTCCGAGGTAGGGGTTGCAGAGCAGGGAGCAGCCAGGGTCGCGTTCCCACAGAGCGAGGCTGCCCGCGGAGTTCAGGTGAGCTCCTGCAGGAATGCTCTCCCTGTGTGCATTTGTTTAAAATAATTGCAGGAGGGCCTGTTTCCAAGCCAATCCTTGCAAGAGTGCATTTTCATGTTCAACCGCATCCCAGGGAAGGTTTGAAAAACTCCCAGTTTCTTTCTACCCCGGCGCCAAGTACTTTTCTTACTTTTTTCTCTGCTTGAATTCTGTAAAGTATCCCTTGATTGAAGCTATGCAGTGGGAGTGGGTTTGTGAAAGAGCAGAGCGGGGCCCACTGGATGTTTCCTGTGGCTGGCTTAGCTTCCTTCTCCCAGGAGGGAATGACTGCGGCTTAGTGACTTGAAACAATGTATATTTATTTTCTCACACTTTCTCTGGGCCTGGAGCCTGGAGCTGGGTCATTTGCTTGGGGGTTTCCCAAGGTTACAAAGTGTCAACAAGAGCTGCTATCTTATCAGAGGCTCACCTTGTGGGGAGGGGGGCCCAGGCAGGGATCTGCTTCCAGCTCCTTGCAGATGGTTGACAGAACTCAGTTCCTGGTGGCTGCTGGCTGAGGGCTCAACTTTTTGCTGGCTATTGGCTGGAGCCTGCTTTTGCCCCTGGACGCTACCCACGTTTCCTTGCCAGCACCGTCTCCCAGCACAGGTAGCTTGCACCAGGGCAGCTCACTTCTCCAAAGCCTGCAAGGGAGTGAGAGGGTGCAGCAAGGTGTGTGCTGTCATCTTAGGCGCATCGTCAGGCACAGCCCACCAGCTTGCTTAGTAGAAGTGAGTCAGCGGTCCTGATGGCACTCGGGGAGGAAGCCACGCAAGGGCATCACCTTTAGCAACAAGAATCATGGGGAGTGCTCCCTTGAGGCCATCTGCTGCAATGGCTCATCCATCCATCTAACCATCCATCCATCCGTCAATGCATGCATCCATCCACCCATGCATCTATCCACAAATGCATCCACTTATCCATCCATCTGTCAATGCATGCATCCGTCCACTCATGCATCTATCCATAAATGCATCCACTTATCCATCCATCTGTCAATGCATGCATGCATGCATCCATCCACCCATCCATGTATCCATTCATTAATGTATCCACCTATCCATCCATCCATCCGTCAATGCATGCATGCATCCATCCATCCACCCATGCATCCATCCATCCAACTAGTGCTTATTGAGAGTTTGCTCTGTATCAGGCATAGTGAATAGAACAGTGAGCAAAGCACATGTGGTTTCTGCCTTCAGGAAGTTTCCATGGAGCAAGGACGGGCCGTGGGGTCTGGGTGGAGGTTCCAACTCTGACCTTGCTGTGAGTCTTCTGACCTGATGTCAGTCTCTCTGGGTCTCTGCCTGTCCAGAGGACTAACAGCCGCAGCCCCCGTGGTGATGCCAGGGCCCAGTGGCCTCCCGGGTGGGTGTGGCTGCCAGCAGCTAAGGCGGTGCTTTACCAATGCCGGCTGTCCCTGGCCGTAGCCTGCATGCGAGGACTTTAACCTGTTCTCAGCTCTGACCCTGTCCTGCCACCCAGGGGCCACACATGGCTTCTGGAAAGAACCAGAAGAGAAACCATTGGGTGCTCTGTGTGCACACAGAGTCGGGCAGAGTTCGATGCCTGTGACAGACAGAGTGCTGCCATGGGGCCGGCCCTAGCTCGGTGGGACCTCAGCCTTGGGAGGGAGCACCGCCAAGTGCACATCCCTAAAACCCTGCCTGAGGGATGAGCATGGTCGTGACTGCGGCCCGCACACAGCTCGGCACCTCAGCTCAGTCGGCAGACTCAGGGGCAAGGGAACACCCAATCATGGAGGACTTGCAGAGGGAGGCGGGGGAGATGTGGGGAGCCACCTGACTTGGTTTGAACCTCAGCAGTCACTGGGTGACCTCTGAACATGTGGACACCTGTTTTTTTCTCTTTGAGGTAGTGGGAGATTTGAGGGGTGCTGGGATCCAGCAGAGCCACTGCTGGGCAAGTGGGGTCCTGTTCTCGGCATGGTGGTGTTGAGAAGCAGGTTGAGAGCTGGTTGAGGGGTCAAGGAGATGTGGGTGTGAAATCTGGCTTGGCAGCAGGGCTGTCTTCATGGGTCCCCGTGTGGTCACGTGTGGCCCGTGCTCACGAGGGCCCTGAGCTTGGCCTAATGCCTTGCTGTTTTCTCTTGCAATTCTCGATCATTTAAAAAACATTTATGAGAGAGAGAGAGAGAGAGAGAGAGAGAAATATCTCCCATCCACTAGTTCACTCCCCAAATGCCTGCAGCAGCCAGGGCTGGGCCAGGCCAAAGCCAGGAGCCTGGATCTCCACCTGGGTCTCCCACAAGGGTGGCAGGGACCCAAGTACTTGAGCCATCACCTGCTGCCTCCCAGGGTGCACATTAGGAGGAAGCTGGAAACAGAGCAGAGCCAGGACTCAGGCCCTCTGATACAGGATGCAGGCATCCCAAGTGGTGTCTTTGCTGTGGCCCCAAATGCCTGCCCAGTTCTTGATGCTTTTCTAACACGGGCTCCACGTGTTCATTTGACACTGGGCCCCACCAGTCACGTAGCCCAGCCTGCGGCCGTGAGACCCAGGGTCTTTGCTTGATCTCCCTGGGGCTTTAACCTTCAATTCAAAAAGGAAGGCTCTGCTCAGCCTCACAGCGTTGTTGCAACCGTTCGAATGGTCACCTCCTGGACGTCTGTCACCACCACTTGCCTGTGCTGAGCACCAGCGACCTCGCTGACCCTCCCAGTCACTCTGTCAGGAAGGAACTATCGTGCCCATTTCATGGATGGGGAGATTGAGGCTCAGAATGGCATTCATTGGTGGGAAGTCATGGTGGAGACATGAATGCAACGTAACAGGGCCCCATGGATGCCCTGCTCAGGCTGCTGCCTGCCCACAGGGCCTCTGGAGCCTGGCAGGTGCACGGCCAAGGCTGAGCCCCCTGCAGGTGCACGTCCTTCTCCTGCCCATCTGGGATGCAGACACTGGCGAGGAGCGTGTCAGCCGAGCTGTCTCCCTTTCCTTTCTGAACTCGGAGCATGAAAGCCTCTGGTTCCAACAGCCATGGATAGAACCAACCACATCTAAGGAGAAAGGTTTTACTTCTCATCATTGGTGTCCCCGGCACCCCCAACCCCGGCACCTCCATCCAGCCCCCCGCCCTGCCCAGGTCCTCCCCAGACCCCAGCCTGGCCAACAGTCATGCACCGAGACCTGATCCATTTCGGCAGCATTGGCCACAGCCTTCATGAGACCCAGGGCTGAGCCTGGCGCCCTCTCTCTCTCTCTCTCTCTCTCTCTCTCTCTGTGTGTGTGTGTGTGTCCCAGGGCAAAGTAGGGCAGGGGCAGGGCAGGGGCCAGAGGGACATTTTACCCAAGACTCCTGCGACAGGGCACACACCTGAGATGGGGAGAGGCTGGGGGGCATTCTCTCTCGGTTACGCCCTGAGTGTGGTGAGACCCACACCCAGGTCCCCACTCCGCCTATCGGCTGCTGTGGGCACCATTGTCTCATCTCACTGTCTCCATCTCAGTGGCCTCTTTATACAAGAGGGCGTTTCTCTCTGCTGCCTTGCACTGCTACTGGAGCAAGCGGTAAAGAGAGAACCCAGGAACCGGAAAGCTCACAGCTTCCCCCACGGCCTTGTGCTGCTGGCCCCACCCTCAGGTGCCAATGGGGCGCTTCCCACCTGCTTTGCCCCCGTGCCAACCCCACCTTCCTCAGAGTCTCACCTGGACCCGCCTGTTCACAGCCAGAACCGCCCGACCCACCTGGCACTCACCGTCTCTCACCTCTGCTCTCTGCTTTTAAAAGAATGGTCATTTATTTCTTCTCATCTACTTGAAAGGTAGAATAACACATAGACGCACACGGATCTTCCATCCGCCGGCTCACTCCCTCAGTGTCGTAACAGCCAGGGCTGAGCCAGACCAAAGCCAGGAGCCACGGGGTCTCCCACACAGGAGGCAGGGGTCCAAGTACTTGAGCCACCACCTGCCGCCTCCCTGGTGCATCAGCAGGGAGCTGGATGGGAGGCAGAGCAGCCGGCTGTGGGACGCTGGTGCCCCAAGTGGCAGCTCCGTGCACTGCACCACACGGCCCGTCCCCTTGTTTTCTAACACCTACTACTTAATTTCTACCATATTTTCCGAAAGCTTATACTGGGGTGTAAAGGGAGTTTAGAAAAATGCCGACAACTTCAGGGTAGCTTGGCACCTCTGCCAGATTGAACACACCCCGTGAGCAGCGTCCTGATTGGGGGCGGGGCGTCTGCTCCCTTTACACAGTGTCCTGGTGCCCACTCACTGTCCTGTGCACACTTGCCACCCCGCCCCTGCTAAAGCGCCAGCTCCAGGAGGGCGGGGCGTCCAATTTGTCTGTTTTGCTCCCTGATGCAACCTCCATACATAGAGTGGAGCCCGCCACACACTGTTTCCTAGATCCCAGCTGCCTAGCCCGAGCCCCAGGAGGCAGGTACTGCTGTTGTACCCATTTTAAAGATGCAGAAACTGAGATGCAGAGGGGTCAGGTAAAGAGTGGTTTGCAAGTTATCAGACTCAGTGCTGCAGAAGGCAGTGTTGCTCCTGCAAATGGGGCGGGGGGCAGTTCCCGGAGAATGAGGGCTTCCTGTCCTAGGGCGGGGGGGGGGGGGGGGGCGCCATTGCTTGCTTGCGGGAAGGGCGGGCAGAGGGAAGGTGCGGGGAGAGCTCTTAGGTGGGGAGGGTCTGCTGAGCCACGCTGGCTCTGCTTTGCGATGCAGAGGCCCTGCAGCCCTCAGATGTACCTGCTGCCCACCCAGTGCCCGGACAAGGAAGGGAGGGCCTGGGAGTGCAGGGCTGCGGGGCAGGTGGGAGCAGGCCGAGGCAGTGTGGCCTTGGCCCCATCAGATCCGCGGGAGCCCAAGGCTACAGCTGGAGCAGGAGAGGGTGGTGGGGAACGGGCCCTGGGTGGAAGCCCCCGTGGCACTGTTGACCTTCCAGTCCTTGCCCGGCGAGTGTATTACCTCCTCAGCCATGCTGGAAGTGGGTGCTTTGCCAGGCAGTCCAGGGCGAGGGTCCCCCTAAAGGCAGGGGTGGGGGTGCTTTTCTCTGCCTGGATATTTCCAGCATCATCCGCGGCCCTACAAAACGAGCCACTGAAACCTCTGCCGGCTGCAGTGGGGCAGGGCCTGGCCAGGATTTCAGAGGCCTCAGAATGCCAGGAGCCCGACCTCCCCACCCCCAGGACGGGGTCCAGGTGGGGCTCAGCCAGGCGCTGGGGGAGGGGCGCTCGTCTGGAGAGGAGTGGAGCCAGGCTGGGGACACAGGTTGGGCTCCCAGGGCTCTGCCCTGTGCCTCCACGTTTCTTCCTTCTGCCAGATCCACTTTCTTTAAAAACTAAGCAAACCTGGCTACTCACGGCCACTGGCACGTACTTACGGGGCAGAGCGTGGAGCCTGCTGGAGTGGCTTCTCTCGGCTCAATGCTCCCTGGCTCCCCGTACCAAGAACGTCCAAGGCCTTGCTCGGTTATTCTTACATCCATCCTGCCCAAGGCTGCCTGTGCACCTGCGCACGCCTCCCAGGCCTGGGGGACCCCTCATGACCCTGCTTCCTGTCCCCGCCCTGCCTCCAGGTTCTGTGCACAGCAGCCAGGATCTGGGATCAGCGGTGGGGGCACAGGGGAAGCCTGGGCGATGGGTGTGGAGCGGAGCACAAGTCAGCCATGAAAAAGGACGGAATCCTGACACTGACAGCAGCTTGAATGAGGCTGGGGTGGGGGGTGGAGGCACAGGCGACAGCTTTATGGAGACATAACTCGCCCACTGTATCATGCACCCGGGCAGAGTGTGGGACAGCTGAGTTGAGAACATTTATGGTTGTGGCCTAGAGAACCTGTTCCCCATCAATGGGAACCCTCCACCCATCCAACACACACACACTGCAGACCCTGGCACCCACGCATCTGCTCTCTGTCTCTGCAGCTTGGCCTCCGACTCTTAACCCTGAGACCTTGCACAGGTCTGGTTGCCTCTCTGGGTCTCAGTTTTGCCATCTGTCAAATGGGGGTATTGGAGTTCGTGAAGTCTATTGCCTGGGATGGTCTGAGCCGGGGTGACACCAGCCTCGGACTTCCCTGTGTAGAAGGAATCATTCAGTGTGAACTCTTCTGTCTCCCTTCTTTCACCAAGCACACTCTTTCTTTCTTTTCCTTAAAAAAGATTTGTTTATTTATTTGAAGAGTTACAGAGAGGCAGAGGCAGAGGCAAGGGCAGAGAGAGAGAGAGAGAGAGAGAGAGAGAGAGAAAGGTCTTCCATCTGCTGGTTCACTCCCTAGATGGCTGCAATGGCCAGAGCTGGGCTGATCTGAAGCCAGGAGCCAGGAGCTTCTTCCAGGTCTCCCATGTGGGTGCAGGGGCCCAAGGACTTGGGCCATCTCCTACCGCTTTCCCAGGGCATAGCAGAGAGCAGGATTGGAAATGGCGTAGCTGGGTCTTTAACCAGGCCCATATGGGATGCTGGTACTGCAGGAGGCGACTTTTACCCACCACACCTCAGCGCTGGCCCCTAAGGCTTCCTCCCTCTCTCCCTCCCTCCCTCCCTCCCTCCCTCCCTCCCTCCCTCCCTCCCTCCTTCCCTCCTTCCTTCCTTCCTTCCTTCCTTCCTTCCTTTTATTTTATTTTATTTTATTTTTGACAGGCAGAGTGGACAGTGAGAGAGAGAGACAGAGAGAAAGGTCTTCCTTTGCCGTTGGTTCACCCTCCAATGGCTGCCGCAGACAGCGCGCTGCGGCCGGCGCACCACGCTGATCCGATGGCAGGAGCCAGGTGCTAGGTGCTTATCCTGGTCTCCCATGGGGTGCAGGGCCCAAGCACTTGGGCCATCCTCCACTGCACTCCTGGGCCACAGCAGAGGGCTGGCCTGGAAGAGGGGCAACCGGGACAGAATCCGGTGCCCCGACCGGGACTAGAACCCGGTGTGCCGGCGCCGCAAGGCGGAGGATTAGCCTGTTGCCTTTCTTTCATTTTAAATATGTATTTACTTCACCTACTTAAAGCCAGGAGCCAGGAATTCCGTCCAGTTCTCCCGCATGGATGGCAGAGCAGAGCAGGCCCCGCCCGTCTCTGAGCCTCAGTTTCCCTCTCCTGGAGGCAGGGGCTGCCTGGCTGGGTCCTGATGAAAGATGGCAGAGAGTCTGCACACCCCCGTGCAGGGAGCGTGCCCAGGGCAGGTGAGAGGGCCTGGGCCCAGTGGACGCCCCTGCCCCCAGGTGCCCAGGGCACCGGCTCTGCCCATGCATCCGAGGCCCCAGCCCTGGGGAGGTCTGTGCTTCCACTGTGGCCACACAGCCTGCAGGACCAGGTAGGAGAAAACAGTGAGGCCTCCTGGCCTGGCCAGCACCTGCGAGGCTCCCAGGCCCCCTGGCTCCCCAGCCAGCTCCGGGCCAGCCTGCCCGGCAGGAAGGAGTTAACTAGAGGCCTTCCCAAAGCAAACAGGGCCGAGCCAGCCCTGAACTCAAACCACATGGGGCTAGGGAAGCCCCTTCCCCAGCCTCCCTCACCCCTCCCCCCCTGGCTGCCTCCGTGAGGCCCCTGCTCTCCCGTAGCCCTGCCCCTGGCTACCAAGGCCGGCTTCCTGCCTCCTCCTCCTGTGTCTGTCTCCAGCTGCTCCCGCGGCCACCCGCTGACCCGCCTTGGCCCAGCCCCCAGGTCCCCCCCCCCCACCGTAGGGGCACTGGGCTCTTTGGTGTCTCCTGGGCTGCGGGGCCCCTCCTCAGGGTGGGGGGGGGTCCACGACAGAGGCACTGGGTCCCTGGTGCCGGAGACCCACAGCGCTGGTCTGCAGCCCGCGCCTTCTGAGCCACCTGGAGCTTCGCAGGGGTCCTGGGTGGGGGCAGCCCCCGGGGGTCTCAGTGTCAGGGCGCCTCCGCCTTCATACTCTCATGTTCTCACCTCACTGGGAGGGAGGCCCTCTGGCTGTCACTGGCCTGGCCCTGCAACTCCTCCCGCCCCCCGGCGCTTGTACTATATGGGCGATGGTTTGAGTCCCGGCTGCTCCACTTCCAACCCAGCTCTCTGCTGTGGCCTGGGAAAACAGTGGAGGATGGCCCAAGTCCTTGGGCCCCTGCACCCACGTGGGAGACCCGGAAGAAGCCCCTGGCTCCTGCCTGGCTCAGTCTTGGCCATTGTGGCCACTTGGGAAGTGAACCAATGGATGAAAATCTTTCTCTCTCTCTCTGTAACTCTTTCAAATAATGAATAAATCTTGTTTTTTTAAAAAGGTGTTTTCAAAACAACGGCGTTGACGGCCAGCGTGTCACCTTCAGAGCACAGTGCGGGGTGGGTGTGAGCTGTGACCTGCCCATTCCACAGATGAGGAACTGGAGACCCGGAGCAGAGAAGCCACTCGCATCAGGTCCAAAAGGAGCCCTCGGTTCCCCAGGCCAGACCCCAGGATGTAGCGGAGCCCACGAAGGCCCCGCAGTGAACCTCAGAATCCCCTGGAGCACCTGTTCCACCACAGACTGCTGAGTCACTCTGAGTAGCCAATTCAGAAGGTCCTGGTGGACCCCAGGGTGCCTCTCTATCAACTTCCCGGGGAGGGCATGCTGCCCAGGGTGCCCACGGTGACACTGGGTGACAATGCTGGAGTTTGTTGAGTAGTTTCAACAAGTTCAAGGGAGGGGATTCGCAAAGCCATCACAGGGAGCCCGTGGGACTCACCCATTCTACGGCTAGGAACACTGAGGCCTTGACAGGGAACGTGCCAGACCCAAACGCACATGGTGAAGACTGTGACTACATCCCTGGGCATGGCAGGCAGGTTACATAACTAGCCTGGCCAAGTGTGGGGTGGAAACGGGACTCCTAGTTCACAAATGTCCTAAACACTTGAGGACAGCCACCACAGGGCATCCACGAGGCCCGAGGCCACATACATCCACAAACGACCCGTGCCACAGAGCCAGCCCCACCCCCAGGCCTCCAGCCGCTCCCGACACCGAGTCCCGGGCTCTCAGATGACCGCAGCTCCCCAGGCACAGCTGCCCACCTCTCCAGGTGTGGCCACCTGCCCCGCGTTCCGCTTTGTTTTCTTTAGGTGGAGCTGTGGGAAGCTGATCCCTGCAGAAATGCAAGCCCGGAAGAGTCCGGCCTGCCCACCCCGGCTCCCAGCTCCCACAGGCCCCACCGTGCCCGCCAAGCCTGGCTCCCAGCTCCCACGGGCCCCACCGTGCCTGCCCAGCCCGGCTCCCAGCTCCCACAGGCCCCACCACGCCTGCCCCAGCCTGGCTCCCAGCTCCCACGGTCCCCACCATGCCTGCCCAGCCCGGCTCCCATCCCCCCCCCCCCCCAGTCTGGTCCTCTTCCTGAGTGGTTTTGGAAAACTTTGTAAAGAGACAGAACATTACTAGCAGTATTAGTACTAGTACTAGTATTTTCATTGTATTTGAGAAGCAGAGAGATACCTGGCTCACTCCCCAAATGCCTGCAACAGCCAGGGCTGGGCCAAGCCGCATTCAGGGGCCCAGGACTCCACCCAGGTCTCCCAGGTGGTGGCAGGGGCCCAAGCCCGCGTGAGCCCAGGGTGCACAGCCGCAGGGAGCAGGACTCGAACCCAGCACTCTGCCCTGCGCCGTGGGCGCTCCAGGTGGCTTCTTTACCTGCATGCAACGTCCACCCCTTGAGCCTTATTTTAAAAGTCAAAGACCAAGGAGGGGGCTGAAGGCTGGGGGAGCCGCCGGGGAAGGGGAGGATGCTCAGAGCCAGCGCCCCGGCCCTGCCCAGCCTGCGCTGGCACCGGTCAAAGCCAGGAGCGAGGGAGGGAGATGGGGAGGCGTCCCCGCTGCCACCAGACTCCGGCTCCCGCGTGGGGACAGGCGGCAGGCGGGACGTTCCAAGCGTGGGTTCCGGGGCAGGGAGGGTCGAGAGAGGACACCTGCTGTGCGCCCCCGCCCCCCCCGTGCGTCTGGCGTGGGTTTGTCACCGACCCCGCCCCGCACTCATCCGCGGTTTCAGAATCTCACAGTGCACGGTAGCCCAGAACGGGCACACGGAAAGTTCTAGAACCAAACCGTTCCTAAGCTTGAAATCTATGAAATCTCAGGGCCTCCTTGGCCGGCCCTCCTGGGACGCGGAGGGCCGCTGTGTCCAGGTGCTCAAAGAAGCCAGTGCCTGAGCGCTGTGGCCCTTCCAGCTTCTGTCACGGGCACCGATGGCGAGGAAGCCTGGCGGCAAGACGGCGCCGAGGCTCCCGCCGCGAATTTCCTCACCTTTCCCACTCCGCGGAGCGCAGACAGCGCCCTGAACGTGCCCGTCTATTTCATTGGCTCTGATAGGATGACAGGCAGCTCCTGCACCCAATCACTATGGCTGAGAGGGTGGGCGAGCCAATCAGGGCCCAGCAGGCGTTTCCAAAGGGGAACAAGGACCCGAATTGGCAAAATGGGGGTGAGCCTTCCGCTTGCCTTGGGATGCGCGGATTTGTTTAACCCAGGACCCGGCGTGCAGCAAATCCACCTGGTCCACTAGAGCTGGCTGGGACGCCGCGCCGGCTGCCCCCACCGTGTGCCGTGGCCGAACACGCTTGAACCCCCTTTAGGGCACGCTCCTTCCTGGAGGACCTCCCGCTGCCGCTGGGGACCGGGAGGACACGGGCGCGTGGCTTCCCGGACCGCGCCCACCCCTTGATGGAAGAGCCTCCTCGGGGACTCAGCCCACGCCTGGGCACCGGGTCGTCCTGTCCAGCCCTGGCCCTGCCCAGGTCCCCCCAGGGGCCTCACCGGGGTCCCAAGGCCTCCTGATGGACAGCAGAGAGTTCTGGAGGAACGGGAGGACGAAGAGGTCAAATGGTTGATCCGCTGCAAGAGGCAATCTGCCCACTTTCACTCTGTTTTATTTTTATTTAATTTTTAAAAAAATGGTTTATTTGAAAGGCAGAGTTAGAGAGGCAGAGAGGAGAGAGAGAGAGAGAGAGAGAGAGAGAGAGAGAGAGAGAGAGAGAGAGAGAGAGAGGTCTTCCATCCGCTAGTTCACTCCCCAAATGGCTGCAACGGCCAGAGCTGTGATGATCCGAAGCCAGGAGCTTCTTCCTGGTCTCCCGCGTGGGTGCAGGGGCCCAAGGACCTGGGCCATCTTCTACTGCTTTCCCAGGCCACAGCAGAGTGCTGAATGGGAAGAGGAGCAGCCGGGACTAGAACTGGCACCCATATGGGATGCCGGCCCCACAGGCGCAGGATTAACCTACAGTGCTACGGCCTGGCCCCTATTTATTTTTAATCAACACAGCTGCTCAGAGAAACTCAAGCAGCGGAAGAGAACAGGCACCATCCCCGCTGGCCCGCCCAGCCCAGCCCGTCTCCTTCCCCAGGGCTCAGTTCTTCCAAGGGCTTGGCGGAGTCTTCCAGATCCTTCCTCGCGCAGCCCCTGGGACGCATGCTCCCGCCCCCCCCCCCCCCCCAGCCCTCCAGGCCCCGCCTGTGCAGACCCGCGTCGGCAGCCCGTCTGAGCGGGGCCCCTAGACCCTTCTGGGGCAGTGGAGCCCCAGGATGCTGCCAGTGGATGCGGGGCCAGCAGAGTGAGCAGAGCGGCCTCGGGCGCGCTGTGAGCGAGGAGCCAAGGCCAAGGCGTTTGCCGAGCTGCTGAGGCCCAGGGCGGCTTTGCCATTGCTCGCGTCCTTGTCCGCTGCTCAGCGCGCTCGGTGGCTTTGTTCCTCACCGGATGTCTTCCCAGCCCTGGGATCCACATCTGGCCTTCTCATACTTCCAGAATATTCCACAGCGCGGACCTGGGGTGGTCTAAGCTGTCCCTCCTAGGGAATCCTTGGCTCCTATCTGCTTTCTTCATTGTGACAAGCACAGTGTGAACCATGCTGTAGGGGCCAGGGCTGTGGCGCAGTGGGTTAAAGCCTCCACCTCTGACACTGGCATCCTGTGAGGCCGCTGGTTCGAGTCCGCCTGCCCCACTTCCGATCCAGCGCCCTGCTAATGCACGTGGGAAAGCGGCAGAAGACAACCCAAGTATTTGGGCCCCTGCACCCATGTGGGAGACCCAGATGGAGTTCCAGGCTCCTGGCTTCAGCCTGGCCCCGTCCTGGTTGTTGCGGCCATTTAGGGAGCAAACCAGTGGATGGAAGATTCTCTCTCTCTCTCTCTGTCACTTTGCCTTTCTGTTTTTTTTTTTTTTAATCAATTTATTTATTTGAAAAGCAGAGTGACAGAGAGATCTTCCATCCACTGGTTCACTCCCCAAATGGCTCCTGCTGAAGCCAGGAGCCAGGAACCCCATCTGGGGGGTCTCTCACAGGTGCAGGGGCCCTCTGCTGCCTTTGCAGGCACATTAGCAGGAAGCTGGATTGGAAATGCAGCAGCTGGGACTTGAATCAGGGCTCATAGATGACGCCAGTGTCACAGGCGGTGGCTTCTCCTGCTGCGCCCAAACTTTGCCTTTCAAATAAGCAAATAAAAATCCGAAAAGTGGACAGTGCTGCGGTCTCCCTGCGCATCCTCACCCAGGCCTGAGCCCCTCAGTCCCCGGACCCGCCTTGCTTGGAGTCTGAGGGCCAGCGCTGGCCACGGCCACATCGTGGCACGTGGTGCCCGAGGACACGCCCCCACCTCAGTCTTGCACCACCATCTGCCCCACCCTTCCTGATGAGGGGACCACAGCAGGTGACAGAACACGCGTTCCTGTTTTAGCTCAGCTTTCGGAGACCCGGGGTTTTCCTGCCAGTCTGTCCTGCTGGTCTCAGAGAGAGAAAAAGATTCGACTCAGGGCAACTGGGGAGAGAGAGAGAGAGAGAGAGCGCACAAGCGAGCAGGCAGGGCAGTTAGAGGCGGAGGTGTGGCAATGAGGGACCTTGGGGGGACATAAAGGCAGGTTCTAAGAGCCTGGCCAGTGGGAGCCACAGAGACTCAAGCAGGGGAAAGGGAGAGGAGGGAGGGGAAGGGGGAAAGGGGAGGAGGGAGGAGGGGGAGGGGAGGGGGAAGAGAGGGGGAGGGGAGGAGCCCCTCCCCGGCTGCACAGGGCGCTCCCCTGTCAGCCTCCTCACAGGGCAGGGCGCTCCCCTATCAGCCTCCTCACGCAGGGCTCTGATCCCCAGGTCTGAACTCGTGTCCCCTCTGCAGCCCGCAGCTGGGGAGCAGCCAGCGTGTGGGTCGGGACTGGAGCCCGGGAGAGCCACTGCAGCCCGGCCTGCTTGCATAACTCCGTGCGCCTCCCGCCCGGCCCCTGGCGGTTTTGGCTTTGGCCAGCGAGGAGATAAGTGCGCGGGGTCCAGGCCTCTGCAGGAAATAGCCGGGGGATGACGCAGCTCCCTGCTCGCGTCCCATCGCGTTTCCATGAAGTGTGGAAAAAGAACGGGGCTGCCCAGGGAGCCTTGAACACTCAGAGTCGTTTCCTGTTTGCTCGCGAATCAGTCCCTCTTCCCTGGGACTGGAACCCTGCCTTCTCGCTGGAGGGGGTGGGGGTGTCGCGTGTCTGCCCCACCACAGGCGAGGTGTGCGTGTGTCCTCGAAAAGCCAATCAGCAAACACCCTTGGGAGTACCCTGGAGGGGGACTCCTCTGGCAACCTCCCAAGGAGTCCCCAGCCAGATGCCTCTTCTTCCAGGAAGCCTTCCTGGGTGCCCCAGGGACTGTCTTCTTCTCATTCACACTTGCACCGAATCCCCTGGTCATCACTTCCCACCTGTGTGGTGCTCACACTTGCACACACGTGCACACATCTGTTCACACACTGGCGGGGAAGAGCTGGGGACCCGGGACCTCACCTTCCTTGGTCTCTGGGTGGCTCGGTGGCCTCTGCCGTCCTCGGTTTTCATCTGTGGAATGGGGTGAAGTCTGCAGGGCTGAGTTGAGGCCACAGCACAGTGTGCCCGGCTCCTCCTTGACCTCGGCTGGCATCCCATGGTGCTGGGAGCTGCCGGGGCTCCACCCTCTCCCTGGGTCACTCGCTCACCACATGGTCCTCCAGGGGAAGCGCGTTGGTTCAGCTCACCGTTCCCAGCAGACCAGAAGTCACTGGGCAGCCAATGAGTGGACGTGCTAGGGCGGATGCCCATCGCTCCGTCCAATCAGTGTGCTCAGGGCAGGTCACGTGACACAGACTAAGGCTACTTAGAGAGTTGGCGTGGGAGGCTGGAGATCCTCCCCAAAATGGGGTGGGGGTGTCTGGGCCCCTGAAATAAGCCTTGGGCAGCCAGTGAGAAGCATAGCCAGGGACTTGGGGCAACATCCCAAAACACCAGCTTTGCAGTGCATGGCGCCCTTTATCAGAGCGCCACTTCCCATCCAGCTCCCCGCCCTTGCACCTGGGAAGACAGCAGCAGATGGCCTGAGTGCTTGGGTACCTGCCCTCATGTGGGAGACCCGGATGAAGCTCTCCTGGGTCCTGGCTCTGGCCTGGCCCAGACCTGGCTGTTGCGGCCACCAGGGGAGTGAACCAGTGGATGCAAGACCTCTCTCTCCCTCTCCGCCTTTCAAATAAATAAATCTTTTTTAAAAAGACCCCAAAATCCGGCTGTCATTTCATTTGCAACCTGGACTTAGGAGGATGGCACAGTCGCCCCAGGCCACAGAGTATAGCCCACAGAGCACAGCCCGCGGCACAACTCAAGCCAGGCTCTGGGCACGGGCTTGGCACCAGCTTTGCTTTCGCTTTGCACCGATCCCCTCCATCTCCTGCCTGCGGGCACCGAGGGCCGGGCGCCCTCTGTCTCCCCTCAAGCACAGATGGCCCCGAGAGCCGTCGGCTTTGGCTGCTTTTCGGCCCAGGCTGCCACCGATTTATTTTGGTCCGTGAATGACTGCTGGGCACCTGTTGGCATCAGGGAACACAATGTCCCTCTGCTCTCAGCCACAGCTGGGGCAGGTCTAATTTCAGATGGCTCTGGAGCTGGGGGCTCTCCAGGGAGTGCAGGCGCTGCTGTCTGGGGCACCTGGGGGAGGTGGGCGCCTTCCTGGGAGACCCGCAGACGAGCCCCTGTTTCTCCAGGGCTGCTATTCTGCAGGTCTCGTGCCAAGTCCATTGCCAGGCTTGTTTAATGGAATTCACTCACTGAGTGCTTGACACTGGGGATGCAGCGGGGACTCAGACGCGGCTCTGCCTGCAGAGAACTCGCAGTCTGGTTGTCCTGTGGTGTGGTGAGGAGCTGGCATGGTGTCTGGTCAATGGATGGAAGCGAGGAACGGGCTTGGCACACACAAGACAAAGCTGCTTGCGAGACAGCCGATCCCGTTCTCCCAGAGGGACTTGAAGATTTCACAAAGGCAGCCGTGTCCTGAGCTGGGCGCTGAAGGAAATGAAGGGGCTAGCGCTGTGGCGCAGCAGGTTAAAGCCCCGGCATGCAGCACCGGCATCCCATATGGGTGCCAGTTCGAGTCCCGGCTGCTCCTCTTCCAATCCAGCTCCCTGCTAATGTGCCAGGGAAAGCAGTGGAGAAGCAGTGGAGGATGGTGCAAGTGCTTGGGCCCCTGCACCCAGTGGGAGACCCAGAAGGCTCTGATGCATTAGGTTAGGGATAGGGGGTCTGGCGTGGTGATGCAGCGAGCTTAAGCTGCCACCTGCAATGCTGGCACCCAGCTCTGGAGTTGCCAGTCTGAGTCCCAGCTGCTCCACTTCTGATCCAGCTCCATGCTGGTGTGCCTGGGAGGGCAGTGGAAGGTGGCCCAGGAAAGATCTTCCCTGTGCTGGGTCACTCCGCAGACGGGCACAACAGCCCCTCAGGCTGGGCTGATCTGAAGCCAGGAGCCAAGAGCTTCATCCGGATCTCTGCTTGCTGCCTCCACCATCCAGGAGCTGCTTCCCCCTTGGCTGAGGCCGGATGCCCGGGGCAGGGGCAGGGGCAGGGTGGTGGGGCCGGTGACCTCCTGCGGGTGTCTCCAGGCTCAGAGAGCCCCTCAATGTCCCTGCAGACCCGCAGCCTTTTCCAGCATCTGTGGGACAATGACACAGAGCAGTGGCCGTGCCCGCTCCTGGGACGCCTGGGAGAGCGGGGCCGGAGGCTGGTGGGGGGGGGCAGTGCAGGGCCGGCTCCCCAGAAGGCCCTGGGATTTGCCCGGCCTCTGCCAAGCCCCCTCTGATCTATGGGTCTCCCCCGGGAGCCTCCCAACTTGGCTTTGGTAAACAAAGCCTTTATTTCCCAGGGAGGGGAGGGGAGACTTCAGGCGTTTATAATTAAGTGTCCCGGTGAAGGGCAGCTGCCGAATCCTGGCGCTGGGTGCCCGTCAGGAGGGTGATGGATGGTGACAACTCATCACGCCCGCGGCCGCCGGCTGGAGAGCTGGGGGGGTCGTATATCATGGCGGCTTGGCTGGGTCGTGCTGCACTTGGCGGGTGGAGGCCGAGTAGGGAGCTGTGGCTTGGGCTGGGGGCGCAGGGAGCCGGGGCCAGCCCCCGACGCCTGCCGGCCCAGCCTTCCAGACCCTGCCTCCCACACGGCTCCAGGAGAAATGTGGGGGGCTCCTCGCCTTGCTTCTTCCTCGCCCTTGGTCCTTTCGGCCGCTTCTGGCTTGGTCTGCCCCTAACTCCACGGTCACCACCCCCGGCCCACCACCCCCTCTCTAGGCCCTGACCCCCGAAGGTGGCTGTGTGACTCGGTTGAGACAGAGAGAAGGCTGCCTCTCACACGTCCGTCTTCCCTACAAGGAGGCTGTGCCGAGGCTAGCCCTCTGCTCCCAGGGGGATGGTGAGACAGCCGATCAAAACCTCATCCAGCAGGTGACTGCAGCCCTAGCTGACCGTAGCCCTTTCCCAGCACTGAGATTTGGGGTCAATCCTCACCCAGCTTGGGGTTATTAGGCAGCCATGGCACGCCGTCTGCATGGCCCCGCTCCAGCTGTGCCCCTCCCAGATATCCAATCGCATCCTGAGTGTCGTTTGTAACCCCTGCACGCCGTCTGCATGGCCCCGCTCCAGCTGTGCCCCTCCCAGATATCCAATCGCATCCTGAGTGTCGTTTGTAACCCCTGCTCTTCCCTGCCTCAGGGCCTTGGCACATGCCATGCCTTCCACCTGGGAAGTTTTTTTGAGGAGAAAGAGAGAGCGCTCCCATCTACCAGCTCACTCCTCTAATGTCTGCAATAGCCAGGGCCAGGCCAGACCAAAGCCAGGAGCCTGGGACTCTGTCAGGGTCTCTCACGTGGGGAACTGGGGACCTGAGCCACCCCTGCTGTCTCCCAGGGTGCTCATCGGCAGGAAGCTGGAAATGGGACCTGAGCCGGGACTTGAACCCAGGCCCTCTGGTAGGAGGGACGCAGCATCTCACCTGCTGCACCCAGCACCGGGCCCGGGAGGCTCCCTCCCTAGAGACCCTCCTTGCCCAGCCCCCCCCCCACAAGCCACGCCCCCAGCCCAGCCATACTCCTGCCTCGTCCTGTAGGAGATCCGACTTGCTCTGTTCTCCCGCCCCATTGTGCTTCTCGCTCTCCTGTGAGGCCCATGTTGGCTGGAGCTGGACCGGGGGCTGTGCCCTGGTCACACCACTGCCCAGCAGACATGTGATGACCATGTGTGCTCCCGAGGGAGCTGGGACAGCGCCCAGGCCATTGGGGCGCCCCGGGAGCTCCTGCTTTCTGCTGGACCGGCCTCACCATGTGCATGGATGCTGTGTGATTCTCCTTGGTCTGCCGGATGGAAGAGGGCTCAGATGCAGGCCAGGGGGCCCAAGAGTCAGGCGCTGGGTCACAAGGCAGGTTCCCTGCAGCTCTGATGCCTTCCCAGGGTTCCCAGAGTTAATGGGGCTCTTTCCTGCAGGCCTTTTCAGAGCCTTTAATATGCGAATGAGCGCTGGGATTCCCAGGGGGGATTAAGAGGGCCTGGTTGCCCCGGAGGATTGATCAGGGGATCCACAGTGTGGGCCTGGAGGAGGCCATCAAAGCCTCTTAGCTAAAAGCAAACATCCCAGGGAGAGAGCTTGGTTCCCTGTGAGGACGCTGCCCTGGTAGGAGCACCTGGTTCACCCCCAGCTGCTGCCTGTGTGCCCCTGTGCCTGCGTCTCTGCCATGCGTCTGGGAGGCCTGCATGGAGACCCAGGCTCCTGGCCCAGGGCAGGCATCCTAGGAGGGGCCCAGCAGGTGGGACATCTCTGTCTCTCTCTTTGGGTCTCTCTCCTGCTTTTCTGAGATTTATTTTATTTATGTGAAAGGGAGAGTTACAGGGAGGCAGAGGGAGTAAGAGAGATGGAGAGGTCTTCCATCTGCTGGCTCACTCCCCAGATGGCTGCAATGGCCAGAGCTGGGCCAGGCTGAAGCCAGGAGCTCCATCCGGGTCTCCCACGTGGGTGCAGGGCCCCAAGCATGTGGCCCATCCTCCGCTGCTTTCCCAGGTGCATTAGCAGGGAACTGGATTGGAAGTGGAGCAGTCGGGACTTGAACCTGTGCCCATGTGGGGTGCTGGTTTCGTAGGTGAAGGCTTGACCCGCCACGCCACAGCGCCAGCCCCTCTCCTGCTTTTCAAGGAAAGTGAAAATAAAGACTAAAAAAAAGCCTGAATTTCCAGCTTCTCTCAGAGAAACAAGGCGTGGGGACTCCGGGTCAGCAGCCTCCTCCAGGCAGGGCCTGCATTCTCTAGTTTGCCTCAGTCCCCACCACTCCCTACTGCCTCCAGCTCTGATCTCTGTGCGCTCACCATCCTTGTCTGCCCCAAGTCTTCTCCCAAAGAGTGGGGCGCAGCCCCAAGAAGCTGAGGTTAACCCTGGACGGGAGCAGGAACACCCAGGCTCCAGAGAAGGGTCTGTGGGGGGAGAGGGGCTGGTCCACGCAGCCACACCAGAGCAGGGCAGCCAAAGGAGATAAAGGGAAAAGGAAAGCCCAGATTTTGGGGGGTGGGGCCTGAGAGCAGACTGGCTGCAGCCAGTCCGGGGTGGTCAGCAGCCGGGGCTGCAGGTGCCGGCCTGGGGCCCTGGGGTGTCCTCCAGCTTCCTCTCCTCTCACGCCTTCTGTGTGCGCTGGAGCCGTTCTCCAAGTGCAACGTCACTGTCAAGGCTGGAAACTCAGAGAGGGGGCTCAGGGTAGGGTCCTGCAGCCCTGCAAGGCGGGTGTGGCACCAGGAGGCAGACCAAGTTGCAGTGAGGACTTGAACCCAGGCTGCTCTCAGCCTAGACTCCCACCCTGGGATCCTGGTCGTGTGACCCCGTCTCTGGACAAAGGGGCCTCCTGGGTTCCCATTTCAGAGATGCGCAAACCAAGGCCAGAGAGGCAGGTGGAGCAGCTCAGAGCCAAAGGACCGGGCCTTGCTGAAGTCAGGCCTGTTCACCTCTGCAACCCGCTGCGTGCACCCATTTCACAGATCAGGAAGCTGAGGCTCCAGACAAAGTGGCTCCCTGAGATGCCCTGGGGGTGGTCAGGGGTGGAGTCTGTGGCTCAGAACACAGCTGTGGCTGCCACGGCAGGACCGCCACTCCCCCATCCCTCCCCACTCCACCCCTGCACAGCCCATGCACTACTCCTGGCGCCATGCCTGGCTCTCGGGCCCTCCCACCCTGGAGTGCCCTCCCCATCTTTGAAGACTCAGCTGCTTGTCCTCTGCCCTCTGATAGTCCAGGCAAAAGTCGCTTCTCCTCTGGGCCTCCCGCGAGCTGTCCCCTTGCCCGGGTGATTCCCTCAGGGGGATCCAGCCTCCTGGCCTCCTGTCCCTGGGCTCAGGGGAGGCAGCCATGGGCCCCCAGTTGCTGAATCACCCCAGGCCTCCTACCGCCCTCTCCTCCCGCCTGTGACCTCTCAGCGGGGGGCACTGGTCACGTCCACCTGGGCCTGGCACCCGCATGGGGTGAGGGCCAGATGGCTGGGCTGCAGGCCCCACTCGGGGCTGTATCTGGGCCCGGCTGGGGGCCGTCGTAGTGAATGGCTGCGCTGTCTGGGCTGCCCACTGCCCCTCACCCCGGCCCGTGTGCTCATGTCCTGTGTGGGGCTTAGGTAATGGGCGGCGGGTGGCTGAGCGGGGACTCAGGCGAGGCCGGCCTGGCCCAGCTGCAGGATGAGCAGACTTTTCCAGGCCCTGCTGAGCGTCAGTCCCTCCCACCGTCTGGCCCAGCCGCCAAGGCAAACACGGGGCTCACCCCTCCGGTGCTGGGCCTGGGGGAAGCCTGGGGGAAGCCGGGGTCAGTGCATGGCCCCTTTGCCCAGCCCATGGGGAGTTAACCCTTCACACCATGCGGCTCTGACCTTGGCCTTGGGACACTGCAGGCGGTGGAATCGGTCCCTGGGCTTCCCCCAGAACTGCACAGGCTAGGGTCCCTGCTGAGCCCGCACCTCGGGCCAGGCCCACCCTCGGTCACAGGCCAGGTGGGAGATCTGAGACCTGGGAGGGAGAAGAGGGGGTCTGCGGGGGGGTGTTTGTGCACCCCCAGTTTCTAGCCCCGTTGCAGGCTGTGCCTTGGGTGTGGAGGCAGGAATTCTGGACACGTGGAGCTGCCCCAAGCCTGGAAGGCAAAGGACGTGAGTGGGGTCACACGGCTGGTCGGCCGCAGGGCCTGGGAGGAGAAGGAGAAAGAGAGGGGAAAGTAGAGGAAGAGGGGGGAAGGGGGGGGGAGGAGGAGGAGGAGGAGGAGGAGGAGGAGGAGGAGGAGGAGGAGGAGGGAGGCAGTAGTAACAGGCAGTGCCTTCATCAGGAATTGACAGGTGAGGGAGCCGAGGCGCAGCTGGGTGGAGCTGCTTGCCAGGGTAATGGCGCCCATTCACCGTGGGGCCTGGGTTTGCTCCCGCACAGCCCGGCCCCTACTGATGCCGCCCGCAGTTGCCCCGTGTGTCCCCAGTGCCCTCTCCGGCTGTGTCCGGGCCCTCTCTGACCTCAGTCCTGGGGCTTCGGGCAGGGAGCTCTCCTGGGGGTAAGCAGCTTGCAGACAATGAGGATGAGCCAGGGGCGGGGCTCTGCCTCTCATTTGCATCCGCAGGGGCGGGGCTCCTTTCCAGTAGGCCCCGGCCTTCATTCCCTGTTGGTGCTCTGTGGAGCTGTGGAGCGGAATTACCCCGGGCAGGGCAGGTGGGGGGGGTGGCTCTGCAGGGGGCATCCGGCATGGACTTTGTAGCCACAGGATCCCTCACTTGCCTCCCTTAGGGGGACCCCTGACACCTCCCACCCCCAACAGAGGCCTAGGAAGCAGCCCTGCCTGGTGGATTTGCAGAGAAGGGAGCCGCCCAGGGCTGGGGGAAACACAGATTCCTGGAGGGAGGCGCCTTCGCAGGCAGAGGGGTTGACTGGGATCACAGACTTCCGGGAGTTTAAGGACCCCAACCCCAAGCGGCAGCTGGGGGCGTGGCCTCCCCATCTAACCCCTGAGACCGCCGGCGTGAGCCAGAGCCAGGTGCCAGGCCTGTGTGAGAAACAGGGAAACACCCAGGAAGGATCCCGGAGCTGGGACTTAGGAGCCCAGCGGCCCAGAGCTACCCTTGAGGCTGGTGAACAGAGACCAAAGATGTGGGAGCTGAGGTGGGCGTGGCCTCTCAGAGACCAACAGCCCTCTGAGAACCCGGGTCCCCGTGGTTGGCATTGGGGGAAGGACACGCCCCTCACTGCCCCCTGGGCAGCCTGCCTGGGCGTTAGAGGACAATGGAGTGACCCCAGGCAGGAAGCAGCCAAAGGCACAGACACCTGCAGCTATCTTTCAAATTCCCAGGCGCGCGGGGGTGGGGGGGGTGGGGGGGTGGGGGGGATGCCTGCCCTTTAGTCCTGGTGCACCAGCAGGGCCCGCTCTCAGGGGCCCACAGGACCCAAGCTTCTTCGGCCATCCCCGCCTCCAGGGACCCCCGCCCCCTGTGCAGCCTCCGGAGTCTGCTTTGTTTAATGAGTTATGTCAAATGCTGACACACAGACACTGCCCATCCTCTGGTTCACTCCCCCAGAGCCTGTGATGGCCCAGGGCTGGGCCAGGCCCCAGACAGGAGCCAGGAACTCCACCCAGGTCTCCCACAGCAGTTACACCGGAGTCACTCCCAGGGTCTGCATGCACTTTCTCTTCCCATTCCCCTGGGAGCCCTTGTCCCCAGTGCCCCAGGGAAGGTGAGTGACAGCAGGAAGGCACCCACCTTGTACCCCCCCACCCCCTCCGAGTCCCCCAGGGGGCCTCAGTCCCCTCCCACAAGGGGATGTCGATCTCACGCTCATGAAGAAAGTTTGGGTTGGAGCCGGGGTCACTGTAACACCCCTCCTTCCAGGGAGGGCCCCTCCCTGCCCCCCACAGGGGTGCATCCCAGGGACCCCTTTGCCCACCGCCACCTCATGGTGACCCCGCAGGTTTAGGTCATGGTCTTTGTGCCAGCGGAACCCACATACTTCTCCCCCCCAGGGGACCCCTTAGTGGGCCGATCCCTGCCCCAGGAAACCAGGACTCAGGTGAGGCTGGCCAGCTGTCCAGGGTCGCCCAGCCTTCCAGGGCCGAGCCAGCGGCATCCCCACCCCCCAGGCCCGGTCTGCTCCTTTCTTGCAGAGAACCGAGAAAAATTCCCAGCTTTGTCCATTATCCACCCCTCCCCTTCCCGGTTTCCAATTTCGGGGAAAACTCCCTGGGCAGGGAAAGCAATCCCCCAAATAAATAAATAACGGAGGCACCGGGCTCCACCTTCCGGCCCTCTGGGTGCCTCTCCGGAGACCCCAGCCCCAGGAATTCCTTTTCGGGGGTGGGGGAAAATCTGCAGGAGGTGGGCGCCCAGCAGGGGCCCATTCACCTCCGCAGGGGGAGTGTTCGGGAGGCGGCAGCCTTGCAGCCCCCAGCTCCCCCAGGTCTCCGGGCAGGGCCGAGGGGGGCCCAGGCGCCTGTCAATGCAGCTTAGCAATGGGAATGTGCCCTCTGACCCTGCCTCCGCCTCCTGTTCGGAGCCCTGCCCCTGGGCCTTCGGGAAACAAATGGAGCTTGGTTCTGTCTGTGTGTGGCTTGAGAAGCCTTGGTTTGGGAAGGGGAGGGAGGAGAGGAGGCTTTTTTTTTTTTTTTAAGTCTTCTGAACTTCTGCAGGGTTTGGAGGACTTTTCTTTCCTGCTGGGAGAGAACCACTGATGGTGGGCGGGCGGGCAGGCGATGCCCGTGCCAGGGGGAGGGGCCCGGCCAAACGTCATGGCGGACCTGGGCGGCTGGTGCAGCCGTTAAAATCCCACGGAGGACAGCCACATGCCTGGCTGGTGGGCCGGGGTCTGAGTCCCAGGAGCTGATGCACAGCCCGGGAGGGAGGCAGCAGGGGACGACGGCTCAGGTAGTTGAGGCCCGGGTGAAGCTCCTGGCTGCAGCCTGGCCCAGCCCTGGCTCTCCAGGGCATCTGGGGAGTGACCGAGCGGATGGAAGATCTCAGTCTCTGTCTCTGCCCTTCAGATAAAACCAACAAATGCAAGATTTTAAAGCAGCCAAAGTAGCCCGAATCCCTGGCTCTGCCCCTCTTGGACTTGATGAGACCTTGCGCCCATCCAGCGTCGGGGCCAAGGGTCTCACACTGCGCGGCTCAGGCAACGGGCCCGCCCTGGGTTCCCTGTGCCCATCTCCATCAGGGGCAGGCAGGATGAGCAGTTCCGCCCCGGAGAGTGTCACAGCCGAGATGTAACGCCCCGAGCGGGACTGTGTGCCGATAAAACTTTACGTTCCGAAGCGGGCGCTGGGCTGGACTTGGCCCATGCTGAGCCCTGGTCTGGGCCCAGGTCCTTGGTGCCCCTAGGGGAGGGTGGGGGGTGCAGGGCTGCCTAGGGAGTGGCTTGCGTGCGTCTGAGGGTCCGTCACTGCCCTCTGAGCCCCGGATCCCGACGCTGTGACTGCAGACAATGGCAGCGGACCGGTGAGGGGTGCCGACCGAGCACTGGCTGGCGCCGGGGCCACCAGTCGCTGCTCCCACGTCTTTCCCAGCCTGCCCTCTGGGTCCATGATGAGCAAGAGGAAGCAGCGCAATGCTTCCGGCGTGCGCACCAGGGCTGGAAGCCCTCCCCTCTGAGCCCTCCGCCGGGCTTCTCACCCTCATCGCTCGCGGTCACTGCTGCAGCCGTCTAATGACTGCTCAGCCCGAGACAGTCCCACACAACTCCCGCTTCCCTTGCCTGCCATCAGCCTCTCCTCCGTCAGCCTCCCCCCTCCCAGCTAATAGCACAGCTCGCCACCCAGGGGCTCAGCCTCTCCCTGAGACTTGTGCCAGGTCCCTGTCCCACCCACCACATCCCCTCTGTACCCCTTGCCCACAAACACCGGTCACCATCTTTTCCACCACTCCCCGGGCGAGCGCTCATGTGTTGCTCCGCCCCCAAGGAGGTGGAGTCTACTTTGTCCCGCCTCTGAGGCTGGGTTCGGCCATGTGACTCCTTTCAGCCAATAGAAGGCTGTGAAAGTGACTGCTCCCGCCTTCAGAAGCCTGGCAGCTTCCGCTTCCACGCGGCCCTGGGGAGCGGCCGGGCGCCATGACTGCTGAGCCCGAGGCACGGGGTGCAGTGCAGCGAGTGAGGGTTGAGTGGCTGGTCGTACACAACAGACACCCGGAAAGTCTCCTCCGGGCCCTTCCTGTCGTCTCCTCCGCTGTTGTTTTTTCTGGAATCTTCCCTTCACGTCTATCATCCGCGGGAACAGCCCCGGCCCGCCTTGCAGGCTGCGGTCCTGGGGACCCGCGGGCCTTGCTCACGCATCTCAGATTCGTTCGGAGCCTTCAGTAGCAGCTCCCTGCACTTGGAGCAGAATCCATCCTGCCCCAGAAAAATCTATAAATAAGAAGCAGCAGCAATGGGGCGGGCGCTGTGGTGCATTGGGTTAAGCGGCTGCCTGGGGTGCCGCCATCCGGGATCGGAGCACCAGTCCCGGTCCCCGCGACGGCGGCCCAAGCGCTGGGGGCCCTGCCATCCACCGATGGGGTTCCGGGTTCTGGCTTCGGCCTGGCCGAGCTCCGACTGTGCCACCTTCCCGGGTGCATCAGCAGGGAGCTGGGTCAGAAGTGGAGCAGCCGGGACTCGAACCTGTGCTTGTAGTGGGTGCTGGCGGCACAAGCAGTGGGCCACAAGCCGGGTCCCAGGAAGGACCACGGAGTTTCCTGCGCCGGTTCCAGAGCTCACAGCCTCAGCCACAGCTGCCACCCGAGGCCTGTGACCAGGGCAGCAGCTGCCTCCCGCTGAGCGCCTGCGCAGGGCTCCTTCCCTGTGGGAGCCTTGGCCTCTCCCCTGCACCGGGATCATAAGGCGCTGGCCATGGAGATGGTGAGACGGTGGGCATGGGCCAGCAGCGCGGGGCGATGACCGCCGTCCTAGGGACCCCCTACCATGTGGGATGGGACAGAGCCATGTGTGTGTCTCTCTCTCCGAGAAACAGGTGCAGACAACTAAGGCCATGAACATGGTGATTCTTACTGCACTGATGGGGAGCGGCGCCGGGGAGGGCAGGGGCCCCTGCCTAAGCCAAGAACGAGGAGGAAGAATTGTGGGACTGGAACCCGGGTCTGGGCAGAGCCGGCCCTCTCTGGGACATGCCGAGGTGCCCTCGAATTCCTTCTTGCTTTCGGTTCCAGGAGTTCCGGGAGCACCTGCTGTGGGCGTGGCCTGTGCCGGCTGCCCCGCGTGGGGTCCCGGCCCCCAGGCCTGGGGGCTCCCGGAGCTTTGTCTTCCCCGGGCCCTTTCTCTGGTAATAGACTTGTACTGACTGCTTGGTTCTCTGGGCTGCGGTGTATTTGTGGTTTTTTTTCTTTTATTCTGAAAAGAAATTAAAACTCTATTGTGTGTCCTTAAGGAGGCGGCCGGGAGGCACGGTGCGATCAGCCGCACGTCCCGCGTCCCAGTGCCTGCCTGGAGTCCTGGCTGCTGCCTGCTCCCAGTGCCAGCTCCCTGACAACGCGCCTGGGGACGGCCGGGGAGAGCCAAGGACTTGGGTCCCTGCCGCTCAGGTGGGCGAGCAGGATGGGGCTCCTGGTGCTGGATCTCAGCCTGGCCCAGCTCTGGCTGTTTCAGCCGTCTGGGGAGTGAACCAGCAGATGGAAGACCTCTCTCTCTCTCTCTCTCTCTCTCTCTCTCTCTCTCTCTCTTTCCCCCCTCCACCCCCGTCACTCTGCCTTTTGAATAAACATATAAATACATCTTGAAAAGTGGAGCAGCTGTCATCGTCACTGCCCCACTGTTGCTACGCGAGTGACCCGGGCACTGGTTGCTGCCTCCGCTATGGCTGCTTGCGCTGTTCCCGCTCTCAGCCTCGCTCAGCTGCTCAGCCAGGTGACCTTGCTCAGCGTCTGTCCTCCGGCTCTCTGGGTGGGTGCAGAGAGAACCTGGCCACCAGGATCCCTGGGTACTGCTCTGCCCCGGCTCTCCATCCGCTGTGTGACCTGGGGCACCTGAGTTGTGCTCTCTGATCCTCCGCTTGCAACGTGTTGTCTGGATATATCTGGGAGACTGGCAGGCCTTTGAGACAACAGGAGAGTGACTCCTGGGTAGCTCCCTTCACCTCCCCAAGGGCCTCATCTTACATGGGCATCCTTCAAACACCGGATGGAAAACGGAACGCAAAGGAACAGTGACTTTGCTACAGACTTTGTGGAGAGAGCTCGGTACCTAGAACTAGGCAGTGTCTTGAGCCGCCCGCAAATGCCCTTGAATCGTCATCCCGTTCTCCAAGCACTTGCGGCAGAACCTCGTAGGCCACCGGCACCTGTGCACCTGCACCTCAACGCTGGCCGGCGCTTTTACGTGAGTCACTGTGTGCGCGTACATGCATGTGTGCATGTGTGTGTGCTTGCATGCTTGTGTACATGTATATGCATGAGTGTGCACACATGTGTCATATGTACCTGTGTGTGCAGGTACACGTGCATAGGTGTGTAGGTGTGCGCACACATCTGTGTATGTGTGCAAGTCTGCATCTACATGTATGTGCATATGTACGTATGTGTGCATGCATATATGAGTATGTACATGTGTGTGCATGTGCATATGCAGGTGTGCGTGTGCACACATGTATCACATGTGCAGGTGCATGCCTGTGTAGGTGTGTGCAAGTGTGTGCGCTGGCATGCATGTGTGTATGTACATGCATGACTGTGCATGCAGGTGTCGTGTGTTAATGCGTGTGCAGGTGCACGTGCATATGCATGTAGATGTGTGCACACATATGTGTATGTGTGTGCAAGTCTGAATATACATCTATATGCACATGTACATGTGTGTGCATGCATATAT
Source organism: Sylvilagus floridanus (assembly GCA_949820135.1). Lineage (NCBI taxonomy): Eukaryota > Metazoa > Chordata > Mammalia > Lagomorpha > Leporidae > Sylvilagus > Sylvilagus floridanus. Next base: position 163,027,809 of record OX463233.1, read on the forward strand.
GAGTACACACATTGTGTATGTGTGCAGCATGTATCGCGTGTGCACGTGCATGTATGTGTAGGTGTGTGCATGTATGTGCTTGCATGTGTACCTGTATACCTGTATGTGCATATGTATATAGGTGTGTGCCTGCATAGGTGTGTACACGTGTGTTTATGTGCATATGTATGTGTGCATGCATGTGCCCATGAGTGCATATATGTACACACGTATATACACGTGCGTGCATATATGTACATGTGTAATGTGTATATATGTATGTGTGCCTGTGTACATGTGTGTGGGGTGTTTCTGTGCAATTGATGCCAGTGGACATAGATTCCCATTACCTTCACCACTAAAGCACACTGGCCCCGCCCCCATGGAGGCCCCTCATCTTCCCCCTTCCAGGCCACGCCCATGCCCTGCCCGCCCCAAGCCCAGGTGAGGATCCCTGCTCCCTCTGAAGTGCTGAGAATGCGCACCTCCCGACGACCACCGGCTCCTTTGTTTTATGTGGATGCCATCTGGTCCTGGCCCCTGACCTCTGACCCCTGACCTCCATCCACTGGGCGGCTCTCGGGCATTTGGCCCAGCAGCTGAGCCGCCCACGTCCCTACCTGGTGCAGTCGCTGAGTTCAAATCCCAGCTCCTGCCGCCCACGCGGGCGCCGTGCCAGGCACTGGCCCGGCCGTCCTTGACTGTCGGGGGCATTTGGGGCTGAAGCCGCTCTGGTCCGGGCCCAGCTCTCAGCCCCCCGGCCCTCTGCGCCTCAGGTTACAGCAGCAACCACACATCCAGGGTTCTGCCTCCATCTGCTCTCATCGCTGCCTGTGCTCACGGGCAGACGGGGAAACTGAGGCCCAGCAGGTTGGCAGGGAGCCCCTGAGTGCAGCTGCCTCCCCTCCCCAGCGATCCCCAGCCAGCAGCAAAACCAGGCTAAATGCCTCCCGACCTCCCTCAGCCGCCTTCCTTGGGTGGCGTCTGGCTGCGTGCCAGCCTGGGCACTGGGCCTGGGTCCCTCCCCGCTCGCTGGGGACCTCGGTCTCTGATGTGTCCTCCCCGCCCTCCCCAGCCCTCCCCAGCCCTCCCCGGTCCTCCTGACTCCCCCTGGCCCCCAGCAGGGCCAGTGGAAAAGCTGATGCCATGGCGCCTCTGCGAGGGGAGTGGCGATGGCAGTGGCGGGCAGGTAGAACAGGACCCGGACCAGGTTTCGATGCCGCCAGCCCGAGCTGCCCAGGCCCGGCCCCCGTCAGCTCAGGGCGCAAGGGGTGGGGGCGCAGAGCCCCCTGTGTCAGCAGACCCCGATGTCGGGGAGCTGCCCCGCCCGGCCTCGGGAATGGAGAGCTTGTCCAGGACGCGGTCTGGCCACCGAGAGCAGGAAAGTCCACACCATCGTCTCCAGACACCGCGGCTGCGGGCCCTGCCACTCAGACGGGGGGGGCGGGGCTTGGCACCTCTCCCCCTCCAGAGCACTTGGGTCTCCCACTTAGGGAAATGATCAGATAATCCGTGGGGTCCGGCGGGCGGGGGCAGGGCGAGTGGAGACAGGGCTGGGCGAGCCATGTGGATCCTATTCCCGAAGCAGTGGGAAGCAGAGGGCCGGAGGACAGGACCGTGCGGCCCTGATGGGAGATGATTTGTGTTCTTAAAACTGTCGCTCTGACCGCCCTGGGGAGGGCAGGGTGGGCATGGGTGGCTGCTGGAGACACCCCCCCCAGTTATCTGGAGCGGGGGAGGGGGAGGGGCGGGATCTTGGGCAGGGGGGAAGCCTGGAGAGTGGAGAGGAGGCCGTGGTTGGGGGGGGGAGGGGTGGTAAGGATGGGGGGTGCGATCAGGCCACGCCTTGGAGGTGACAGGAGCTCCCAGGAGAGCCGGGCAGGCCCCAGCCTGGGATGGAGCCCCGGCAGCCCGAAGGTGAGGCCCCCCGGCAGAGGAGAGCTGTGCTGGGACCGGGGCTCCGTCTGGAGAGTGTGGGTCCAGAGGGGAGGGGCCTGGCGGGTTGGGGGGTGCTGGCTGAAAGACCCCAGGGAATTGGGCACCACGCAGGCACCGGTGACCCCCGCAGGAGCACTGTCCTGGCTTAAGTGTCCGTGTTTCCCAGGAGCGTGGGCCTCTGTGTTGGGAGGGAGCCTGGTGGGCGGCCCTTAGGTTGAAGGTGGGGACTGTGCCTCCCCCCCCCCAGGACTCAGGGTGATTCTCCTGAGTCTCTGGCTTCTGGGGTCTCCCAGTGATCATCCTCCTGTATTGCGGCCGGCTAGGAGGGGCACGGCCAAGGTGGTGGGGGAGGGGGAGGCCGGCCAAGGACTTTGAGCTGTGAGGTCCCTGAGTTAGCCGGCCTCAGGTATTTGGTGACAGTCACAGAGCACGAACGGACGCACGTCACAGTGACAAAGGAGCCAGGAGCAGACGTCCGTGCCTGTGGAAGGTCTGTGGGTGGTGGTGGAGGTGTTGTCTGGCACTGGGGCGGGGCAGGACCACCTACACACCTGCCAGGAAGTGGCCCCAGCAGGCCGGCTCGGAGGTGGCACCAGGATCCCTACCCCTTGGCGTCCTCGTCCCTGTGTGTCTCCCTTCCCTTGAGTGTGAGCGGAACTTGTGACTTGCTTTTAGTCGGCTCGGGGTGGCAGAGGGGACAGTGTCACTTGTCACTTACAATTAGAACAGCCTTTCTCTCTCTCCTCCTGTGGCCGGCATGGAGTGACCAGGCTCCTGTGAACCCGCGGCTGCAGAGAGCGCCTCCTGCTGACGCCTTAGGGGCCTGGGAACAGATCCTGCCCCAGTTGGGTCTCTGATGAGGATTTCTTAATCACAGCACAAATAAATCATAAAGAAAAAATGAATTATATTGGTTATGTTAAAATTAAAACTTCTTTTCAACCAACGTCATCATAAATAAATCGTTATAAATAAGTCATAAGAGAAAGACTACAAAAAGATATCTGAACACATATAATTGAGAAAGGATTGAATGTATAATATGTAAAGAGCTTTTGCAAATCAAGAAGAATCCCCACCACCCCACAGACAAGTAGACAACCAGAATGTGACCAGTTTGCAGTGGAGAAAACTCACATGACCAACACTCCTGGATACTGGTGGACCTTAGTTGTAAACAGGAAGTAGAAGCAGAAAGCCCAGGTGATGCCACCATGGGATTGCAGCTGCTTGCTGGGGGGGGGGCGTGGGTTGGCACAGCCATGTTGGAGCGTTCCCCGGCCTATGCCACCTGAGCTGACAGCTGGAGCTGTCTGGGAGTGCTCGCCTGCCCCCCAAGGGGACACAGCAGCATGTCAGTGAGTGACAAGTGCTCCCGGGGTAGCAGGCCAGGGCAGCAGGTGCAGCTGGCTCTGCCTGGGCCGTGCAGAGTTCCCCTCATCTGGAGGGGTGATGTGCCGAGCCCCCTGGGGAATGGGTGGCCTCCAGCATCTCCTGGGTGTTCCCCGGTGCACCTGCACCTACGATAGGGTCAGTCCATGACGTCAGCTTAGCTACAAGCGTTGATAACAAGACAGAACAATCGCAGTGGTCCATCGTCATAAAAGTGATGGGGGTGTGGTCACTCTCAGCTCTACCTGAGTGTGTTGAACAGAGGAGTGATGGAGTGGGAGTGCCAGGGCATTCACCACACTTCTCAAAGGTTCTTTTGGATGATGCTGTTCTAGAAAGTTCTAGAAATTTCCATAGTGATGTTTAAAACAGCTGGGGCTGGAAGGTGAGCACAGGAAGATGGGAGGTTAAGGCTGCTTGTGGGGAGTTTGGCGAGGGAGGGAAGCAAGGAGGAGGAGTTGGGGGATTTGTGGCTGTGAGGGGGGTGTCTGAGTGTGAAGGGGCCAGATCAGGAGATGGGGTGGTGAGGATGGAGGCCCCCCAAGCCCTCACCCTCAGGCTGCCGCTGGTGCAGATGAACAATGCCTGCCGGGCCCGTCGCAGGCCTTTGGAAAACATATTAATCACCTTAACAAATATTAGCTCACCACAGCCATAAACAGTCTCTAGGATCTCCTCTTCGCGGCTGGATTACAGTGAGAAATATGTTAATACGGCGCCTAATTGATTGTGTTTGAGCAATTCCGTTATGTCTGTAAGCGTTCCGGGCAACATCGCTCAGCCTCAGAGCCCATAGTCTCCTGACAGTGCAGCGGCCCCCACCCTGCCCGTGTCGGGGAAAATCCTCCAGGGGGGCCGAGCTTGCGGCTGCGCATCTGAGGGGGGGCATTCAGGGGGCAGGCAAGCCAGCAGAGAAACAGAGCGGAGGTAGAGAAAGAGACAGACAGACAGACCTTCCAGCTGCTGCCTCCCCCAGGGGTGCTGGGTCAGGCCAAAGCCGGAAGCCAGGAACGCTATCCAGGTCTCCCACCGGGGAGGCAGGGACCCAGGTCCTTGGGCCATCGCCTGTTGGCTCCAAGGGCGGGGCAGCAGCAGGGTGCTGGGGCCATGGGTGGGGTTGGGACCTGGATTCAGCTCCTCTGACATGGAACATGGAACACGAATGCATTCATCACTAGGTGGATGCCAACCTCCAGAACCCGTTGCTTGCTGCCCTTTTTGGAGTGCACTTTGCAATGGCGTGGCCCGTGCAGATGGGGAAAGGCATGAGCGTTTTTAAAAAGTGATTCTTCTATCTCGCTTTTTGATTGAAACGTGCCAAGTGTGCATGCCCATGGAGCACAGTGCGTTAATTCACTATAGGTGCACGAGGTAAAACATCCATTCTGGGCTGATCATTTCCATCTCTTTAACGTTGGGAAACACTGGACTTCTCTCCTCTCTCTTTTTTAAGGATTTATTTATTTGAAAGAAAGAATGAGAGAGAGAGAGAGAGAGAGAGAGAGAGAGAGAGAGAGAGATCTTCCATCTGTTGGTTCACTCCCCCAATGGCTATAACAGCCATGACTGAGCCAGGCTGAAGTCAGCTTCCTGGAACTCCATCCAGGTCTCCCACATGGGTGGCAGAGACCGGAGCACTTGGCCATCCTTGGTGGCTTTCCCAGGTGCATTAGCAGGGAGCTGGATTGGAAGCGGAGCAGCCAGGACTGTGATATGGAATGCCAGGAGTCACAGGTGGCAGGTGAACCCCTGTGCCACAAGTGCTGGCCCCCGCACATACGTTTTCATAATCAAGGGTGGAGCCAGGTTTCGGGGAAGACCCACAAGAGGCAGAGCCCTGGCTGCTGGGCTCTGTGTGGGAGGAGCAGCTCACATGCCCTTGGAACCACTCCATACTTTTAAGCCCGTGCGGTGACTTTATAACCAAGGACCAGAGAGCAGCTTAAAAACCCAGGGGTTGACTTCCCTGGGTTAAGTGTCTATGAAACCCCCCCAAACGTTTTCCAACATCCCCTCTCTCCCACAGGCAGCCTCAGGCCTAGCCCGGGGGCCCCCAGAGAACCTGAGCCAGCCCAGCTGCTCGGCAGACACAGCGTGGCCCCCTGCAAAGCCGGCTGTGAGGCCAGACAATGCGCTCGCCCGACAAAGGGCCCTTTGTCCCTTTCCTGCTTGTCTGCAAGGAGCCCCAAGACCCAGCCTCTCCACTTACAGCCCCGAGGACACTCCCCGGTGGCTGGCTGAGCCCCCGGGCAAATGTCCCTGCTACCCGGATCACCTGTGGGGGCTGGCCAGGGGCCCTTCCTTGCTGACGGTGGTCTGCGAGTTTCATCTGGCCTGCATGGTGCGTGGTGAAGCCCTCGGGAGCCAGGCAGCTGCTTGTGGCAATTCTGGGCCAGTGGCTGAGGGAGCAGGGCAGGGGGTTTGGGAGCCTCAGTTTTCCTATCTGTGAGATGGGGTGATTGCCGTGCCTGTCGGTCCCAGAAGCTGTGGGGTGAGATTCAAACCAGATGAATGTGAACTGCTGGCTCGGGCTAAGGTACCTTGGAAAATGCAAGGTAGGGTGTGTGTGTGTGTGTGTGTGTGTGCGCGTGTGCGAACAGGAAGCAAGAAGGGCGGAGCCGCCTGGCAGGTCCCCAGGTGATTCAACACCGAGTCAGTCCCCGGAAACGAAAACACGTCTGTGCTCGGAGCCGGCTGCGGAGCGTTCCGGGCATCCGTGTGCACCCCAGGCAGAGCGCATGACAGGTCATCAGGCCGTGCAGGAGCAGGCGACAGAACAGGCCCTGGGTCAGCACCGTGCCACGCCTGCCGGCGACAAGCTCTGTGAACCCCGGGAAACCTCATGCCGCCCCAAGACGCCGCACATGGCTGAGTCTGCGCATGTGCCGACCTGCAGAGACGGGGGATGGACTCGCGGGGCTCAGAGGGTGGCAGGGGGAGGGGCAGGGGTCCGCTGCTTTTTGGGGTGACGGCTGTGCGTGAAACTTGGCCCTGGCATGCTTGGGAGTCCCGATCTGTGGCTACACGAAGAGCAGTTGTAGTGTGCCCCGCCAGGGCGTGAGCGCGGGAATTACTGTATCGCAATGCTGCTACACTGGAGCTGCTATTTAAAAATGCAGCCTCAGGGGCCGGCGCTGTGGCGCAGTAATGAATCCTCCGCCTGCAGCGTCGGCATCCCATATGGGCACCAGTTCTAGTCCTGGCTGCTCTGCTTCTGATTCAGCTCTCTGCTGTGGCCTGGGAAAGGGTAGAAGATGGCCCAAGTCCTTGGACCCCTGCACCTGCGTGGGAGACCTGAAGAAACTCCTGGCTCCTAGCTTCAGATTGGCTCAGCTCCAGCTGTTGTGGCCATTTGGGGAGTGAACCAGTGGAGGGAAGACCCCTCTTTCTCTCTCTGCCTTTCAAATAAAACAGAAACAATCTTGAAAGCAGTGGCTCTATTCTATTGCTTGGGGGATAATGAAGATACCGTGTACACCTTTGGTGTCGATGCCGTTTGCTGATCGGAGTATCTTGGATTCGTGCTTGCTGGAATCCACAGGTGCAGAGCCCACAGAGACAGATGGATGCCGACTGCTGGAGATCGACATGGGCCTGCCCTGTGCACACGCAGCCCCGGTGTGCGTTCTGCCCTGCTGTCAGCGTTGGTCGCGTTGACAGGTGAAGTGGCCCGAAGTCCCTGGGGGACGCAATGGCAGGAGGATGCACAGGGACCTGGGGATCAGGCCCGGGGCACCTCAGCTCTCACGCTCTGTCTGTGTTTTCATATCAGCTCTGCAGGGTGGGGGCGGGCCTGTGCCCACTTTGCGGATGAGACCATTGAGGCTGAAGGGCTGTGAAGGCTTAGTCCTGCAGCCAAGAGAAGGCAGATGAGGATTTGAACCCACGGCCTGGGCTAACAGCAGAGCAGATTCATTTGGCTTAAGAGACTAAGGCGTGAATTTGTCTATTTTTATTTAACTGAAGGGCAGAGTGACACAGAGAGACAGAGAGAAGACAGAGAGATCTTCCAACTGCTGGGTCACTCCCCAAATCCTGCTGCTCCCGGGGAGTGCATTTGCGGGGAGCTGGATGGGAAGTGGAGGCTGACTTCATCCCGGTCTCCCCTCTATGGGACGTGGGAGTCCCAGGAGTTGTGGCTCAGCTCCCTGCCCCCAGCGCCTGCCCCGTGACCTCCCCTGTTTGCCTTTTGTCACTGAAGCAGCTTCCTGGCCAAGGCCTCAACTTGCTCATCTGTGATATGGGGGCAGCTCTGCTGCTTGCAGCCAATGCTAGGGGTTCATGGGGGCGGGGGTGGGTGGGTAGGGCTGTGTCAGCAGTGGTGGAGCTCCGTGGGTGCAGGGCACGCTGTGGGGGCCCACTCACTGCCCCTGGGCTCCCACTGTCCCCATGCAGATCTTCCCCAAGGCCTCCAATCCGATCAAATGCCAGCAAGTTGGCTCCCGGGCCATGCCATGGCAGGTGTATAAGCCCCCCAGCCCCCTCATTCCCAGACTGGACACCGCCTGGGGCGGTTCCCAGGAGGCGGTGCCCCTTGCTCTGCCTTGCTGCCCCGGCACCCCCTGCGCTGGCTTCTAGTCTCAGTCCCCAGCCCTGTCCACTGGCGGGAGGGGGCCGATCCCGTGAGCCGTGACCTGCGTGTTCCTCTGTCTTCCCGCACCCCAACAGGGAGGTGAGGGCATGCCTCACCGCAGACTCTGGGACTGGGGTGGGCAGACAAAAAGGTGATGGGGGTGATGGGGGACAGCCAGGAGGGACGAGGAGAAGGCTGCAAGGCTGGCAGGCAGGCGGCAGGTGGGCTGAGCCCCCGCCGTGAGGGGCTTTGGGCCTGTCGGTTCTGTCGCGGGAGAGGAGCGTTCACTTCCTGCATTCTTGAGCCCACGCCAAGACTTCCTCCGTGTTGTTTTCCTGACCCACAGAGGCCTCCCGGCACCCCGCCTCCTCCCGGCTCCCCCAGCTTCTCCCACCTGGCCCTGAGTCACCTCACTGCTGCCAGCCTGCAGGCCCCAGGGTGTTTTCCAAGAGGGGAGCCCAGCCCATGTCGGGAGGAGACATGGAGCAGGAGCTGACAGCACCTGGCTGGGGAGGGGGGGGAGGAAGAGGGTGGCGCTGGTAGGAAGAGGCCCCGGGGGAGGGGGAGCACCTGCTCTGGCACTCCCTGCTGGGTGACCCAGGGCAGGTAGCCGACCCTCTCTGGGCTCTGTGTCCATAAGGAGCTTGAGTGCATCTTCTGCCTGCTGGTCCCGGTGCGTTGTGTCTGAAGAGCAGCGGGACTTGGCAGGGTCACTGAGGCTGGGGGTTCCCTCTGTCTCTCCCTCCCCGCGTTCCTTCACCCCTCCCACTCTGGGTCTAGCCCCTACAGTGTGCTGAGGACAGGATGATGGCCAGACCTGTTGGTGCCTTAGGAGCCCAGCATGGCTAGAGACAGACAGGTGGCAGTGGTCGCCTCGGGAGGCAGTCCCGGGCACCTTATTCATCGCTGCCACCTTGTCTGGAGTGCCATGGACACCTGACTCCATTGACTTTCCAGAACCTTCTACAGGCCAGGTAAAGAAATGAAGGGTGGGGCTGACGCTGTGGTACAGTGGCTAAAGCTTCCACTTGCGTCCGGGGCATTTCATATTGGTGCCGGTTCAAGTCCCGGCTGCTCCACTTCCAATACAGTTCTCTGCTGTGGCCTGGGAAAGCAGTGGAAGATGGCCCAAGTCCTTGGCCCCCAGCACCCATGTTGGGGACCCAGAAGAAGCTCCTGGCTCCTGGCTTTAGATCAGCACAGCTCCGGCTGTTGTGGCCAACTGGGGAGTGAACCAGCAGATGGAAGACCTCTCTCTCTCTCTCTGCGTTTCAAATACATGAACAAATCTTTCAAAAAATAAAAGATGCTCTTAGCAGAGGAGGGAAGAAGAGATGATGTCCCCTAACGTGGTGTTTTAAGCAAATCGACTCATTCGTCCTGCGGACAACCGTGAGGCACAGGGAAACCAGGAGATGCATCCACGGTCACACAGCTTGTCCACGCTGGTGTTTGAACCCCAGAAGCCTGGCTGCTGAGTCTGCAGTGCTCCCCTGCTTCTCACCGTAGGGTTTGGAGCTGAGACCCCAAGATCCTGCTCCGGGGTGGAGGAGAGGGAGAGGGAGAACGTGTTCACTTCACTAAATGCCTCCTGCTCTCAGGCGACTGTCACCTAGCAGACAGTGAGGACAGTCAAATGCGGCTGGCACCTGCACTTGACCTTGGGTCTGTGCTCACAAGTGGTGAGACCAGAGCTCACAGAAACAAATCATCAGTGCACCGGCTGCAGTGCCAGCTGCCTCTTGTCAGCCTTGCACGGGGGCCCACTTGGGGCGGCCGCAGCCACTAGCTCAAGTGCCTTCTCCAGGACACTTCTTGGAGGACCTTGGGGTCAACAACCCAGGCTTCCCAGCAAGGGCTGTGTGTGTGTGTGTGCGCGTGCGCGCCGTGCTGGTGTAGAATCTACCAGTCCACCAATGCACCTTCGTTATCATTCTTTGCCCTCCTGCAAAGATTTCTCTTGCTTTAATATATCTAATTTTATTGTTGCTTAAATATATCCCCATGAGATGTCCCCAGATCAGTGCTTTTCAACCAACATGTCTTTCTGGTGGCCTTGGAAATAAATTCAGAGCCAAACTCCCAAATTTCTTTCCCTTCGTTCCTTTTTCCACTCTCTCCCCCTGTCTTAGTCTGTTATGTGCTGCTGTCACAGGTCACCTGTCTGGAGGATGGGTGGATGGGTGAATGGATAGATGGATGGGTGGATGGGTGGATGGATGGATGGGTGGATGAGTGGATGGGTGAATGGGTGGATGGGTGGATGGATGGATGGGTGGATGAGTGGATGGGTGAATGGGTGGATGGGTGGATGGGTGGATGGGTGGATGGATGGATGGGTGGGTGAGTGGATGGATGGATGGGTGGGTGGGTGGGTGAGTAGATGGGTGGATGGGTGGGTGGGTGGGTGAGTGGATGGGTGGGTGGGTGGGTGAGTGGATGGATGGATGAGTGGATGGGTGGGTGGGTGGGTGGGTGAGTGGATGGGTGGATGGGTGGGTGGGTGGGTGAGTGGATGGATGGATGAGTGGATGGGTGGGTGGGTGGGTGGGTGAGTGGATAGATAAATGGATGCCTAGGTGGGTACAGGGGTGAATGGGTGAGTGGCTACATGGATGCACGGATGGAAGGAAGGCTCAATCGCTCAACCAACAAAATGGATGATGAATGTGTGAGCAGGTCGATGGGTAGATGACTACATGGAACCCAGTCTCATGGTAATGAACCACTCACGTGAAAGCAGCATTAATGGGTTCGTGGGGGCTCAGCCCTCATCACCTCATCCCCTGTTCATGTCCCCATCTCTACACAGTTGCCTTGGGGTTACGTTTCCAACAGTTGAGCTAGGAAGGAGGCATTCAAACCCTAGCACCCTCCTCCACCCAGCTGGCCCTGAATCACCCTGTTCTGTGCATCCACGTCTGTCAGGCCCCAAGGAGACAGGATCCACGGGAGTCGTCCTTGCCTTCAGCAGGCTGCCAGTCTTTTAGGAGAGACAGGTAGACCAGATATCCTCATGTAGTGGGGACCCTGGGGGCAGGAAGGGACGGAGGGTATCCATCCCTGCTGGGAGGAATTTGCCAGCAACTGTCAGGAGGTGGAAAGGGGAGGGGGACGGTGTCTTGGGCAGAAGGTGCCACAGAGGCAAAGGCAGAGAGGCAGGGAATCAGCTCGAGTCATGACTGAGTTGTGTGTGTGTGCGTTGGGGTTTGCAGGGCTGAGATGGGAGACATGGCTAGGACTCAGCCCTGCAAGCAACTTGCAGTGGGCGAGGGAGGTCAGATGAGCAATTCAGGGCTAGCGCTGGACAAGGAGCCCAGAGACACGGCTCGGCTCTGCTGCTCCAGAGAGGCACTTCCTCACTGACGGCTTCTCGCTGAACCTTGGTCTTTCCAGCTGCAGGCGCGGAGGTGTGTTCTCTTGTCCCACGAGGTGCTCCTGCCTCCAACCCTCGGCGCAAGTCGGGGTGCCCCCTCCTTTTCCCTCCCAGGATGCTCCCCAGCTCTAAAACCCTGTGAAGGTGCTGACCCCTTAGACGCCAGCCCACTCAGAGAGACGTTGATCTGGTCCCTGTGGGTCCTCCCGTGGCCTGGGGGAGGGCGCCTGGGGGTGCCACTGCTCACCATCTAATTGATTCTGATCTTATTCTCACAGGAAGTAATGTCATTCTGAAAGCCCAGTGTGATTATCAAAACTCAATGCTAAGTTTTTCATTATTAAAACACCCCGTGGTTGATTATTAATTCATTAGACAAATTCGGATTATATCACTCAATAATGAATGTGCAGGCAGGAATCGGGCAGCATGGTCACCGAGAGGCACATGGCAACCACAGGAAGCCGTGGGAGGCCAGGCGATGGAAGCGGGTGAGGTGGCAGACACAGGACGTGTCATGAGGAGCGACAGGTGCTTGTGTAACCATGAGACCGGCTGTGCGGTGACTTTCCTTTAACCACTGACTCAGGGATCACATATGATGGGCTTACTGTGTTAGGGACCGTGAATAACTTAGCACTCAAATCTCAATTACTGTTTGGTGGTCCTTGGGATTTCTTTCCGTCTGCCTATATGTTAACCACTCATCCATTCACCACCCAGCCATCCAACATTTCATTCACCTACCCACTTACTCATTCATCTGTTATCCACTCCATCCATCTGTCCATCCATCCATCCATCCATCCATCCATCCAGTCAGCCACATAGCCACTCACACATCCACCCATCTACCTGCTAACACACCTGTCCACCTACCCATCCATCTAGGCATATACCCATCTACCTATTCACCCCATACTTTGTTATCCATTCAATTGATTGATCCATACATACGTCCATCTGTCTGTCCATACATCCATGTGTCCCCATGTCACTCACCACCATCATCCATCTATGCACCTACCACCCATTTAGTCATGTAGCTGCCCATCTACTCATCCATCAACCATCTATCCATCCACTCACCCATCTATCCACCCATTCATCATTCATCCGTCTATCTGTCCATCTGTCCGTCCATCCATCCACTCACCCATCTATCCACCCATTCATCATTCATCCGTCTATCTGTCCATCTGTCCGTCCATCCATCCACTCACCCATCCATCCATCTACCCACCTATCCATTTGTCCATCTGTCCATCCATCCATCATCCATCCATCCATAATCCATCTGTCCGTCCATCTATCCATCCATCCATCCACATAGCCACTCACCCATCCACACTTCTACCCAACTGCCCATCCGTCTGCTCTTCCATCCATCCATCCACACAGCCGCCCAAGCACCTACTCACCTACCCACCCACCTCTCCAGCAGCTGCCTGTCCACCCATCTCTTCACCTCCCACCCACCGCCATACCCACCATGCATTGTTATGGAGCTCTCTGTTCTAAGTATGTAAAGTCCAAGGAGAACCACAGTGTGGCCTCTGCTCTCAAGGGGACTACAGGAAGGAGCCGTGTGTGCGGGGCCTGCTATGTGTGCTGTGTATTTTGAAGTGGGGGGAAGGGCAGGGAACTGTAGACGCATAGAAGGAGCCTGACTTCGCTGGGGGGAGGAATCAGGGAGGGCTTCCTGGAGGAAGAGCTGTGTCGCTGAGAGGGAAGGGGGAGGAGCAGGCCAGGAGGAACGAGCTGCAGGGCGGCAGAGGTCTGACGTGTGTGTGCGGGTATGCGGTGCGGACACGGCTGGCGCGGTCACCGGGTCAGATGCAGTGGCTTTAGATTCGCTTTAAGAATGATGAGTGTTCAAGGGAGAGTGGAATGATTAGATTTGTGTTTTCAAAGCTTCCTCCCGCTGAGGTTTGGAGAATTGACTGGAAGACGGGGCAGCTGGAGGAAGTGTGTCAGTGCCCGAGGCAGGGTTGGCCGGGGGCCTGGATGAGAGGGACGTGGAGGAGCTGGCATCCTGGCCGTGGCAGTGCCCGGTGCAGCCTGGGCGCTGCCCTCCTGGGCCCTGCCGGGTGGGGCACTTCAGGCCAGCAGGTGCCAGCCACTCCAGGGGGAGCTGGGGTTTCCTGGACTGAGCGGTCGAGAAGCAGGCGGGCTCGTGTGCGTGGAGGATCAAGGGCGCCACGTGCGGGGGGGCGGGCAGAGCCTGAGGCTGCGGCAGCTGGCAGAGGTCACATCACAGAGGGTCTCAATGGTTAGGGAGGAGAGAGCCCTGGGAGCCCCAGGGGGCTTCGCAGTTGGGGGGAGGGGGTGGGGCTGGTCCTGGCCAACATGCTGGGGGGCTCAGAGCCCTAGGGGAAGCCACAGCCGACATCCCGCCTTTTGGAAGATTCTTGCTGTCTGTGTGACCTCGGACAAGTGACCTAACCTCTCTGTGTGATAGTTTCCAGTTCATGGGAGCAGCTGAGGTGACAGAGGGAGATTCCAGGAGCAGGGCCTTGTGGGCAATGGCTGGGATTAACCTTCCAGCCCCTGGGAGTGTGTCCTCATCTGTGAAATGGGCCATCACACCAGCGCGCGCCTAGAGGGTGGCCGGGGACGCAGCGGCGGATGGATGCTCCCTAGAGTAGGGACCAGCCTGGAGCACTGCAGGATTTGCGAAGCCGGTTGCGAAAGGAACACTCCGGAACACTCCGGAATGCCTCTCTGGGCCTCTGTTTGCAAATCATCAAACATTCCAGGCGGAGTGCTGAGCGCCAGGGGCTGGCCCTCGGTGTGAGCTGGACTGGCTGACAAGGGGCCGATTCCAGCTTGGATGCAGGCTCTCGGGGAGCCTGGGACAGAGAATCTGAAACAGGAACTGTCTCAGAAATCCAAACATATGGTGGCTGCGGTCTTCAAAGAGTTGTTTATTTATCTGAAAGGCAGAACCACAGAGAGACAGAGAGACAGGCAGACATCTTCTATCTGCTGGTTCGCTCCCTGGATGACTGCAATGGCTAAGGCTGGATCAGGCTGCAGCCAGGAGCCAGGAGCTTCTTCCGGGTCTCCCACGCAGGTGCAGGGGCCCAAGGACTTGGGCCATCCTCTACTGCTTTCCCAGGCCACAGCAGAGAGCTGGATTGGAAGTGGAGCAGCCGGGACTTGAACCGGCGCCCATATGGGATGCCAGCACTGCAGGTGACGGCTTTACCCACTAGGCTACAGCACCAGCCCCTAGGGCTGTGATCTTAAGGTGCCTTGGAGACCAAAGGGCCCGGATGGACCAATTCGCATCTCTCTCTAGCTCAGAGATGTGTATTAACTTCCCAAGGGTACACAGCCTGTCAGGGCCAGGGGACCAAGCCAAATCGGGGCTCACGGATCCTCACCAAGGACTCCATGACTGCGGACAGCGAGGAGCCAACACTGCAAGAGGGTTTAGCAAACCCACAAGCCGGGCGGCCACTGTTGGCATCGTCTTGCATTGGGAAAACATCTCGTGGGGCCGATCAGAGGAAAACTCGGGGCTCTAAACCAGCGGTGTCTCCCTGGGAGCTTTGAAGCGACATATTTTACGTGTGTTTATAGAGAAAAAAACAAAACAAAACAAAAAGATCCCAGGCTCCAACTGATTGAAAAAATGTGTTGTTATTGAGAAGGCTGAGCGGACGTCTCCACACGGCGCACGCGGCTCGGCGGGACTTGGAAGGTGGAGACGCCATGGAACCAGTTGTGTCGAGTTGTTATGGCAACGGGGATCTGCGAGTAAATAGGTTTCGGAGAAATATTTTTCCGTGTCCCTGGAGCAGTTTTCCGTCAGGGCTCATTGGCGAAAGGAGGAGTTAGCTTGACACCCCTGTGGACTCCATGTGTGTGTGGGGGTGAGCACGGAAATGGGGGGGCGTCCCTGTCCATGTGTGTGTTGGGGAAGGAGAAGCCAGCAGGGGCTGGGCAGTGCTTGCTGTGTGACGTGGGGCCAGGGGCCTGCCCTCTCTGGGCTTCTGTTGTCCGTGGCGTCCCGGCTCTGGTGGATGCGGATGAGGGTGTGGTGCAGCCAGTGCTGGCTGGGGTTGGTCTGCTCACGTCCCCCTGGGGGGAGGGGAGATGGGGAAACTGAGGCTGGGAGCCACACTGGATGGAGTTCCCGCCCAGCAGTGCTGTCCTGCATGCCCCAGGCCCAGCTCCCTGGGAGAAGCCAAGGCCTTGGGGGGCAGCAGCCGTTCCCCTTGCAGGAAGCTGGCTGGGCCGGGTGAAGCCTGGAGACCCTCACGGGTAGAGTGAGGCAGCTGCTGCAGACAGGCTCTGTGGCTTGGTCTCCTGTGGCTCTGTCCTTCATGGCTCCATCCCCTGTGGCTCTGGTCTCCCATGGCTCCGTCCCCTGTGGCTCCATCCCCCATGGCTCCATCCCCTGTGGCTCTGGTCTCCCATGGCTCCATCCCCTGTGGCTCCATCCCCCATGGCTCCATCCCCTGTGGCTCTGGTCTCCCGTGGCTCCATCCCCTGTGGCTCTGTCCTCCATGGTTCCATCCCCTGTGGCTCTGTCCTTCATGGCTCTGTCCCCTGTGGCTCTGGTCTCCCGTGGCTCCATCCCCTGTGGCTCTGTCCTCCGTGACTCCATCCCCTGTGGCTCTGGTCTCCCGTGGCTCCATCCCCTGTGGCTCTGTCCTTCATGGCTCCATCCCCTGTGGCTCTGGTCTCCCATGGCTCCGTCCCCTGTGGTTCCATCCCCCATGGCTCCATCCCCTGTGGCTCTGGTCTCCCGTGGCTCCATCCCCTGTGGCTCTGTCCTCCATGGTTCCATCCCCTGTGGCTCTGTCCTTCATGGCTCTGTCCCCTGTGGCTCTGGTCTCCCGTGGCTCCATCCCCTGTGGCTCTGTCCTCCGTGACTCCATCCCCTGTGGCTCTGGTCTCCCGTGGCTCCATCCCCTGTGGCTCTGTCCTTCATGGCTCCATCCCCTGTGGCTCTGGTCTCCCATGGCTCCGTCCCCTGTGGTTCCATCCCCCATGGCTCCATCCCCTGTGGCTCTGGTCTCCCGTGGCTCCATCCCCTGTGGCTCTGTCCTCTGTGGCTCCATCCCCTGTGGCTCTGTCCTCCGTGGTTCCATCCCCTGTGGCTCCACTGCCCGGACTAGGAGGGGCTCGCTGGCTTCAGGGAAGCAGCCCTGGAGAACAGTCACTCTCGGATGTCCTGCCTCCTGGAGCAGCGGCTGCCCCACCCAGCGAGGCTGAAGCTTCACAAGTGTCAGAGGTCAGCTTGGAACGGCCCCATTTCCGGACAGGGAAACCGAGTCTCAGAGGGGGAAGCGGCCTGCCCAGGCCCTTGCTCAGAGGGCGGTGGGACCGAGATCCAAGCCCAGGTCTGACTGATCGACAAACCTGCTTCCTCCTCCCTCAACTCCTAAGCTGGCCAGGGCTTTGAAATCCACAGACTGGCCACGCCCCTTGTCCCTTCCGCCAAGCCAGGTTTGGTGCCACGAGCCCACTCTCGGTTATGCACACTGAGGCACGGAGAGGTGCAGCCACGTGTCTGGTGCAGTCGGCCTGGCTCTTGGTAAGTGGGTGCTTGGTGAGGGGATGAGCTCCCCATCACTGGGAGCACTCAAAGTTGTAGACTGGGCTATGGGGAGAGAGAGAAGACACAGCCCAAGCAGGAGGTGGGGATGCCATGGGCAGACATAGGTGCGACCGTCCCCCCCGACCCCGGGACATGGCCTAGAGCGGCCTCAGAGCTTGGAGCTCCTGGGTCTGTCCACAGATTCCTTTTTTCATTTTTCAAGATTGATTGATTTGGCAGGTAGAGTTATAGGCTGGGGGTGGGGGAAATCTGCCAACCACTGGGTCACTCCACAAATGGCTGCAACAGCTGGGGCTGTGCCGGGTGAGACAGGGAGCCTGGGGGTGGGCGGCACGGTGATGCAGAGGGCAAAGCCGCCACCTGTGGTGCCGCCATCCCATGTGGGCGCCAGTTCAAGACCCAGCTGCTCCTCTTCCGATCCAGCTCTCTGCTCTGGCCTGGGAAAGCAGTGGGAGATGCCCAAGTCCTTGGACCCCTGCACCCTGGCCCTTGCAGCCATGTGGGGAGTGAACCAGTGGATGGAAGACCTCTCTCTCTCTCTGACTCTGCATCTCAAATAAACAAACAAATCTTTTAAAAAGACAAAGCCCAGAAAGAGGAGGAAGCCAGAAAACGCGAGAGAGGAAGCCGCTCTGGGAAACTCACCCCAGCCTTGGCCTTCCCCCATGCCCCTGGTGAAACGGGGCTGAGGGCTCCTGGCGAGGCGGCTGCCTCCCCTGGCCTTTGCCCCCTCCCCCCCGCCCTGGCTCCAGGCAGCAGGGTGGGGGGCTCGCTGCCGGGCCTCATCCAATTCCGCCCGCTCCTCATCGAAATGAGAAATCTGAGGCTGGGCAGCCGCGCGCTGATAAGAGGACTCAGGTGAAGCTGCCGCTTATCGCGGCCGGGTCACCTCGTCTCCCAAGACTTGTTTTCCTTCAATAAGGAAACAAATTGCCTGGGACGTCGGCGATGGGCTGGGCTGTGATAAGGGGCAGAAAGAGGCCGAGGGAGACGAGGGGCGGCCCTGCCTTTGTGGGTGTGGGGTGGGGGGTGTCCCCGCACTCCTCCCGGGCCTCCCCGCCCCCACCCGCCGGTGCGGGGCAGGGGAAATGGGGACTTATTTAGGTGGGGTTTGCCCTCTGCATGGCAACATGCAGAGCCCAGCGCGCCCTGTGCCCGGCTTTGCCTGCCTAACAAAGCGGGGGTTTGCGCTCAGGAGGAGGCGGGGCCGGGGGCCGGGCTCCCCAACCCAAGCCCGCCTTGGACATACCCTGGGGGGGTGTGCCAGGCTCTCCCTAAGCCGCTCTGGGCTTCAAGGCCTCTCTGTCCCTGTGTCCCCTTGTCTGTCCCCTGCCCTACACCCACCGCCATCTCTCTCTCCGGAGTGTGGCTCTGTCTCTTCCACACCATGTCTGCCCCCTCTGCCTTCTCCCCACCTTCTGCCCCCACCCCCCAACAAGGACACACAGAGGACGCCAGGCTCCGGGGTCCGAGGGTGGGAGGGAGTGTGTGGGGGGATCCGGGAGAGCTGTAAGCTACAGGGCTCAGTCCCTCGCACCAGCTCCTTCCTCTGGGCGCAGAGTCGGTGGGAACAACACAGCCTCCAGGACCAAGCCCCTGGGCAAGGTGAGTCTCAGAACAAGGGAGCCACCGCATCTGGCCTGGGGTCAAACGAGGAAGGGCGTCTTAGCTGGGGTCTTGAGGGGTGAGTAGAAGTTTACAGCAGGTCCTCCAGGTTGATAGCAGAGTCCTGGGCACACAGGGAGACAGGAATCCGGAGAGGGGCTCAGGCCTTTCTCATGCCGCACCTGTGGTCCTGCCCCTGAGTTCTCAGGAACAGTAGGGCTAAGCGGTCACTCCGTCCTCCTGCCAACATGGCTGCCTTGCTTCTGTCGCCTCCATTCCCTCAGCCACGGGCAGGCGCATCGTCAGCCAGAGGCCGAGGGCACGGGGCAGCCAGCCCCGGGCAAGTCTCCCCAGCCAGACACCTTCCTGGCCCGGAGCGCCCACGCGCAGGCGCTGGCAGAAGTGGGGAAATGTCCGCGGGTCAGCGGGGGATATAGCTCCCGCCCCGTCCAGCGCCAGCCCAGGTGCTCACCTCGGCTGCAGGAGCTGACCCGCTTTCCCTTTTGGGTCCTTCCGTCCCTGCGCTCTGCAGGAGGGCGGTCAGGTGGCAGGAAGCGGCCTCGCCCCTGGCAGCCCCCCCCCCCCCCCCGTCTGGCTCTTCTTTCGGGGAGGGGCGGGTAGCGGCAGGAGAGCTCTGGCTGCTGACGCACCTGCTGCCATCCACAGCTGCCGGCCCCAGGCACCTGATTCCAAAGAGCAGACCACTGTTCAGGTGATGCCCGGCCACTTCCGAGACTCTCTCTCTCTCTCTCTCTGTCTCTCTCTTCTCAGCTTGCACCCTTGGAGGAACAAGCTGTGGGGTTGACAATGTCCACGTGGCCCACGTGGACAATGCCCCTGCCTGCTTTGCCCTGCTGGGATCTGAATTCTGCCATCGACAGAAGCGCATCCCACCCCTGCTGGACCTAGACCTGAGCCCGCAGCCCCAGCCAGGCCCTCGTGCGACAGAGCCTGGAGCCCGGGTTCCAGGTGAGCCCGGCCTCGACCTGCAGGGATGCCAAGACCCTCAGTGCTGTTGCTTCAGCCACAGAGGCGGAGTCCAGGCAGCGCAGACCCCGAACCGGGAGGGCTTTAGTGCCCCCAGATCTCTGTCTCTGCTGTGTGTGCGTGGAAGGTGGGCAGGGCCAGGTCACGGGTTCACTCCCCAAAGGGCTGGGCCAGGCTGCAGCCAGGAGCCTCCTCCAGGTCTCCCACGTGGGTGCAGGGGCCCAAGCACTTGGCCCATCCTCTGCTGCTTTCCCAGGCGCAGTAGCAGGGAGCTAGATCGGAAGCAGAGCAGCCGGGACTCGGATCAGTGCTCTCACACGTGGAGGGGCGTGGCGTCACCACCAGTGGCTAAGCTCACCCTGCCCTAAAGCATGGACACTGGCACCTCCCACTTCCCACGGAAAGCTAACAGCCATGGAGCACTGCCGAAAAGTAGGATCTCCAAGAAGTCACTAAGGCTCTGCCCTCCGCCATCCCCTGTTGGCCTCGCCCGAGACACGCATGGCATCAGCAGGGGGCAGCACGTGGGGGATGCCTCCCCGCTCCGCTCCCCTGCGCACCCAATCCATCTGATCTACATAAACAAATCCCACAGACGGGATGCGGGAACAGACACGCTGACAGAGCCCTGTCGCTGGCGTGTGTGGTGCGCACCGGCTTGGAGCGCTCGGCCCCGTCCAGGTGGGAAGGAGTTATGGCGCTGGAGCCGCGTTTCTGACAGTTTAATCAGATCTTGAAAATCAGGGCCATTGCTTTGTGCACCTGCTCATGGGCACAAAACGGCAGAGAGACGGCTGCTCCAGCTTTCTATCATGGACTTTTTTATATCTGCGCAGGTCCTCCAGAGCTTATAACTCATTGCCTGTGAGGCTGGTGGGGGCAGGGAGCTGGGGACGGAGTCCACAAAGGGGCTTCTGTCGGCTACGCAGGTGGTAGGAGGGGGGCACCCGGCCGTGGCAGAGCAGTGGAAGGAGACAGAGTCGGGTGTTTCTCTCCGGTCGCTTCCCTCTTTCTCTCCCTCCCAGGGATATTTGCTGGCTTCCAGCTGAATCCCTGGTGTGGGATGCTGTGGGGACCCAAGTGTGCCCAGGCTCTGCCCTCAAGGATCTAAGACGTGTGGCCGGGGAGAAAAAGCTCACTTGTAACATGTCTTAGCTTGAGTCCTCCCCCAGAGCTGGCCTGGGACACAGGTGTGGGGACATTTATTGGTAGGTGGTAAGGTGGGGGTGGGTTGGAGAGAGAGAGAGAGAGAGAGAGAGAGAGAGAGAGAGAGAGAGAGAAACAGAAGGAGGAGGAGGAGGAGGAGGAGGAGGAGGATTCCAGTGGAGGAGCAGCCCCCAATGGCCGCCAACATGGGCAGCCAGGACTCGGTGCCCTTGGACCCTTGGAAGGAACAGTGAGAACCCCTAGGCACAGGCAAGGAGGCGCCCACCACTGCCACCTTGGAACCCCTGTGTCCAGAGGGTGTGGCAGGTGGCACCATGGACAGCTCCTACATGGTCCAGCAGGTAGCTGGGCTGGCTGAGTGGTCAGGATGGGCTTCCTGGAGGAAGTAAGATGGAAGTTGAGAGCTGAGAAGGTGTGAAACAAGCAGAAGAACAGCATGGGGGAGGAAAGAGCATTCTAGAAGTGGCATGGGCATGTGCACAGGCCCAGAGGCAGGCAAGCGTGTGGTGCCGCTGACAGTCGACATAGATCAGGTGACCTGAGCAGGACAAGGAGGGACCCCATGCAGACCCTGGGGTCTCTAAGCACCTCGGCAGAAAGGGAGCCCCTGGAGAGCTGAGGGTGAGGACCCCAGATGCACAACTTGGGAAGCTCACCCTGGCCCTGCGTGGTGCAGGGGGAGCAGAGACCACGCCGCTGAGGTTGTCCAGGTGGCAGAAGGCGCGCTGGCCTGTGCTGGCTATCCCTGACTTGCTGTGTCCCCAGGACCCAGTGACCTCAGCCTCCACACAGCCCAGGGGGGCTCAAGGTCCTCAGCCCCAGAGCCGTTCTGTGGGATCAGCGAGGTCACCTCCGCGGTGGTGACCGCACACAGCAGCATGCATAGCAGCTGCTGGAAGCTCTCGTGTCCCCTCTGTCTCTGCCTTTCCTGCTGAGGCCACCTGGGTTCCTGTGGGGGACGGGGGGAGGAGGCCTTGTGCATGCACTGCTGATTGGTGGCAGTGGAGAGAGCATGACGGCCTGGCCTTGGCCTTGGGAGCAGCCCCTGTATGCAGAGTGGGACGGATGTGGGTGTCAGCCCATCGGCATGGCGCCATGTGGCCAGGGCTGGAGCCAATGGAGCCTAATAGTACAGGGGACTCTGGACTCAGTCCAGACTCAGGTGGCTGCACAAAGGGGACCCAGGGAGCCTCCTCCCCATCCTGGTACCCCCCCGACATCTGGCCTCAAGTTCTTTCTAACTGGCCAGGGCAGAGGCCAGAGGGGATGGAAGAACTGGGGACCATGCTCCCTTTCCGTTTCAGGTCTTGGCTTTCCCAGTTTGTGTCGTTGGTAAGTTGGGCTAGGAGTCCTTAAGGACTTGGCATGTAGGGGGTCCCAGTGGAGTTTCTATGGTGTCTGGCACCTAGCACATGCCCTGGCCTGTGTCAGATACAAAATAAACACCAAATAAATGAATGGGCAGATGAGTGGAAGGAAGGGAGGAAGGAGGGAAGACTGGGTGGAAGCAAGCAATGAAGGGTGAATGGACAAAGAACTTATCAAATTGAATGGACAACTGAAAGGAGGGAGGGAGGGAAGGAGGGAAGGTAGGAGTGATGGACAGCTGAATTATAGGGAAAGGAGGGTGGGTGGGTGGATGGATGGGTGGATGGGTGGATGGATGGGTGGATGGGTGGGTGGATGGGTGGATGGATGGGTGGATGGGTGGATGGATGGGTGGGTGGATGGATGGATGGATGGGTGGATGGATGGATGGATGGATGGGTAGGTGGGTGGATGGATGGGTTGGTGGGTGGGTGGATGGGCGAATGGGTGGGTGGGTGGATGGATGTTGGACAGATGGATGGACAACTGGCCGAGAGGGTGGATGGATGGGTAGATGGGTGGGTGGGTGGGTGGATGGATGGATGGATGGGTGGATGGGTGGATGGATGGATGGGTGGATGGATGGGTGGGTGGATGGATGGATGGACAGGTGGATGGGTGGATGGATGGATGGGTAGATGGATGGGTGAATGGGTGGGTGGGTGGATGGATGGGTGGGTAGATGGATGGATGGGTGGATGGGTAGATGGATGGGTGGGTGGATGGGTGGGTAGATGGATGGATGGGTAGGTGGGTGGATGGGTGGATGGGTGGATGGATGAGTGGGTGGGTGGATGGGTGGATGAGTGGACAACTGATAGGAGGAGGGAGGGAGGAAAGGTAGGAGTGATGGACAGCTGAATTATAGGGAAAGGAGGGTGGGTGGGTGGATGGATGGGCGGATGGGCTAATGGGTGGGTGGGTGGACGATGTTGGACAGATGGATGGACAACTGGCCGAGAGGATGTGTTGTGTCTTGGGTGAGCTCTGCGCTAGGGCATCCCTGACACGTCTGTGGTCGGGACTGTTTGGGTTGCATCCCAGAACCCAGTGCCAGGCTGCTTGTTTTTGAAGCCTGTCTCCCAAGATGGCAGTCGGCTGCAGGTGCTGCCAAGCGCTCTCCATCCTGCCTGTGAAGCGCTTGGGAGAATCTCACCCAGCCGGTTCTCCCTTCCGAGCTGCTGAGTGACATCGAGGCTAGGGGATGGGAGAAAGCTGCTAGGAGCTTCATGGCCTGATGGGCAGCAGACCAGGAGGGCAGGACCAGGCTTACGCACACTGTAGCCATCCGTGGAGGCCCTTGGAGGAGTGCCAGGGCTTGGCTAGCTTTTTGGAGATTTGGAGAGAAGAGGTAGCTCTCCCACCCGCAAATCCTTGGGCTCTCCATTCATTCGCTTAGTGGTTTCTTTGTTTCACATCCCTTCTAACCACTTATCCACTCACCTATTTGTTTTTTTATCCACCAGTCACCTATCCACCTCCCTAAATACCCACCCTACCCAGTGCCCATTCTCAAACCCACCCACCACCCCGCCACTAGCTCATCTTCCGGTCCGTGTACCCTCACCCACCTGTCCACTAATCCGTCGGCTCAGGGCCCACCAGTCCACCCAGCCAGCTGGCCTCTCCCCATCTACCCATCAACACATCCAGCCAGCCACTCATCCATCACCTACCCACGTCCATCCACCATCCACTCATCTCTCTAGCAGCCCAGAGCAGGACCGCATTGGCCTGTTTTCCGACAGCCTTCCTGGATGCACATGCCTGGGACCCTCCTTCACCCCTTGTCACCTGGACCACTTCCATGTATCTCTGGTGCAGCTGCCCGGGGAGCTGTCTGCAGCCATTCTTCCTGCTGGCTCTGAATTGCAATTTCCCACTCACATTGGGAGGGCGCTATGTCTCCTTTGTTGCTGGCCTGCTCCATAGCAGGTGTAGGGCCCGTGTTTGAGGGAGAATGCAGGTGGCCAGATGCTCTGTTGGAAAAGGGCAGATGGAAGGAGTGGCCATGCCAGGCGCTGAGTCCACACTGGGAGCTCATGCAATGGGGCTGTGATGAGCAGAAGATCCCAACAGCACTGATCTAGATCATGGCGCCTGGTGCCAAGCTAGCTCTGTCTGGAACCCTCTCTGTCTGGAGCCCAGGGTCTGCTCTGCCAAGTCCAGAGTGTGCTCGCTGCCCTTCGAGGTCGGGGACGGCGTGAGCTGGAGCGTGGTCCTCCACGTGAGTCTCAGTGGCTTCTCTAACCACTCACCGCTGCTTTAGTGGCACCAATCATCAGCAATTTCCCCTCTGACAGCCCTGGAGGTCGGACAACCCACGTGGCTCCACACTTTGTTCCCTCTGCACCTGCTCTGGGAGGGGCTGGCTTCCTCATCCTCCCCGGCGTCTAGAACCTGCCCAGGCTCCCCCATCGCCGAAGCCCCTCACTCCAGCCCTCACTCCAGCCTTGGCTCCCGTCACTGCATCTCCTCCCTCTCCCCTTGAATCTTCCCCCTGCCCTCTGGTCAGGATCCCTGTGACGATCTTGGGGCCACTCGTGTCACCCTGGGCGACCTTCCCATCTCAAGTTCCCTGGCTTGATGCCATGGGAAAGATCTGCTCAGCCATGGAAGGCGATACCCACTAACAGGGTGTGGGGCTTGGATGTCTCTGAGGGCCGAGTGGACCGGACCCTCTGAGAGGTAGCTACCAAAGTAGAATTAGGGGGGGCTGGCCGGCCGCTGCTGGCGCTGATCTGAGCCACGGGGACAGGGGAAGGCAGGGACTCAGGGTGGCACCTGTTCTAGGAAATCTCAGCCAGGACCAGGGGGACTCCCTGAGCCAAGGGCACCAGGACTGGGCCTGCCTCGGTTTCTCCACGACAAGGGGAAGTGACAGTGGGCGTGTCCTCAGCCGTCTCCTGAGCACAGACCCAGCTGCTGTGTTCACCTTTACCACGCGCCTCTTTCACAGATGAACAAACTGAGGATTGGAGGGCGAGGCCGCTCGGCAGGATGCCCACTGTCCAGAGACTCCCCCAGGCTCCCCTGTGCCTACTCCGCCCTGGTTCTCCCTCCCGAGGGCGTGGCTCAGACGGCCAGGGCGGGAGGCAGCTGCAGGTGCCAGAGCGTATAGCCTGCCATGCACCGCTACAGCCCCTTCCGGGTGCTAAGAACTGGATGGGTGTGCAGAGCTGCCGGGCAGGTGCACAGAGGGTGTCTTGGCCTCCCCTGCCACACCCAGCCCCGGCTCTGACCGCACAGAGCCCACCCCCCCTCCCCCAAAGCGATTTGGAGGAAATCAGATCCCGGGAAAACGTGGCCCAGGCACAGGTCCCCGGTGTTCTTGCAGTCAAGCCAGGACAATGACGGACAGCGGCCTGGTCCAGCTGTACCCATTTCACAGACAGGGAAGGCGAGTCTCAGTCCTGCGTGTCGTTAGCTGGAAGGTGAGCAGGGGCCCAGCGCTCTGTCTTCCATGTTTGTCTTTGGCCTCGGCTCCTCTGTGCTAGGAGTGGAGTGGTGGCCGTGCAGGGCGGTGGCTCCCGGAGGTACCGCCAGGTACAGGCAGGAACCATGCCGATAGCTGCTGTACTGAGCGCTGACCCTGTGCCAGGCGTCAGCAGGATACGCGCGTGTGGCCACTTCCTGTGGTCCCCAAAGGTCCCTGGGGAAGAGGGGAGCCCCCTCCCCACTACCGGCCCCCGGCACAGCCCCACTCGTCTTTTCCTTGCGTTGTGGGGGTGGACACTGGCTGGGAGCCACCAGGGAAGACAAGACCCAGGCGTTCCCTGGAGGCCTCGCTCCCCGCGGCCCACGTGCGTCCGCGGAAGCCGGCAGCCAGATGTTCGGTGTCCGAGCAGCAGGTCCCAGCTGTGGCCCTGGCTGACCCTGCGGGACTGTTCTCGTGATGAGGTTCAACCCGGGGTTGGGCATGTGCCAGGCAGGGCTCTGTGCAGGGCGGGGTGTGCAGGAGCCCCCTGGATCCACCTTCCGGCCTCCCCAGGCACTGGGGCCACTTTGGGGCTGGCTTCCCCTGGGCAGGCGGGAGGTTGCAGCCGAGGGGTTGTGTGACTGGGGCAGGTGCTCACCCTCTCTGAGCCTCAGTCCCTTCCACTGTACGGGGCTGGCGTCCGGCCTAGTGTCTAAGACGTTGGCACCTGAGCCACATCTGAGCGCCGGGGTTGGAGTCCCAGTCTCCAGCTTCCTACTCATCCAGACCCCGGGAGGCCACAGGTGCAGGCTCTAGTGAATGGGTCCCCGCCACCCACCTGGGAAACCCGGATGGAGCTGTTGGCTCCTAGCGTCAGCCTCAACCAGCCTCAGCCACGGTGGGCATTTGGGGAGAGCCCGGCAGATGCGAGCTCTGTCTATCTTTCTGTCTCTCAAATGAAGCTATAATAAAAGCACTTTAAAAACGGATGGAGCAGTCAGACCGCTGGTCCTCCTCCGGGTTTTCTCCAGCCCAGGAAGCGACGCCTGCCCCCTGCTCCGCGCACCACGGCGCCTCCATCCGAGAAATGGGTCTCACGATGGCGCCTGCCTCTTGGGTTGCACAGGGCTCTCCGCAGGGCACAGGGTCTGCGCCGAGTGAATGGGCGGGGTGCATTGTTACGATGGGGAATCCCACCCGGGGAGGCAGGCCCCGCCCACGGCGCCATGTTGGGAGCAGGTGCGGCGGCCAGGGCGGAGCCGGCGCCAGCTGTGTCCATCTCCAGCCAGGTGACCTCAATGTCCTCCCATGCAGCACGGGGCTGGGGTCTCCCATGGCCTTTGTGGGGGGGCAGGGGCGGAGTGCAGTGAGGGAAGCACACTCCCTGTTCCCCCCCCCTTCCTCTTTCTCTTTCCGGGTCTCTGCTTTCCTACCTGGGAAATGGGGGGAGGGAGGGATTTGCCGCTGCTAAGTCTGCTTGGAGGGGGTCCTGGGCCTTGAGGTGCAGCCCAGGGGTGCGGCGGTGGGTCCGAGGGGCGGTGGCAGAGGTGGGGTGGGGGCTGAGGGTAACACTGCAGGGCCAGGGGGCCGTGGGGGGGCAGCCTCAGCACCGGGGGTCCCGTCCAGCAGTGCCGCTCACTGAATTTGCAAACTGGGAACCCCCCTCTCCTCCGAAGCCATGGACACTGTAGCCAGCCTGAGGTTAGCCCCGGCCTCTGCCCCCAGTGCGGGTCTCAGAGCCCAGCGGCCTCTGTTTGGGTCCTGCCCGAGGGTGACGCTGGCCAGCTCTCCTCTCTCCCAGTGAGAAGGTGAGAGATTTCAAATGCACCACCCCGCGTGTCCACAGGGATCCCTCCACACTCGTGTTCAAGTCTAGAACCGGCCGGTGCCGTGTGCAAACATGACCGGGCCAGAAGAACCCCAAGATGGCAACAGGAGAACATTCTAGAACACTCCATGCACCTCTGGGTGCCTGGGAAAAGACGTCGCAGGTACCTGCCCCTGAGACTGGCCTGGGGCTCTGAGTCCCCCACCAGCCGCAGGTGAGACTGGTGCCTCCAGCCCCCTGGGAGTTGGGCTCGAAACGACCAGCCTAGGGAGGCTTCAATTCTTGGGCTGGGCCAGGAGGCTTGGACCCATGCCCTCAGCATGTCACGTGAAGGTGGCCAGGCTGGGACTCCGTCTCCCCACCTCCTCCCCTCTGTTCCCAGCCACCATCCTCCCACCTGTGCCCTCCGCCTCTCCAGGATCAAATTGTCACAGTCACCCCCTCCATGCAGCCCGCCTGGATTTGATTTCCACACAAAACCCCGGGTGATCATGCCAGCCTGAGGCATCCCCGGGGTCCCCAGGCCAGCTTCTCGCTGAGATTTCCTGGGCAACCAATCGCAGCCGCGCCCCGCCCCGGCGCATGGGTGTCCTGGCCACTACGTCCAAGCGTCAGGGCCCTGGAGGGGAGGAGAGTGGGGCTGGGGAGGGCCAGTGGCCGGCTCTCAGCCCGCAGCGGGGGCGGGGCGGGGTTCCTGCCTTCCAGCCCCCCCCCCCCCCCCCAGCCCGTGGAGGCGACGCTGGCCACCCTGGAAGCAGCACTGAGAACTGTCCGAGGGTGGCCGAGCCGGGCACAGGGCGGCAACGCCAGGATCCTGCCCCTGCGAGGGTTTCTGGGCTCGGGTGTGCCGCGCGGGCATCGATCTGTTCCACTGTTTGACTCTCAGCCATGACAAAACTGTGGGTAAATTAATTGTTCTCCTGGATATTAAGCATCCGACTCCATTAATCCTTCCTGAGCGCGACTCATGCTGAATACTAATCACTAGGACTCTGGGCTGCCGCGGGGTGGGGCTTTCTGCCCGGAGCCGCCCCCTCCACCCCCACCTGGGCTCCTGCCTTCCCACCGCCCCCGCCCCCCCCGGGCTGGGCACCCTCCCCTCCCCAGGCGCTGCCTTGATTTCCCTTTGTGGCCGAGGACAGGTGGGTCCAACCTGAGACCTCCCCCCACCCCCACCTGGGCGCCTGCCTCCCCCAGGAAGCCGCAGGACGGCTGGCAAGATTGTTTTATGCAAATTCCAATATCTGTATGCAGGCACGGCCGTGAGGATGAACACGAAATAATTACCAAATTATGCACGTCAACTTGGCTTTCCTGAATCCCGAGCCCTTAAAAGAAAGAGGGGGGAAAAAAACCACACAAACACAAACACAAAAACCGAAGCCCAGGGCGATGGTGATGGTGGTGTCGACCGCAGCCGCAGGCAGCCCCGGGGCTCCCGGCCGAGGTGGAGCTGCGGCTGCACCTGCTGGGCCCGGGAGGACCCGGTCATCCAAACGGCGGCGCGTAGGCCTTGAGCAAAGGCGCGGTTCTTCGTCTCAGCCTCACTCTTCCCATCTGCAGATGGGGAGAGCAGCCAGGGAGCGGCGAGGCTGCCGGTGGCAAAGTGGGTGCCGTGCGGTGTGGGGGACGCACTGAATGGGAGGCAAGGGGATAGGGGGGCGCCACGGCCCCGCCCCCAGGACGCCCCCCTATCCCCGCTCCGCACACCTCTCTCTGGCCGCGCCTGTCGGATCCAGGTGCTGTTTGGCGATGGGGCTGCCGGCTCTCCGGTGGTCACGGGAGGAGGCGGCGGGGGCTCCAGCAGCCTGGCCACCTGAACCGCACACGGGATGGGGCCTCTCGTGCTAAGCCCTCGTCACCCATCATCCCCAGTCCTTGCAGGGGAGGGGTGTCCTGGGCCGCCGCCCCACACCCCGAGGAGGCACAGGGCGGGGACCCACATCTGCCTCTGCCTTCCCAGCCCCGGGTGCGGCCTGTCCTGGGGGGTGGGGGGCGGGGAGGAGATTTTTCCCACCCCCTCCACTCTGTCCTGGCCCCACCACCTCCCAGCCCTCCCAGCCTCCCTCCGGCAGAGAGGAACCGGGGCTGACGCTCGGTGTTGACGCCGCCAGGAACCCGCACACGCGTCTTCTGCATGATTTGGGGCTAAATGCAGTGTCACTTAATTACGGCACGTGTAGCACTCGAGAATATTACGCCTATTAGAACTCGGGGACAGGGAGCCCCGCCCGCGGCTGCACCACGGCCATGGCCACGGCCACCACGCGGCCCACAGGCAGACGCCTGGGCTGGCCCCGGGCCGGGAACAACAGCGTCTCCCACCTGTCCCCCCATCCCGACTCCTGGCCTGGGCTCCCTCTACTTCCTCCTTTATGTTTAACTCTCTGTATTTCATCTCCCACTTTGGGGGCAATTTGAAATCATTCTGTATTGAGACTATACATACATTACAGGGCCTATAAAACATGGCTGCTTGGGAGATGTCTTTTCTGTTCCATGGGGCATTCAGCACGCTGAAGTTCTGTTCCATGCTACGAATGGAGCATTCAGCACGCTGAAGTTCCTACTTCCCCAAAGGGACTGATTTTTTTTTTCTCTCTCTC
Organism: Sylvilagus floridanus; assembly: GCA_949820135.1. NCBI lineage: Eukaryota > Metazoa > Chordata > Mammalia > Lagomorpha > Leporidae > Sylvilagus > Sylvilagus floridanus. Next base: position 163,057,621 of record OX463233.1, read on the forward strand.
TCTCTCTGGTTTTACTGTTTGTAGGAGGAAGAAAAAGTCACCTCTTCCAGGGAGCACTCCCTGCTTGCTTTGCCCGTTTCTGACACTTTTCTCCATGGCTGTCCTCCAGTACTTGGGGCCCTGTGGGCTCCCCTGGGGGCAGGGACCCCTGCGGTCTTCCTGCTGGGCTCGCCCAGCGGTCCTCAGCTCGCACAGCTGTTCAGTGAAGACCACAAAACTTTCCCACCTGCTCTCTGCAGCTCCTTTGGTCTGGACCCAGAGGCGGGCGTTGTGCGCGTTCACCTTCCATGTGTCAAGTGGGCGTGCCAACCCCTTCCTAGAAGACCTGGCCTGGTGCCCAGCCCTGTGGCAGCGGCACGGTGCCCGGATAACCGACGAACCGGGCATCCGCTGCCCGCTCCAGACATAGCAGCTGCGCCCCTACTGTGCGTTCACCTGGGCACAGACCTGACCCTGGGTCTCAGGGGGGGCCTCCTGGGCCCATGCAGACGGTGGGCATGAAGTAAACGGAAAACCCCGGCTCTAAGGATAGACGTCAGAAAAGAAAGAGCTGCGTGTTAGGGAGGGTGGTGACGGGTGGAATTCTCTTTCCCAGAGGAATCAAGGAGGGCTTCCTGGAAGAGGTGTTCTGTGAGCAGAGGCCCGAGGACAAGGAAGAGTTTGTAGGTGCCTGGGAGGCTGTCTGTACGTGGGTTGCCCTGGCTTGGGGGCAGCAGCCGTGTGTCAGGTGGTTGTTGGAGCAGTCACTCCGGCTCTCCGGGCCTTTGGGTGAGTGACAACTTTTGCAAAGACTCCCACGGGGCCCGCAGGGGGCTCAGGCTCGAGGGGAATTCACTGCAGCCGGGGCTCGGCTGCCAGCCCCTTCCCACCCCATCCCCCCCGATGTGTGCGCGTGCTGCCCGGGATCTCCTCCCACATCAGCAAGCCCTGGAATGCTCCCTGTGGGCCGATCACTCTGCAACCCCCAGGTTGGGGTCTCCTGGGAACCCTGCTAGGGCTGTGCCCCCACCACGTGTGGCCCTCAGGGCCCTCGTGGCCTGGCCGGGGTAGGGAGCTCCGTCCCCAGACATCGTCTCCAAAAAGGATTAAATAAATCTGTCCAGCGGGCGGGCGGGGGTGGGGGGGCTGGGGCTCTCGCTGCCGGCTGGCGGGAAATTAAATAATGTTCCTTTCTGCCGCCGTGAGCCGGAACAGGGCTGGCCGGGCCAGCAGGCGGCCGCGATTGGCAGCTCGTGGCAAGCCCTAAATCAAAGGAGCCGATGAAATTTCTAATAGCAGGAGCGCGACTGGCATTGCCGTAAAAATAAAGTTCCCCTCTCGAGAGGCGGCTGAATCCAGCTTGGCCGCCAAGGAGATGAAGCCGGGAGGAGCGGTGGCCGCGGCCAGGCTGGCCCCCGGCCAGAAGCCAGCTGGGCCAGGGAGACTCGGATTCCTCCCCAGCTGCGGGGCTGGGAGCTGTGGGCGCAGTCCCTGGCGGGGGCTCCAGGCTGGGGGCGGTGTGTGTGCGTGCGTGTGCGTGTGCGTGTGTGTGTGTGTGTATACGGGGTGTGGATTCTTATCCTTTTCACTGTCCAGATGAGTAGGCTCAGAGAGGTTCAGTGTCCTGCCCAAGGGCACACAGCAAGTACAAGGTCCCCAGGGGGCACAGGTGGAAGGCAGGGCAGGGAGGACTGAGAGCCGGGTCTCCCAGGGGTCAGCTGGGGCCGCCCTGGCCCATGGAGGACCCGCAGCCACACCCAGGCCGCCCAGGCCCTGCTGCCCAGATCAATTTGTTCCGAACGCCAGCCCCAGGCCCCACACTGCTCACAGTCCCTTCCCATCGGGGCAGTCTGACCAAGGGGCTGAGCCCTGGACCCTGCCCCCCAGCTTGCCTGGGGTGGAATCTCGCGCCTGCACCTTGGGATCACAGGCAGAGGATGGCAGCTGCCTTCTCGTGTCCATGTGGGGACCCGGGGTGCTGGTTCCCACCAAGGGCTTGGCACCCACCTGGCGCAGGGGACTGCTGTGGAGGCTCGGGCTCACCCGCTCCACCGTGATGTCATTCTCCCAGCTGTCCAGGCACCCATTCATCCACCCCCCATCCATCTATCCTTCCCCCCATCCCCCACCCGTGCCTGAGCTCATTCACTGTTGAGTCCAGGGGCCTGGCTCACGTCACCTGCTCTGTGGCTCAGCCTCTGTGGCTGTGACACCTTGTGGCGTGTGGCACGCCCCGTGGTGCTCAGGGCTGTGACTGCTCCGGGTTCCTCCGGCAGCTGTGGTCCAGGAGGCGCCAGAAGGACAGTGGATGCATCTCCATTATAAAGCGGTAGATGCTCTTGGCTGACTGTGTGCAGTCTGTCCTGCCAGGGTCAGAGGGGACTCCCTGGAGGAGGGGTCATCCCCCCCCGGGGGTCTGCTGGCGAGAGGATAGAGCATCCTAGGCCGGGGAGCGGGAGGAGGGGCAGAGGGGGAGCCCCAGCACCCTTCTGTGAACGAGAATTTGGGGGCCGTCAGAGAACAGGAGGGTGCAAGGGGCAGAGTGGAGAGTCCTGCCCATTTAGCAGACCGGCAAACTGAGCCCTGAGGAGGCAGGACAGAGGGGAGGGGAGGGGCGAGTGAGTGTGTGCTGTGCTCTAAGGCGGCCATGCAGAACCTGGAGCCTCAGCAGCGAGGCTGGGGGACCTGGGGAGGGGGTGGCGCTGGGGGCTGGGCCGGCTGAGGTCCCTCCTGTGCCCTCCTGGAGCCCCCATTGTCTGGGGTCCCGATCCATTTCACAGTGTGACTTCACAGACCCTGGCTCCTTTGTGCGGAACTCCAAAGCCCTTGCCTTTGTGATTATAATTTGTCTTTTTTTTTTTTTTCTGGAATCCAAAAATCTCTTGACAGGAAAATCGGCCCAGGAGGCTGGCGAAGTCGGCTTCGCTCTGCATGCGAAAGCCATTACGGGGTTGTCCAGCCGCCCGCGCCCGCGCCCCGCGAAAGTGGGTCCAGCTGTCAGCCCAGAGCCAGGCGCCCCGGCCGCCAGCGTAATGCGAACCAGCCCGCTCTCACCAGGGCCGCGGGCCGGCTCCCACCAGGTGCCTGCCCTCCCACTCCCGGGCAGCCACAGCCACAGCCTGGCCTGTAGTCCCTGGCCGGGGCACCCCGCCCCCACCCCACCCCCACCAGGGGAGGAGAGGTGCGGGTGGGCTTGCAGGGCTGCAAGGAGGAAGAAGGGGAGAGGGCAGGGGGCCCAGAGGAGAAGGGAAGACGGAGAGACCATGGAGCTGGGGGAGGTGGGTGATGGAGTGGGGGGGGGGGTGTGGGACCAGAAGAGACCCAAGAGGGGGAACCAGGAGAGGGGGAAGCTTTAAAGATGTTTATTTATTAGCACTTCACTGAAAGACAGAGACCCACAGAGAGGCAGAAAGAGAGAGAGAGAGAGAGAGACTGGTTTACTCCCCAGAGCCAAGGTTGGGCCGGGCTGAAACCAGCAGCCAAGGACACCATCCGGGTCTCCCATGTGAGTGGCAGGGGCCCAAGCCTCTGAGCCCCACCCACCCTGCCCTGCTGCCTTCCCATGGTGCCATCGGCAGGGAGCTGGAACAGAAACAGAGCTGGGATCGGAAAACCCACATTCCGATAGGGAATGGGGTCGCCCAAGCGGTATCCCAACCTCTGTGCCAAACTCAGAGAGAATGGAGCGTGAAGAATCAAGTGTGCCACTCTGCTTTTCTCCAAGCTGAGCACAGGGGGCTGGATTGTTCCATGCCCCCCGCCGGGCCTCAGGCTGCCTATCTGTGAAATGGAGCAGCTCGGGCCCGGTGTGACAGGGCACGTGTGCATGTATGAGCATGCGCGTGCCCCGTGTCTGCCCCTGCCAGCCTCGCCGCCCTTGCTCCCAGTCTCCATGGCACCCAGGAGGTGGAGCCCTTGTGGCTGCCCCAGCTCTGAATAACTTTGCCCTATCTGGGAAATGGGTGCAGCAGTGCCCCAGGGAGTCTGACTCACAGTCTCTGACACCCGTGTCCTGTGAGCTCCCAAAGGCACGTCTCACAGGGGTCTCACTCACCTCCGGTGCCAACACGCATGGTGCCCTCCCGCTGGGCCCCCGCCCCACCTCAGGGTCTGAGGACGGCCATGTGGACCCTGAACTGGAGATACCAGGATCCTCCATGTCTCTGCAAGACTGTGGGTGTGACGGTGCAACTCGCAGGGCCTCAGTTTCTCCTGCTGTGAAATGGGTCTAGGGGTGCCAAAGTCGTCCGTCTTTGCTGCTTGTGGAGAAGACAAATGAGCCGCCCCCCAACACCTGCACGGCATGAAGTCACTGGGGGAGCCCTGGAGCAGGAGCCCTGTGCCCAGGTGGCCCCTGAGAGTCTGGGGGACATGGCAGGGGCCTCAGGCTTCCAGTGGAGGGCGCCCAGGGGCATTGTGCAGCTCACACCCCCGGCGGCCGCCCCACGCCCCGGCGCCCCCCTCTGCCTCTGCCTCTGGCCCCCACGAGTCCCCTGGCAGAGGTCAGGGGTGGAGGAGGGGCCCTGGCTGCCTGGCTGGGCTTTATCTGTAATCTAATGCGGCTGCAGGGACAGGGGTCAGTGGCCCTGCTGGGAGGAGACAGGAGGGAGAGGGGGAGAAGGGATGGGGGGGCCTGAGGCTGCTCCCCCTAGGGCCACAATCTCATGGCCCCAGGCAAGCCCTGGGCCTCTGCAAACCTGCCTCTCCCCTGCTCTGTGGCTGGGGGCGGGGGAGTCTCGGTGGGCCTTTACGGATCTTAGATGCCCCCGGAGACTGGGACCTTGACAGTGGAAGCTGCAAGCAGGGGAGGCCTGTGGCTCAGTGGTTAAATGCCCCCGGTTTGAGTCCTTGCTCTGCTTCCGGTCCAGCGCCCTGCTGATGCACCTGGGAGGCAGCAGATGATGGCCCAAGTGTCTGGGCCCCTGCACCTGCTTGGGAGACCCGGATGGAGCTCCTGGCTCCTTGCTTTGGCCTGATTCATCCCCGGCCATTGGAGCCATTTGGGGAGTGAATCGGTGGATGGAGGACCTCTCTCACTCCGCCTCTCTCTCTCACTCCGCCTCTCTCTCTCTCTCTCTCTCTCTCGCTCTCTCTCTCTGTCACTTTGCCTCTACCAAAAAACATAAAGTGAAAAATCAGGGTGCTTAGGCCGGTGGAGTGGACCAGACGTGGGGTCCAGCCCAGGGCTCCCGCAGCTCGACCGTCCCCGGAGCGCCCCCCTACACACCTGGGTGGCTTTTCTGTGGGCGCCTGGGATTGGGAGGGGGCGGCTCAGCGCGGGGCACAGGCGGGAAGACCCCCCACGGAGCCACCCAGCCTCCTCCACAGCCCAGACGGGGCCCTCGGAGGGGAGATTTCTTTTTTTTTTAAGAAACAGCAGGAAAATCTCTCTCCCGCCGCTCCGTGTGTCTCCTTTATAGTTCCCTTTGTTCTATATTTAATTTTTTGTTTTAAACCCGGTTGAAGAGACAGGCCGCCTCCCCGACGGGTATTGATTTATTATTTATGACGAATCAGTCGCCACTTTCATCGTGTCCTAGGCCGTACTGAAGGACAATCCTCAGGAGCTGGCCTGGCACGGGGCTCCCGACCACCTTGCTGTGCCCGCCGAGGTGGCAGCCCGCGGCTGTGCGGTGAGATGGTGCCAGGCTCGGCTGCGGCTGTGCGACGAGCAGGGGGGAGCGCCCCACACCGCGGCGACGTGGTGCGGTCCCCAGGGGACCCCAGCCATGTCACCAAGCTGCTGGCCGGCCCTGTTGCTGAGTGGCTCCCTGAGCCTCTGGGGTCTCCGGCTGCCACACTGCCCATCCCAGCGGCTTCCACTTGCTGTGCCCATTTTGTGGGTGAGGACACTGAGGCTCGCTGGGAGGAAGGAACCTGCTTGAGGAAGGGGCGGAGCTAAAACTGAACCTGGAGCCCACGCTCAAGCCTGCCTGTGATGCTGGGGTCCAGAGGCTGCTACCCTCGGAGGCTGGGAGCTGCTCCCCGGAAGAGGGAGTAGGTGGTGTTGGAGGGAGGTGAGCCCCCTCCACCCCAAAGTAAACCCACCTGTTCCCACTGCTTGGATACTGAGTGAGCGAGGGTCTGGAGGGCAGCCAGCCCCATGCCCATCCGTTTGTTCGTCTAGCATGTGGGACTGGGGCTGCTGCGCGCCAGCCTCTCTCCAGGGTGCTGCTCCGGGGGTGTGCCCAGGGTGCCGCTCGGGGGGGGGTGCCCAGGGTGCTGCTCCGGGGGGGAGTGTGTGCGCCCAGGGTGCCTTTGGAAGCCGCCTGGTCGTGTGTGTGACTGACAGGTGTACATGCGTGTGTGGATGCTTCCTCTGGGTGCAGGGGCCCAAGCACTTGGGCCATCTTCTACTGCTTTCCCAGGCCACAGCAGAGAGCTGGATCAGAAGAGGAGCAGCTGGGACTAGAACCGGCGCCCACGTGGGATGCGGGCACTGCAGGCGGCGGCTTCACCTGCTATGCCACAGCGCCGGCCCCATCATTCTTAAAAGTACTGCCTCTTAATAATGTTATAATGACAATTAAATTTCTTTAAAAAAAACTTTATGTATTTGAAAGGGAGAGAGAGAGAGAGAGAGAGAGAGAGAGAGAGAGAGAGAGAGAGAGAGACATGGAGAGTTCTCCGCTGGTTCACTCCCCAAATGCCTGCAACCGCCAGGGCTGGACCAGGCTGAAGCCAGGAGCCAGGAGCTCCATCCAGGTCTCCCACATGGGTGGCAGGGACCCAAGCACGTGGTCCAGCACCTGCTGCCCGCCAAGATGCGTGTTAGCAGGAAGCCGGAACAGAGAGCGGAGCCGGGACTTGGACGTGGGCATCCTGAGTGGTGGTTCAACAGCTGCCGGCCCCCAGCGAGCAATTTTCCACGTGGGCATGGGAGGGGCCGCTCACACCATGGTGCGTGCCCCCGTGGGTCTCTCGGGATGGGCTGTGCCAGTGCACAATGACCCCCCAGCCACTAGCTAAGCATGCACACCATGGTTGTACCCACCTCCCAGGGATACACACCATGGTTGTACCCACCTCCCAGGGATGACTGCATGGTGCCCGGGCTGCTCGGGCCCACGGCCAAGGGGCCTTGACCTGCAGCTGTGGACCGGGTTCCAAAGGCAGCATCCACCTCAGCTGCTTAGGGCCAACAGGGCCCGGGCGCTCCGCACCAGGACGCGTTTGCTGGTGATCACAGGCAGCCCGCCAATTAGCCGCGGCTCAGGAATCAGATCGGAGCAATCAATTGGTGATTGCCAATCTGCATATTCATTGAGGATCATTAATTATGCATTAAGTGGTGTGCATCCCCCCCCCCCCCCCGAATATACATGTGCTCACATTGTGCAACCTGGCTGGGGCGGATGTGTGTGTGTGCGTGTGTGCGTGTGTGTGTGTTAGACTGAACTAAGGCGCATGCACTACCTGCCTGTGGTGGCTCCCACGGGGAGTGCATGGAGGATGAGGAGGGGTTGGCACCCAGGGACCTGACCAGGGTTGGCATTTCTCTTTTCAATCCCCCTGGGCAACTTGTCCCCCTCGACCTCACTGCTCTCTCTCTCTCTCTTAGAGATTTATTTATTTGAAAGACAGAGTTAGAGAGAGGTAGAGACACAGAGAGAGGTCTTCCATCCTCTGGTTCACTCCCTAGTTGGCTACAATGGCCGGAGTTGCACCGATCCTAAGCCAGACGCTTCTTCCGGGTCTCCCACGTGGGTGCAGGGGCCCAAGGACTTGGGCCATCTTCCACTGCTTTCCCAGGCCATAGCAGAGAGCTGGAACAGAAGAGGAGCAGTTGGGACTCAAACTATGCCCATATGGGATGCCGGCACTGCAGATGGCGGCTTTACCTGCTACACCACAGCACCGGCCCCAGCTCACCACCCTCTTCTCTCTAAGGTCACTTTGTCCTCCTGACAACCCCCCACCCACCCCAACCCTCCACCCTACCCCCTCCTTGGACGCAGGCCATCCTCACGCCCCCAGTCACCCATCTTCATTCTTCCTGGCCCAGCAAAATGATGACACATGGGGGCAGAGCACCAGTCGGGGGCCGCTGGGAAGTCCTGGGTCTTCGGGCTGCCATTTGCAGATGGACAAGCAGAAGCCCAGGTGTGGTGAGGGTCGGGCCCAAGGCTGCACAGCAGGACAGGAAGCAGAAATGGCCATGCCCGGACCACCAGGCCCACACTTCCAGCCCCAGCTCATGCCCCCCAGGGCACGGTGCCTGGCGGCGGCCAGGCTCTGCCATCCTGGTGGACATGGGACAGGTGGTAACATTGACAGCTCTGCCAACTCCTAAAAGAAAACCATGACTTCGCGGCCCTGACCTTGGGCTGGACTCCGACACCTGCTGCTGACTGTAAATCCCGCTAGTGGTCAGCAACTCAGGCGCCCAAAGGTAAGACTGCTCCGCGTCCCGGGGCGGGCGTCGGGCGGTGGTTACACCACCACTTGGGACACCTGCATCCCGTTTCAGAGCAGCTGGGTTGGCGTCCTGGGGCCACTCCTGACTCAGGCTGCCTGCCAGTGCGCACCCGGAGAGGCCGCAGGCGGTGGCCGAAGTAGATGGGCCCCTGCACCCACGTGGGAGACCCGGATGAAGCTCCTGGCTCCCGGCTTCAGCCTGGCCCAGCTCTGGCTGTTGTGGCCATTTGGGGAGTGAACCAGCAGGTGGAAGATCCCCTCCCTCCCTTTCTCTCTCTCTCACTTTTGCACATAGACAAAATAAATCTTAAGAAATGAAATTGTGCGAACCTCTGCTTTCCAAGCTCAGTATGCACACCCTGCCTGGCAAAGACTGGGTGGCCAGTGGCCGAGACCATGTGGCCAGCACGGCAGCTGGCCCCCACCCCCACCCTGTCCTGTGAACCTGACCATGACAGTGCACAGCCCTTACTGGTCCCTGTGTCTGCTGGCCATGCTTCCTTTCCGCTGTTTTAAAGTGTGCTCCTTCTCCTATTCTGTAAAAGACATTCCTGTGAATGCCAGCAGCTGCTGGCATTGTGGATCTAAATATTGCATTGTTTTCTCTCGTGCACCACTCGATGTCCCTAGTGATTTGTCTGTCACAGCCCCGAAGCAGCGGGTTGGAGCCCAGGCTAGGGATGTCCAAGCCTGGGTTTGTGCAGGTGAATCCTGTGACGTCACATCACAACTGGGAAGAATGCAATTCCTGGGATGGGTCCCTTATGGCTGGCACCGTGGCATAGTGGGTGAAGCCGCTGCCTGCGGTGCCAGCATCCCATGGGGGCGCCGGTTCGCGTCCCGGCTGCTCCACTTCCGATCCAGCTCCCTGATCATGCACCTGGGAAAGCAGCTGAAGTTGGCCCAAGTCCTTGGACCCCTGCCATCCACGGAGGAGACTCGGAAGAAGCTCCTGGCTTTGGTCTGGCCCGGCTCCATGTATCACAGCCCGGTGTGAACCAGCAGAGGCAGGACCTCTCTCTCACTCTGCCTTGAGTAAATACTTAGATACTTGTTTAAAAGATCAAGCATGTGTCCCATCCCGGGAGTGGTGACCGCCTGTTTTGCGATGGACAGAAAACGAAGGCTGCCCTGGCTTTGGCCCCTCAGAGTGGGTTTTGGTGGCAGGTGCGGGGGGCGGGGTGTGGGGGCAGCCTGGCCTGCGGTGGGAGTCACAGGGACAAAGACCCAGAGGGATTCGCAGGGCACTTAGCAGTTCATTTGGGACGCGCTGGAGCTGCCCCAGAGCCAGGCCCTCCTGACCGCAGCCCTGGCATCCAGAGCCAAGGGGCAGACGGGCTGCACTAGGGGTGCCGGGCAGGAGCCAGGCCGTGGAGGGCCGTGGAGAACCCCGGGAGGGCGGCCAGGGGCCGAGGCCGAGGGTCTGGAGTTCGGGGGAGAGTGGCGAAAGGCCGCACCCGGAGCTGTCAGCACCCGGCCGCTGTGCGGGGCTGGCACACACGTGTGGGGGTGCTGAGCTGGCCAGGGCGCCGCATACAGACGCGGCTGCACTTGCGGGGGCGGGGGGACCCCCCCCCCCCCCCGCCTCCCAGGCTCCAGTGTTCCAGCACTTTCTCTCGCCCCACCCGGGGAGGGGTGGTGGCCGCGGCGTTTCCCGTCTGGCTGGCCGGGGGGCCGGGGAACACAGGCCCCTTCAGAAGCGCCCCCCGAGTGTGCCGAGGCCTGGGGAGCCCTGCGGAGCAGCGGGCGGCGCGGGCCCAGCTGTGTAAATGTTGCCGCTTCCCCCGCGAGGCGCGGGCTTGAGCCAGGGCCAACACAAGCCTTCTGCGCGTTTGCTTTGGCACGGAGGCCGGCTCAGGAATGTCAGGCAAGGGCCCGTCGGGGCGGGGGAGGGGGAAGGGGGGAGGACCCGGGGCTGAAAGCTGAGCCCCCCCAACCCCGACCCTGCCATCATCCAATTACCGAGGCCCCAGTGCAAGCCAAGGGGCCGGGCCGCACGGTGGAGCTTCCTCCCCGCCTCTGCACCCTCCTCCTCCTCCTCCCTGCGGGGGCAGAGCCCACTGGGGGGCGTGCGTGGGTGGGAGGCTGGCTTGGGCGTCCAGGGGGAGTCTGGACCCCGGGGCTGGGCCCTGGCAGCGGAGCGGGGCGAGGGGCCCACGTTCACCGCGGTGCCGAGCGTCGTTTCCGTCTGTTCCATCCATCCCGTGCGAAGAGGAAGAGGACGCGCGGTTTTTTTCTTGGTGGATTTCACAGAAGAGGACAATCCGGAGCGAGCTTTCCCTTCTCCGAGGAAGGCAGCCAGCCCGAAGGAATGCAGCTGGTCTGCAGAGAGGCAGTGTGGACGGGTGGGGACTGGGGCAGTGCGGCCGCTCAGGCCCCGTGGTCGGAGGGAGCCCCGGCCCTGCGGTCAGGCCGGTGCAGCCCAGATCCTGTGTCCAGGGTGAACAGCTCTCTGGGAGCTGGGTGAGGCCAGCGGTCTGGAGGCAAGGCCCGCTGCCCCCACATCTGCAGACCCCATCCACAGAAATGGCAGCGAGGAGACCCCCTGTTCCCTCCTGGGCGTTCCCGCGTGAGCCTCATCTCAGCCACCGCGTCCACTGCGCGGCCAGCGCCTCGGAGAGTGGCTGTGACCTGGCCAGGGTCAGCGTGCAGACGGGGGAGGGCCCCTGATCACCCTCCGTCCCCAATCTGTGAAATGGGTACAGCAGCAGGCTCTCCGTCAGAGCCATCAGGCCGAGGAGCTCAGAGCTGAAGGTGGCGGGGTCGGGCTCAGTGTCCCAGCGGAAGTCCCCAGCGCACCGTGACCCCCGCAGCTGCACGGGGACGCTGTGCATCAGGCCTCCTCGGCTCACAGGCACGGGCGCCGGCTCCCATCACCTCTCAGGTTGTGCATAGTGAGCCCGGAGTGAAAGTGTGCATACGGGATCGGGAGCGAGCTAGCCGCCACCACTGGCTCTGGCAACCTCTGGCGTGGCTGGGGGCAGCCCCACAGGCAGAAAGGCGGGGCGACCCCCCGCATGGACTCCCTGGTTGCATCTCCACTCCCACGGGAGCGGGCCGCAGGCCTGGGGTGGACAGCTGTCTTGGGGTGGGTTCCCCTAAGAACTTGCGTGGCTCTGATTATCCCCATGAGACAGAAGCAGCTCACGGGAGGAGCCAGGGCTCCCCAACTGCCAAGCTGTGTGCACACCTGGCTGCCCGCACTAGGGCTGCCCGCACTAGGGAAGCCTCCGAGAGGCTCTGTGGGGGGGGACCCCAGACTCTGGGGGGTCCCACACCCCTTTCCCACCCACCCCATCTGATGCAGGCAAAGGCTGATAGGACACAGCCCCCCACCCAAGGAGGTGCGGTCACGGCTCCCAGAAGCCTCCGGGTCAGGGGGAGTGTGTGTGTGCAGGGGGTGTGTGCCCCTCCCTGAGGGTCCCCCCCCCCCCCGCCCTTCCCTAACGAGCAGGGAGGGCGCTGATGGGTACGCTAATCTCATTACTCACCTGCATAATTAGCGTCTGGAAGCCAAAGCTCTCTGGGTACTGAAGGAGCTATAGCACGCTCACTCCTAATGTTGGCGCTCTACGTGCACAGTGTTTAATTCCTGCCTTAGCATCAGGGGCCTCGTTCATTCCACCAGACCTGTGAACAGCAGGCACGGCTCAGGATCCTCCTCACCTCACCCCAACTAGCACCCGCCCTGGGCCAGGCCCTGTGCCATCTGGGGAAGCCCTGTCCAGAACACAGCAAGTAAAGCCAAGGGTTGGCAACCTAGTAGGGGAGGAGCCGGCAGCCTGCCTGGTGGTGGAGGTGGTGGTGGTGGTGGTGGGAGGGGAGGCAGTCAGGGAGGGCTTCCTGGAGGAGGCAGCCACAGTGGGCTTGCAAGGGTAGGGCTCATAGGCACGAAAGGTCGCTGAGACCATGGTGGGGGAACAGCATGGGCCGAGAAGGGGCTGGCGGGCTCGCTGGGACCCACAGCCCTGCCCCACCTCCCACCTGGTGCGGTCTGTGCTAGGCACCCCCTGGGGGAGCCAGCAGAGGACCCCTGGGTGCCCCAGGTCTGGCGGGCCTGGGGCCGGGCTGGGAGTCCCACAGTGGGGCTCCTGCCATCCCCAGCACCCCTGTAACCTAGTGTGGGGCTGCCCCCAGCCCAATGTGGGGGCCTCTGCCGGCCCTGGTGGGTGGGTGCGGGGTGTGCACAAAATTCTTGATTAGGGCCAGCCGTGCCCCTCCCCCACGCGGCTCTTCCTGCCCGCACCCCACACGTGAGGGAGACGGAGCAGCTGTGCAAACAGGGGTGGGAGGCTGCTGCAGGAGTGGGCGTGTGCACGTGCGTGCGTGCACGCCTGTGTGTTTCCCTGTGCGTGTGTACATGCCTGTGTGTTTGCCTGTGCGTGTGCTAGGTGTGCATGCACACCTGTGTGCGTGTGTGTGCATGTGCTAGGTGTGCATGCACACCTGTGTGTTTCCGTGAGCATGTGTGTGTTGACACGAGCACGGACATTCTCGGCTGCATAATGCAAGTGGCTGTGATTGTGCATGTGTGGACACGCACATGTAAGTGCACGTGAAGGGGGCATGTGTGATGAGGAAGGAAGACACACGTGCGTGTCCCCAGGGGCTCAGGAGCAGATGTCACACTGTGTGCACCCGCAGGCGGCTGTGATTGTGTGTGTGTGACATACGGGGACACGGTGACATTGGGTTGGCCTGTGGCTGTGTGGACACCAGGGCGTGCACACGTGTGTGCGCATGTGGTGCAATGTGCACATGCACGTGTACATGTGCATGCACATACGCGCACATGTATGTGCATCTGTGCACGCATATACATACATGCACACATGCATGCACTGGACAGACTTGCATGTGCAAGTGCATATGCGCATATGGTGTTCTGCACATACATGTGTATGTGTTGTGCAATGTGTGCATGGCAGTGTGTGTTGTGCACTTGTGTGTCTGTGTGTCCCTGCTAGCAAGGGGAGGGCTCACTTGTGATGTCATGGCAGGTAAGCGCTCAAGTCAGGGCTCAGCTCCTGCCACCGCCCTGGTGCCCAGCGCCCCCACCCCCACCCCGGGTGCCCCTGCCCCTGGCACCGCCCGGGACCCGCTCCCCACCGCCGGCCGCATTCCCGGGGGGAAACCGCTCGCTCCCCTGCAAGCGCAGCTTCCCTGAGTGTTCCCATGGCCACCCTGGGCTCGGGCTGGGGCCCCTGCTCCCCACTCTGGCTGGGGGCTGGGAGCACAGCGGGGGGCGGGGAGGAGCCGCCGTGTGCTGGGCACGGACAGCGGGGGGCGGGTGAGGGCTGCGGAGGACCCACTGCGGGCAGCCACTTGGGGGCCCAGCGGCCTCCATGGCCTTGCACTCTGGCTCTGAGCTTGGATCTCCTCCTCCACTGAGAGGCCCCGGGGTTCCTACATGAGCCTGGAGCAGCCTGGCCTGGGGAGGAATTCAGGTCTACCCTTGCCCACCCGCCGCCCCCACGCCCCCTGCTCCACCTACCCGGCCGCCCCCAACCCTGTGAGCCCCTGGCCCACCTGGCCGCTCCTGCATCCCCCTCGCCCGCCCACCCGGCCACCCCTACACCCACCCTGCCGCCCCCACGCCCCCTGCCCCGCCCAGCCGGCTGCCCAGCGCCCCCTGCCCGCCTTCTTGTCAGGGAGTGCCCTGCAGGTGCCGGGGGTCCCTCACAGAGCCGGTGATGGATTCCCCCTCCTCGCAGACCCACTTTGTAAAATGTTAATAGGCTGTAAATTACTTTTCTCTTTAGACTTCGTAAAATGAGCGATTCCCGCGCAGAGGGCGGGCGGGCACTGGAGTCCGGGCTCGGCTTTCTGACTGTCGGCATGAGATGGGCCGCAGCGAACTCATACAGCTTTTATGGGAACTATTTTATTCATAAGAATTTTCCTAACGGCAGATGGATGTGACATGCCCCGCTTCCCTGGCCCGGGCGGAGAGCAGCGAGGGGCTCCGCGCGGCCCGGGGCTGGGTGGAGCCGCTTTGCCCCAGGATCTGAGGAGCCAACTTCCAGAGGCTCTGTGCATCGTCTTCCGGTTGCTGCTTGCATACCCCTGGGGATGGGGAGCTCCCCTCCTGCCCAGGCAGCTTCTGATGGCTTCCCACTCTGCATCCAGGCCACCTCCCGCCTGGGAGCCTCTGGGGAGCTGACCACAGCCCCCGCCCCCTCCTCCGGGCTGCCTCCTGTCTGCACAGGAGCCCCCAGTTCTTTCCGTCATCACCCACCAGGCTCTCCTCCGAGGCCTCCCAAGCGCAGGACTTCCCGGGGTGACTTCCTAGTCCTGGTGCCGCCTGCAGTGAGGCTGATCCTGGGGACGCTGTAGGAGCTGGGCCGGGAAGTGGAGAGGGCTCTGGTTAGTGTGCCTCGTAGTCAGTGCGCCTGGTGGTCAGCGCGCCTCGTGGTCAGCGCGCCTCGTGGTCAGCGGCCATGGCCGGCGCTGCCAGGGCATCTCCCACAAGGCTGCACTGCGGTGACCCTGGTCGCACACAGGGATGGCGCCTGCCGGGTTCTGCTTATTGTGGGTGCCTTGGAAGACACGCGTGGGCGCCCCCGCGAGCCTGCCTGTGAACCGGCGTGTCCAGGCCTCCCCCAGCCCCATTTCCCAAGGTCACCTTCTCCTGCCCCGGTCCTGAGTCACAGGGACCTGGGCTCTGAGGTGTGATTGGCACTGGGCCGGCGCCGTGGTGTGGGGGTGGGGCTGCCCCCGCCACACCAGCTTCCCATAGGGGCGCTGAGTTCGAGTTCCGGCTGCTCCTCTTCCGATCCAGCTCTCTGCTATGGCCTGGAAAAGCAGTGGAGGATGGCCCAAGTCCTTGAGCCCTTGCACCTGCATGGGAGACCTGGAAGAAGCTTCTGGCTTCGCCTGGCTGAGCCCTGGGTGTTGTGGTCATTTGCAGAGTGAACCAGCGGATGGAAGACCTGTCTCTCTCTCTCTCTCTCTCTCCCCACTTCCTCTCTGTCAATTTCTGCCTTCAAATAAATAAGTAAATTTTAGAAAGTTACTGTGTATTTCCCATGAATTTTTCAGAGTACCCCTGTGTTCCATAAATGGCCTCTCTCGCCAGTCTCACAGAGGCCCTCACCTGGGCACCCTCTATCCAGCCTCCTCCCTGGCTTTGAATGTGCTAGCCCGCCCCTGCCTCAGGGCCTTTGCACCTGCCACAGTTCCTGCCTGAGACCTGCTGTGGCTCTGTCGCCCCAGGTGCATGGGAGGGGCTTGGTGTTGAGAAGAATCTGGTCCTCGTGTCTTCCCCTCCCTGCGGCCGCTGTGGCCCAGGAGGCCCTGGCACCCGCCCGCGCCCTGCCTCTGGGGAGCAGCCATCTCCTTCACGTCCACCCAGAGCTCCATATGGCAGCTCCTGGGGCCGGGACCATGCCAGCTGGGGGGCTGCCATCCTCGCATGCTGGCCACATTGAGGTTCCCAGCTGTCCATGGCCACCAGGAGTCCCTAATGGAGGCTGAGAGCAGAGACAACGGGGTGGAGGGGGCTTCCCTAAGTGGCATCGGCTCTGGAGTCTGGACGATGAATTCAGGAAGCGAAGAAGAGGAGGGAAGATGCTGCAGCCTGTGCAAATGTCCTGTGGCCCCCGGGGCCCTGAGAGGAGGGCGTTGCATTGCGGTGGAGGGTAGGGGGTGGGGCTTGTAGGGACGGGTAGGCGTGGCTATGGTGCAGCTTGGTCCTTTGTTCTGAGACTCAAGGAGCCATAGAAGGCGTAAGAGGAGGATTTGACAGGTTCCTGTCCTGATTTCTGCAAACTCCCTGTAGCTGCCCAACCACAGATTGGACAGAAGCCTTGGGGTGGGGGTGCCCTGGGGGAGGCAGGGAGCCCCTGAGTCCCCACTCTGGCCCCCAGGCCCACGGGCTCATTTCCATGATCCCAGCTTAATTCTCCCAGGGTATGCAAATGCATGCAAATCACCATCAAGGAGAGGCAAAAATAGCAGGGCGCATTAGCATCTCCCGCAGGAGCCAGGCCTGGGCCTGCTGCGTGGGCAAGGAAGGCGCCTCCCCAGGGCTCCCGCTGGGAGCAGAGGCCCCCGGGTGCGGAGCAGGGCTGGACAGGGCCCCTGGCTCCCCAGTGACCAGGCCAGCCAGGGTCCCCAGGGTGCGGGGACCCCTGACCCACCACCACTCTGCTGCCTTGGCCTCCACACTCCTCCTCCTCTTCCTCCTCCTCCTCCTTCTCCGTCCCCTGCCAGACCCCCTGAGCACTTACCCAGGTCCCCTTGGCGCGGGCTCCTCGTCAGCTCTGTGCCCCCCCCATCCTGTGCCTGCTGGGCTCTGCCGTTTCCTCCTGGAAGAGGCAGGGCCAGGGCCCCCTCTGCACCCCTGGACCCTAAGGGGACCCCAGGCCATGCCCAAGGACAGCAGGAAGTGCCTGTGGGCTCTGAGAAGGTGGTTGGGCCTGAGGCTGGGGGTTCCCTGAGGCTGGGGGTGGGGGAGAGGCCAGGAGTTGGGTCAATCCCCTCCAGGCAGGAACATGGCCTGGCCACAGATGTTTCCCGGCTGTGTGTTCTCCATAAACGGCTTTCCCCTCCCTGAGTCTCGGTTTGCATCTCTGTAAAATGGGTCAACAGTAGTCATCCACGTCTCGGACCAGTGGGCGTGGTGCTGTCCCCAAGCACTGCCCTCAGCGGATGGCGCCCACCCCATGTTGTCACCAAGGACAACAGGGAGGCCGCGTCCTGTGATCAGTGGGAGACAGTGCGTGGGCCCCTTCCCTTCACCCTGTGCCGGCCCCCTCGGCTTTCTTCTGGCACAGCTGGACTGGCCTGGGCTTGTGGCATTGGTGGCGACCCCACAGTGCCACCAAGTGGACACCTGGGTCACCGTGGGGCAGGCTTGGGGGCGGGGGGAGTATCTGACCTCTCTGACCCCGTGAAAGCCCCCAGACCCATTCTTTGGGCGACAGCAACAAGGTCAGGGGAGCTGTCCAGGGGGGCACAGCCTTGTGTGGGCAGGGGAGCCCGGGGCCCTGGGGGAGGCTGCCTCGCGTTTGCTGGGCGGCCTCGGAGGAGTAGCACTCTCTCTGGGTCCCGGCTGCAGGGTGCCGGCTCTGAGTGGGGCTTGGGACATACCGCGACAATGGTGAGGGTGCCAGGAACTGGTGGCCATGGAGGGAGGCATCCCGGGCTGGCCCTTGCTCTGCGCAGTGGCCAGGATCAGCTCGCAGGAGGGACGCAAGTGGGAACATTCTCAGCACTCCGTAGCAAGGAGCTCGGGCTGCCCTCAGAACAATAGTGTTCAGACAGAACTGATGTGCTGTGACGGGGCAGCGGAGGGAAGGTGGGGGCAGGTGGCCTGGGGGAGGTGGCATTCACACAGAAGCCTGGAGGAAGCTTGGGGGGTGGTCTGCAGGAGGTGGAAACTGGGGGAGCAGCCTGTGCAAAGGCACTGTGGCAGAGCAGCAAGAGGCGGGAACTCAGGCCCCGGTGAGCCTGGCGGTCCGTGTGCGGGAGGCGTTCCCAGCTTCCGAGACAAGCACCTCGGGCCCCTGCAGGGAGATCGCATGGAGCTGTGGCTGCACAGGGGCTGTCTTGGGTCTTGCTGGGTGTGCAGGGTCAGCCTGGGGGTCCCTGAGGCTCTGCGGCTGCTTGGCCTGAATGCTGAGCGCTGAGCTGGGAGGAGGTCGGGTTTTTCTTTGCTTTTGTTTCAGGATTCTATTGGTCACTGCTTTCTGCTTTGGTGGCCCAATGCTGACCTTACTGAGGTCAGCGTCACACCAGGACAGAGCCTTCAAGATCCTGACGCCCAACCCAAACAGGACAGCTGTGCCCAGGAGTGTCTCCCTCCGGCCAGCATGGCTGGACCACTTGTGGGACTTCCTGGCTAGTGAAAGACTCGTCGTCACATCTGGGCCAGGTGAAAGCACTCTGGGATGTACTGGTAATGCCTGCCAGGTGAAAGCACTCTGGGATGTACTGGTAATGTCTGCCCTGGATGCAGCCTGCAGGGGTGGTAGGGGAGGGTGAGGATCTATGGTGGGCATTTCTGGCAGAGTGGCAGGGAGGCCCCAGACCCACTCTGTGGCTGGCTGGCTGTGCAGCCTGGGAGGCGCAACTCTTGGATCTTTGTTTTGCCATCTAGAAGATGGGCTCAATAATTCCATCCATCTGCTAGGAGAGCAGAGATAAAGCAGCACAGCCCGCGACGTCAGATGTTTATGTCCTCAGGGTCCTGGAGGAGGCCAGGCCAAGGTGAGGGTCAGGTTCAAGTGCAGGCAGGTGCCCCCCCCCCGCCACCTGTCTGCCTGCCCCTGCACAGCCCCCGCTTGGCGCTCAGGAAAGCACAGCGGGGGCCCTGGGGCCGGGAGTCAGCTGCGGCTTGTGAAACTGGCACCCCATAGGGAGCCCTGGCTGCTCCACTTCCGACCAGCTCTCTGCTGTGGCCTGGGAAAGCAGTAGAAGATGGTCCACGTGCCCGGCCCCTGCATCCACGTGGGAGACCCAGAAGAAGCGCCTGGCTCCTGGCTTCTGATCGGCACAGCCGGGCCAATGCGGCCATCTGGGGAGCGAACCAGCAGATGGAAGACCCCCTCCCCTCTCGCTCTGCTCTCTCGCTCTTTCTCTCTCCCCCTGTGTCACCCTGCCTTTCAAATAAATAAATACATCTTTAAAAAAGGCACAGTTCTAAAATCAACCACAGACACCATCATTAATGATGCATTTCGCTGAAAGCTAATTATTCTCAAAGATCTGGGAACCGTGCGCGGCGGGGGAGGCGGCTCCAGGGCTGGTGCGGACCAGGGCCTGGGGCCGGCAGGGGCTGGGGGCTGGGGGCTGGGGGCTGGGGGCTGGAGGCTGAGACCACCGCCCACAGCCCAGCACAGAGCCCGGAGGAAGCCGCTTTACCCTGCTCCCCGAGCCACCCGGCTTCCGTGGCTCCCACCCGACCTCAGAAAAAGACCGCTGCTGTCTCCGCGTGTCGGAAGCTTCCGGAACCTCGCCACGGTCACTTCTAGGAAACACGCATGGCTCCCACTGCAAGGAGCCGAGTGGCGCTCGGAGAGGGGAGGCCGTGGCCAAGCTCACGCAGCCCGGGGCGCCAGCCGCCACCCACGCCGTCCCCTGCACTGTGCCCAGGCCCCAGGCAGGGACCCCGACCGCGGGCTCCATCCGTCCCCACACCAAAGCACGCAGGGGCCTGCAGCCGCCTCTCTGTCTGCGGATGGAGATGAAGGCCCGGGTTCCGAGGCGCGTTTCTCTGCTCCTTCTTCCCTCCTGGCCCAGGGAGGGACAGGTGGGGGGCCTCGGGCCCTCCTGGGGGGACTTGGCCCTTCCCTATGCTCTCTTCTGCCTGCCTCCACCCCCCAAGCTGGCTCGGGACTGCTTCTCCCCTGTGCTGGGGTTCCCTGTGCCCCCCTGGGTCTCCCCGTGAGGCTTCGTCCCCCCTCACTGGATCTCCCTATGGGGCTTCTTACACCCCCCCGCTGGGGTTCCCCGTGGGGTTTCTCCCCCCTCCCTGGTTGCTCCCCTATCGCCTCCCTGGCCCCGAATCTCCGCAGGAGGCCTGGGGGAGGGACATCGCCCTGGACACCTGCCTGGCCCCCACCGCACAGGCAGCCAATGCACCTGCTGCCTTATTGGGTTGTTAATTTCTTTAAAAATTGAAGTGAAATTCATGTAACATGGAATTACCCATTAATTCTATTTTATTTATTGGGGGGATGCTTGCACAGAGAGCGAGAGTGAGAGCGAGCAAGAAAGAGAGACAGAGAGAGAGAGAGAGAGAGAGAGAGAGAGAGAATGTTCCCAGGCGCTGGTTCATTCTCCGAATGCTCACAGCAGTCAGGGCTGGGCCCGGCTGGAGCCAGGAGCTTCACACTCCACCCAGGTTCCACATGGGTGGCAGGGACCTTGGGATCTGAGCGGCCACCTGCTGCCTCCCGGGGTGCTTGAGCAGGGGGCTGGAATCAAGAGCAGGAGTGGGGCTTTGAACCCAGACATGTCCACGTGTAACGAGCACGTCTTAACTGCTCGGCCAAACACCTGCCCTTCTAATTTTTAATATATTTTTAAAGAGTTTTTAAAAATGTATTTGAAAGGCAGAGTGACAGACAGAGGGAGAGAGAGAGAAAAAGACTTCCCATCCACTGATTCACTCCCTAAATGCCTACAATAGCCAGGGCTGGAGCAGCAGGAAGCAAGGAGCCTAGACCTCCATGCAGGTCTCCCGCACGGGTGCAGGGGCCCAAGGACTTGGGCCATCTTCTACTGCTTCCCCAGGCCACAGCAGGGAGCTGGATCGGAAGTGGAGCAGCCGGGATTTGAACCGGCGCCCATATGGGATGACTGCATTGCAGGTGGTGCCTTAGCCCACTGTGCCAGCCCCTCTAATTTATTTTTAAAAGGCGTGTGTGTGTGTGTGTGTGTGTATGTGTGTGTGAGAGAGAGATTGAGAGAGATTATGCACAAGCCCTTTCTGGAAAGACAATGCCAAGGATAGAAGGAACACTTCACAGTGATTGCCTCTGGGGAGAGGACCCGGGCCAGGGACTCTGCTGTCCCTCTCCCTTCTCTATCCCCGGAGCTGAAGACACAGTCAGTGCCCAAGACTGCCCGGCGCACAGTAGGCGGTCAGCACACCCTTGTCCGTTGTAAGGAATTCCTACTTCCGGGGAGAGAGACTGGACCTTTACGTGTCACACCTCCCATGCAGTTAGTTTGTCTTGATCGTGTGTGATGATAAGAGTCTGATGTGTTCCTTTGCCAAAGGAGACGCGCTGGCCGCCTCCTCCCTGCTTGCTCGCTCGCTGTCAGGGAGGGAGGCGCGGACTAGGGGCTGCGCTTCTCTGAGGATGCACGAAGACAGAGCAGCAGAGGGGGGAAGCAGCCGCGTCCGTCCTATCTTAAACCACCCCCCCCCCCAGACAAACGCGGGTGTCGCTGTTGCCATCACGGCTGCCCCGGGGGACATCCGTGCAGAGCCGCCCACACTTGCCTGCCAGGGGAGACCACGGTGATCACCGGCTGTGGCCTCCACTCCCCTCCTGCCCCGCTGGGGTTGCAGGAGCTGAGCTGGCCCTTGTATTCCCGGGACGGAGCAGCAGCCCCACGCGCGTTTCCCCAGCCTGATGTCACTGTTTCCGTGCTGGCTTCTCTCCTGCCTCTGCACCCCTACGAGGCTGCCCCTCCTAACACTACCCTGTAGGGAGGATGCTGTTACAGAATCTTGGGGAGTGAGAGTCACTGAGGGCCACCTGGAGGTGGCTTCTCCAGGAGAGGGGAGGATTTGGGGACTGGCAGAAGGGGAAGGAGCTTGGCCACCATGGAGCCCCATTGTGTCCAGCCTGGCCTGGGGCCCCTGCTGAGCTTGGGGAGGCTGATTACAGGTTTCTGGTCTCACTTGTTCTCATCTGAAGATTGGGGCGATGAGGACTGGGCCTTGTGAACGTTTAGGGCGATAAACGTTGTAAAGCCAGAAAACTCGTTCTCTGGGAGTTCTGTTCAGAGCCATTGCCCAGAACACGGAGAATGACTGGGGATGGGGGGGGCTGAAAGCAAGGACCCCACCTGCCTGAAGACAGATGTGCAGAAATCGGCCGGCAGGGCTGGCAGAGAAGGAGTTGGCATCAGACAGGTGGCCGCAGGGAACATGAATTCACAGGGAGCCCATGTGCCAGGTGCAGACGGCAGCAGACCCCGGCCACGCCGGCGCTCCCAGCACCTGCGGGCGACAACTTCGCGTTTCTAAATCACCGAGGAACTCAGGGGGGCCGGCGCTGTGGCACAGCGGGTTAAGGCGCCACGTGTGATGCCGCCATCTTATCCTGCCGTGCTGGGTCCAGGCTGGGCTGCGTTTCCTGTCCAGCTCCCTGCTAACCTGCAGCCTGGGAAACCAACGGTGGTGGCCCAGGTACGTGTGTCCCTGGAGACCCAGGTGGAGATCCAAGCCCTTGGCTGCAGCCTGGTCCAGCCCTGGTCATTGCAACCATTCTGGGAGTGAACCAGCGGGTGGAAGACTCTCTCTCTCTCTCTCTCTCTCTCTCTTACTCTGCCTTCCAAATAAGCAAACCTTAAAAAAAATCAAAAAAGAATAATATTCTGTGACAAGTGAAAAATTATATGAAATTCAAATTTCTGTGTCCATAATTAAATTTTTATTGGAACACAGCCATTCCCTTATTTTGTGTTTCATCTACTGTTGTTTTTAAGAAAAACTCATTTTATGTTCTTTTTATTTGAGAGGCAGAGAGAGCAAGAGAGCAAGAGAATGAGAGAGAGAGAGAGAGAGAGAGAGAGAAGGAGGGAGGGGGAGAGAGAGGGATAGCGAGCCCCTGTTTGCTCATTCACTCGGCGGGTAAGAAGGAGAAGGGGAGTGAGACCCAGGGCTGTGCCGAGTTTTCCTGCCAGGTCCAAGTTCGCGGGCAGCAGAGCTGGTGGATCAGGCGCCAGCAGGACTCACTGCGGCGCCTGGGTTCCTTCCTGGCTCCGACTGCGGCTTCCTGCTGAGCAGACCCTGGGAGGCAGCGCCGATGGCTGGAGCGGGGGTTCCTGCCCCACACAGCGGGACCCTGGACTGAGTTCTTGCCTGTTGACCTCAGCCCGGCCCAGACTTAGCCATTGTGGCCATCTGGGGAGTGAACCAGTGGATGAGATTTCGGGGAGATGGTGTTACAGCAGCCGTGCTGGCCCACACTGCGACCCCTGTAACATGGCCGAGTCCAGATCTGTCTGACCTCAGAGAAAATTCCAGCAAGGGGCCAGCTCTCGCCCAGTGGCACAGACCCAGCCCTCTCGCCCTGGGAGGTGCCTGGTGGCCAGCAGGCTGGGCTCAGGGTGGGCAGGCGCCATGTGCACAGCACTGAGGCTGCTTGGGAGCAGCTCGGGGAGTCATTTGTTTGCAAATCCAGGTCTCTGAGTCTCTCGGCTCCCGGGGCCTCGCTGCTCTGTGAACAGGAGAAGCCGGGAGAGACCACCTGTGGGGTGGCCTTGCTCCAGACACGCGGAGCTGCCTTTGTGTGTGCATGTGTGTGCTCTGTGTATACACACGTTCATGGGTGTGTATGTACATGTGCTCTGTGTATGCATGCATTGCTTCATGTGTGTGCATGTGTGTGCATGCATGTCCCTTCTGCACACGCATGTTCATATGTGTATGCATGTGTGCTGTATGTGCATGCATTTATGTGTGTGCTGTGTGCTCTTTGTGTGTTTATGTGTATTCTGTGTGCAAGCTCTGTGTGTGTGCTGTGACTACTGTGTGTGCTGTGTGTGGCATATGTGTTTGTGCTCTGTGTGTGTGCTGTGTTGTGTGTGCTGTGTGCTGTGTGTGTGTGTGTGTGTGCAGAGAGCCTCAACAGGAGTCTGGAGAATCTGCCTTGACTTGCGTGTCTGTGGGGGACCCAGGGACGAGAGGCGACAGTTGCAGTGCGGGGACAGGGATGGCCGTTCCCGGGGAGAAGTGCTTCCGCCCTGAAGACGGGATCTCAAGGCTCATCCACCTCCTTCCATCCTTCCTCCCACCCCCCCCCGTCTCCTCACTCATCTGTCCGCTCTCCTGTCCACTCACTCACCCACCCATCCATCCACCCACCCACCCATCCATCCACCTGTATACACCCACACATCCACCTATTCACTCAGCCCCCTACTCTCCTGCCTATCCATCCCCTCTTCCACCCCCCAACCCTATATCCAACTACCCATCCATCCACCCATCTACCTCTCCATCATCCATCCATGCGTTTACCTGTCCATCCACCCACCCACTCATCTACCTTTCCATCCACCCATCTACCTCCATCCACCTGTCTTCCTGTCCATCTGCCTGTCTACCTGTCCATCCACCCGTCTACCTGTCCATCCACCCACCATCCGCCCACACATCA
Organism: Sylvilagus floridanus; assembly: GCA_949820135.1. Taxonomy (NCBI): domain Eukaryota; kingdom Metazoa; phylum Chordata; class Mammalia; order Lagomorpha; family Leporidae; genus Sylvilagus; species Sylvilagus floridanus. The sequence continues at coordinate 163,081,863 of OX463233.1, forward strand.
CACTCCGACCCATCCACACCCTATCCCAGCTGTCTTCCCAGTCCACGGCGACTGTTTGCCAGATGCCCCGTGGCCTGGCTCTTCCCATTTTATGGATGGGAAAACCACCATTCCAGGGGAAGTGACAGCACAATGGGCTTCCGAGGTTAGATGGAGCCAGGCTCCAATTCTGGTTCCACCATTGGCTGGCCTTGTGGCCACAGGCAAGCTGCTAAGGCCTGGGCGTGGTTTCCTCCCTGTGAACTTGAACCAGTGAGGGCGTCTGGTATGAGCTGCTCTGTGAGGTGCTTGGTGCAGGCCTGGCCTGGCTGGGGCTGTCAGTGGGCGCCTGCTCCGAAGGGGCCGGATTGGGTGACCTGTCACACGTAGCGTGTGCGTGGCCTCCATTCAGCTCGTGTCAGGAGACCAGACCTCACGGTGTGGAAGGCTGTGGCCGTCGGAGCCAGCGCCGATTGTGCAATGGCTGACACAGCAGGAGTGGTGGCAGTGGCTCCTGGCTCAGCTTCCAGCACAATGCCTCCCACAAACAGCCACTGGGAAGTTCCTTAACCCCTTGGAACCTCAGTATACCAACCTGTAAAGTGGGAATGAGTGAGTCTTGGACCTCCCTGGGCTGTTGTGAGGTCTGATAAGCTAGTGCTGTTTTAAACTAACTGGAAAAGTCGCTCCTGGCAGCAAAGGGGGACTGAACGCGAGGCCAGGGGCTGCTGTCCGCTTCTGCGAAGTGTGGTCGTTTATTCGCTCGACAAACACAGGGTGCACTGAGCTCCTGCTAGGAGCCTGGCCCAGGGCTACGCATTAGGATCACAGAGGTGACAGATACAGTGCTGTGCAGTCCCCGAACAGGTGCGCTGTTCAGAGAACTTCGGTGGAGCTAGAAGCAGGTGAGGGAGCAGCAGGTTTGGCCAGGGAGTGGGGTTAGAAAGGTAAGCAGGGGTGGCCTCCAGGAAGAGGTGGGACCAAACCCATGGGCGAGCTGAAGCAGCCTTCCACAGGGTGCAGGGCACAGAGCCTCAGGCAGTGGGGCAGCAGGTGCAAAGGCCCAGGGGTGGGATGAACCCGCTGGAGAGTGGAACTGGGGGCTAGGGGAGGGGAGGGGCTTTGCCGACCCTGCGCTGTTTCTGGCCCAGCACACCCTGGCCGGCCCCAGCTCACCCCCCTCCCCAGCTTACCCGAGGCGTCTTTTCTGCCCCCTGTGAGAGCAGAAGCCTGGGCATGCTCCCGCATCGAGAAATTCTGTCCCCGTGGCCCGAGGCCCCTGGGTGCCAGGTGTATTTCTCCCAGTCCCAGCAAATGCACGCGGCGGATCCTTGCGCCCTGCGGGATTTTTATGGGCCAGGCAAGTGGGCGGCCGCACGGAGAGTAATTAACAGCTGAGTTACGGGGGCCACTCCGTGTCTAATTAAGGAGGGATCCGAGGCACCCATCTCATTTGGATCCAGATTTATGCGGGACTGGGCAGGCGTCTCCATGGGGACGGCTGCGGGGCGCAGGTGCGGGCTTGGGGCGCCCGTTTCCCCCGTGGGTTCCTGCAGCCGCCGCGCGAGCCCCGCGGCCATGTTGCCAATGTGGCTGAGGGCTGTCGCCTCGTGTCTGTCTGTCTGTCTGCTCCGGGTTCTCTCAGCCCCCGACTGTTCCTGCATCAGGGAGGTGGGGCAGGATGCGCTGAGGACGCTCCTGCTCAGCCCTGCGCGTGGTAAACAGCTGGCGCATAATGCGGCTCTGTTGTACAAACCCAGCTGTGCTCTCTCAACGCCATGGGAGCTTGCCTTGCTCACTACTTGAGCTCCAGGATGTCGGGGAGCACGTGTGTGCATGCTCGCGTGTATGCCCATGCACACATATGTACACACATGTGCACACACACACTGAAAGTGTCCCCTGCCCCGGCCGGGTGTCAGATACTCAGAGCATTCAGCGTCCCCTGCAGGTCACTCTCCTGGGACCTGGGGGTGGCAGCCACACCCTCCATGGTCTCTCCCTTTCTCCTCTCCAGCTCCTGCATGGAACCTACCCCAGCCCCCCAACATGGCAGCCCAGGGAGTAGCAGAGACCAGGTCACCCCTCACCTTCCCTGTGAGAAGCCAGAGCTCTAGAATGCTCCACAAGGTCCTCCCCCACTCCAGACTCCACCCTACCCCAGGGCCTTTGCACCGCCAGTTAAGCACCTTTGTCTTTGCCAGGCTCCCAGGTGAATGCCCGCCTGGCCCGGCTCCCTCCTCTGTGCCGTTGCTGCCGATGCTAATGCTCCATCCGGGCTTTCTTCTCAGCCCCCCTCCCTGACTCCCCAAGAGCTGCGCTGTTTCTTCCTGGACTGTCTGCGGCTCCTCCCCTGCCTCCTACTAGAACTCCAACTGCCTGGGGCAGGTGTTTTGTCTCTTTCTTTCCCAGCTGTGTTTTCTGTGTCTAGGACCGCAGCTGGAATGTAAGGAGAGTTTAATAAACCTGGCGCTGTGGCGTGAATACATTTAAAAAAATATCTGAAAGGGAAGATAGACAAACCGACAGGAAGATGGTGGATGGACAGATGGATGGATGGACAGATGGATGGTGGACAAATCGACGGGTAGATTGATGGATGGACGCATAGGGAGAGAGCTGCTGTTCGCTGGTTCATTCCCCAAATGTGCACCATGGCTGCTGGGGTTGAAGCCAGGAGCTGGGGACTCAATCCAGGTCTCCCACGTGGGTGGCAGGAACCCAAGCGCTGTCTACCAGGGCCCGTGCTGGAAGGGCCCTGAGACTCCGTGGCTGGAGCCAGGAACCCGGCCCAGGTACCCGGATGTGGGAGGTGGCTGCCTTCCCCACTGGGCTCCATGTCGGTGCCCTGAATGTACCTCTCCAACCCACACCGATTCAGTAGCAGCAGCTCGCTGCAGGGACGGAGGGGTGGGGGCCGCGGACAGATCACGCGTGGGAACGATGTGAGCATCACCACACAGGTGCTACAGGAGGGCGGGCTTTCCGGGAGGGGGTGGAGGATCTTCAAGAGGGAACATGAACGGTACAGGACGGGCAAGAGTTTGGCCGACGGTTGGGGAGGGGCGGGGGAGGGGTCCCATGGAGAGGCCCCAGTGTCATCTAGCCTGAGGCAGGGGGCCCCTCTCAGGGCTGCAGAGCCTCAGGTGCCAGGCTGGGAGCTGGCGTTTGCTCCCAAGGTCCTGGGCTGAGCTGAGACGGGGCTGTGTGCACTATGCAGGGTGGCAGCAGACAGGGTGGGCAACTGTCCCAGAGGGAGACAAGAGGGCTGGTGACCCCGGGGACTAGGGAGGGCTGCGGGCAGCAGATGAAGTTTCTCTCTTGAAAGTTGTATTGATTGTATCTGATTGACTTGAAAGGCAGAGTGACACACACACACACACACACACACACACACACACACAGATCTTCCATCCACTGGTTCTCTCCCCAAATGCCCGCAGCAGCTGGGAAAGTCAGGAGCCAGGAGCTCCACCCACGTCTCCCACCTGGGTAGTGCCGCCACCTGCTGCCTCCCAGGGGGCCGTTAGCAGGAAGCTGGAACTGGGAGCAGCACAGGGAATGGAACCCAGCCGTCAACACGGGAAGCCGGCGTCCCGCGTGGTGCCTTAACTGCGCTGGCTTCAGCAGATGAGTTTTCTCCGTGACTGCAGAGTCCGGACTCGGACTCAAAAGGCACAGGGGCGCCCTAGCTCCCTAATTGTGGGGCCCACCTGGCTCCCAGTGCTATGAGGTAGGTGTTTTCTTTTTCTTTCTTTTTTTTTTTTTAAATTTATCTATTTGAAAGCCAGAGAGAGAGAGAGAGAGAGAGAGAGAGTCTGCTACCTGCTGGTTCACTCCCCAGATGACCTCAACGGCCAGAACTGAGCTGATCCAAAGCCAGGACCCGGTAGCTTTTTCTGGGTCTCCCACACAGGTGCAGGGGCCCAAACACTTGGGCCATCTTCTACTGCTTTCCCAGGCACATTAGCAGGGAGCTGGATGGGAAGTGGAGCAGCTGGGACTCGAACCGGCACCCATACCCGCTATGCTGCAGCGCTGGCCCCAGTTTGTAAAACATCAGCAAGTGCAGCTCTGCCCTTCCTTTTCTCTGGAACTCTTCCATTACATGTGGCTTTTTCCGACAGCCAGCGACTCCGGCTCTGGAAGTGCCATATATTAAGCAGACTGACATCTGTGATATTGCCAGGCGAAACCAAATACAAAATTTACAGCAGTAAATTCTTCTCTCTTCAGGCTGGTTAATTATCTTAATTACTTTTATTATCTTTTATCTTTTAAGAGCCTAAATTGCTTATCTCTGCCTCTCCCGCCAAAGGGGACCACATATCTGAGCCACAGCCGGCAGTGGCCCATCTTTTCCCGTGACATCGAAAGGAAATTTGATTTGTAGTCGCTTTCTCCTTGCGGTTTTAATTGCACCAACTAGTGGAAACAAACTTCCAGGAGACAGCCAGCGGCTGCAGGAAGCACACACGCACATGCTTACACACGCACACACATGCGTGCACACAGACACGCGCATGCACACTGTGGCTGATGGATGTGTCCTGCGTTCCGTTTTTATTCTGCTTCCCCTGCTCACTGCTGTCTCCAAGCGACACAGGGAAAACCATTTCTTGTAGGTCTGGACCCAGGAGAGAAAGATGGCCGGTTACGCCCACGGTCCCACTCTCCCCGGGAGATGGGCACGGTGATTTGCTGAGCGATGATTCCACTCACTGTAGCCTTGCCCAACACACAGGCGTGGGTCTGGCTGCTGGCTCAGGGCGGGGTGGCCACAGCTGTGGCAGCTGCAGGGGGATCCCCTGGGGGTGCCTGGGAGGCGGCTTTGCTCAGGGAGGGGCAGCCTAGGTGAGCCCGAGGGGGGAAGCCAGGAAGCCCGGCTCCGCCCGCCGGAGCCTCCAGGGTGCAGTGTGCCGAGGCTGGGGTCAGTGCTGGGGGGAAAAAGCCAAACTAAGCCAAGAGGGTTCTCAGCACGGAGTCTGGGGAGACGTGGGTTCAAATCCTGGCTCTGACGGTGGGTGTTTAGTGGTTAAGATGCCCACACTCCATGTTGGGGTGCCTAGGTTCGAGTCCTGTCTCCGCTTCCTGCTACACGCAGCCTGGGAGGCAGTGTTGATGGCTCACGTACTGGGCTTCCTGCCACCCATGTGGGAGAGCTGGGTGGAGTTTGGCTCCTTGGCATTTGGAAAGTGAACAAGGGGCCGGTGCTGTGGTGTAGCAGGTTAATGCCCTGGCCGGCAGTGCTGGCATCCCATATGGGTGCTGGTTCTAGTCCCGGCTGCTCCTCTTCCAATACAGCTCTCTGCTATGGCCTGGGAAAGCAGTGGAAGAAGGCCCAAGTCTTCGGGCCCCTGCACCCACATGGGAGACCAGGAAAAACTCCTGGCTCCTGGCTTTGGCCTGGCTCAGCCCCAGCTGTTGCAGCCATTTGGGGAGTGAACCAGCAGATGGAAGACTCCCTCTTATTTCAAATAAAGGGATTAATTAATTAATTAATCTTTTTTTTTTTTTTACAGGCAGAGTGGACAGTGAGAGAGAGAGAGAGAGAGGCAGAGAGAAAGGTCTTCCTTTGCCGTTGGTTCACCCTCCAATGGCCGCCGCGGCCGGCGCGCTGCGGCCGGCGCACCGCGCTCGTCCGATGGCAGGAGCCAGGTGCTTTTCCTGGTCTCCCATGGGGTGCAGGGCCCAAGCACCTGGGCCATCCTCCACTGCACTCCTGGGCCACAGCAGAGGGCTGGCCTGGAAGAGGGGCAACCGGGACAGAATCCGGCGCCCCGACCGGGACTAGAACCCGGTGTGCCGGCGCCGCAAGGCGGAGGATTAGCCTGTTGAGTCACGGCGCTGGCTTAATCTTTTTTTTTAAAAGACGCCATGTTGGTGACCTAGGACTATAGGGGAAGGAGTGGGGCTGAAGCCCCGGTGAGTTGTGAGACACAGAGATGCTGTGCCAGACGGGCCTTCTCACCACAGCCTGGCTTCCCCGGTTGACCACCTTATCCACAGCAGCAAAGTAAGAGCCATTCATTCATTCATTCATTCATGAGACAAAGAACGAGAGAGAGAGAGATATGAATGGAGAGACCGCCCCTTCACTGGGTTATTCCCCAGATCCCGTGACAACTGGGCTGGGTCAGGCTAAAGCCAGGAGCCTGGAATTCAATCCAGGTCTCCCAAGCACCTGAGCCCTCATGTGTTGCCTCCTCGCGAGAGCCTGGAATTGGGAGCAGAGTGAGGACTCGCACCCAGATCCTAGCGGTAAGGGATGTGGGGGTCTTGACCATTAGGCCATATGGCCGTGCCAAGCTTCATTTTTATTTTGTTCAGCTTTATTTCATCTTTTTGAAAGGCAGAGTGACAGAGAGATGGAGGGAAGGGAGAGAGAGAGAGAGGAAGAGAGAGAGAGAGATTGATTTTCCATCTGCTGGTTCACTCCCAAATGCTGCAATGGCCAGGGGTTTGTTGAAGCCAAGAACTTGGAACTCCATCCAGGTCTCCCACGTGGGTGCAGGGACCCAGCCTCTGGGGCATCTTCTGCTGCTTTCCCAGGTGCATGAGCAGGGAGCCGGATTGGAAGAGGAGCAGCTGGGACTCAAACCTGTGCTCACGTGGGACATTGCCGTCCTGGGTGTCGGTTTAACCCATTGCACCACAGCGCCGGCCCCTGAAGCTTTGTTTTTGAATGAGGTGAAAATGGCGGCTCTTTTCTTGAATTTCTTTGTCTCTGATTCCTACGTGGAGCTTCTCCCCATCTGTGTTAGATCCGTTTCCACTTTCGCAATGAGTTTGTTTATAGGAAGAATAGCCTTGGAGTCCAACTAGAACTTGAAAAATATTCAGCAGCGAGAAAAGACAGAGACCAGGAAGCCAGCCACGGACCCCAAGCTTGTCCTGGGGTTGCATTGGGCTGGCCACACTCACTCCTCCAACACCCAAGGCCCCCAGGGCCTGGGAGACTCCAATAGGAGCAGGGGTCGCCCCACAGAGCTGAGGGCATGCTCATTATGGGCTGGGTCCAGACATAGACATTGGAGCCCTGCCAGGCTCAGGCTGCACAGAGGGTGGGGGAAGCACCTCGGGGAAGCTCAGTCTCCCAGCCTCGCTGGAAGCAGCTACTCCTGGCCACCTACTGCTCAGTGCGCCGTGAGCCGTCTCCTTCCTGCATCCTCTGGTCCTATCCAGCTGGGTCCAATCCAGCCATGGCCCCACCTCAGCCCTGCTGCAGCCCTGGGCTACCATGGTCCCCATCACTGGGCCCCATGAGGGCCTCCATCCCTGTCTCCTCCTCCTCCTTCTTCCTCCTCTCCTCCTCTATGGCTGCCTCTCTATAAACCTTTTCAAATTAATTAATTAATTAATTTTTTAAGGACTACAACTTTTGTAAATACAAGTTTAGGAATATAGTGATTCTTCCCACCACCTGCCCTCCTGCCCACACTCCCACCTCCCCTCCTCCTCCTCCTCCCTCTCCCCTTCCCAGGCCCAGTCTCCAATAAGATTCATTTTTAATTAACTTTGTACACAGAAGACCAACTCTGTACTAAGTAAAGATTTCAACAATTTGCACACACACACACACACACACACACACACACAACTGAGAACAAGTTTTACAGTTAACTCTCATATACAACTCATTGAGGACAGAGGTCCTGCATGGGGAGTTAGTGCACAGTGACACCTGTCGTTAATTAACACTCTTATGTATGATGTCAGTGATCACTGAGGCTCTTGACATGAGTTGCCTAGGTTATGGAAGCCTTTTGAGGCCACAAATTCTGTCAGTATTTAAATAAGACCATAAGCAAAGTGGAAGTTCTCTCCTCCCTTCAGAGAAAAGTACCTCCTTCTTTGATAACCACTTCTTTCCTCTGGGGTCTCACTCGGAGATCCTTCATGTAGGACATTTTTTTTTTTTTGCCACAGCATCTTGGCTTTCCATGCCTGAAATGCTCTTACAGGCTTTTCAGCCAGACTAGGAAAACTTAAGGACTGATTCTGAGGTCAGAGTGTTACTTAAGGCAATTGTCACTCTATGAGTTTGCTGTGTGGATGCTCCCCATGTTGGACATTCTCTCCTTTTTAATTCTATCTATTATTATTATTATTACCAGACACTTGATCCTATTTATATGATCACTTCAACACCTAATCTTATCTGTATAATCACTTTAACATTTAATACGGTCACTTTAACACTTAAGGTGGCATTTTTACCACCTGGCTTAATGGGATTTGGGGACCCATGGCAAGATTTTAAACTGTTCCCTGTCTGTAGGACTGTATGCAGAACTACACAGCTTTACAGTTACAAACTTCCTCCTCCCTCTCTTATTCCTACTTTTATTTTTTACTGAGATCTATTTTCAATTGACTTTATACACATATGATTAATTCTATGGTAAGTAAAGAGTTCAACAAATAGTATGAAGAAAAAAAAAAAAAAACCCTGACACTGTTCCTCGACAGTCGAGACAAGGGCAGCTCAGGTCATCCTTTCTCGAAGTGTCAATTCCATGTCTACAGGTTTCCTTTTAGGTGCTCTATTAGTTGGCACAGGTCAGGGAGAACACATGGTATTTGTCCCTTTGGGACTGGCTTATTTCACTGAGTAAGCTGTTTTACAGATTCATCCATTCTGTTGCAAATGACTGGATTTCATTTTTTTTCCACTGTGTAGTGCTCCATAGAGTATATATCCCATAATTTCTTTATCCAATCTTATTTGATGGACATTTAGGTTGATTCCATGTCTTAGCTATTGTGAATTGTGCTGCAATAAATGCAGAGGTGCAGATTGCCCTTTTATTTACCAATTTAATTTCCCTTGGATAAATTCCAAGGAGTGGGATGGCTGGGTCGTGTGGTAAGGCTATATTCAGGTTTCTGAGGAATCTCCAAACTGTCTTCCATAGTGGCTTTACCAGTTTGCATTCCCACCAACAGTGAATTAGTGTGCTTTTTTCCCCATATCCTCACCAGCATCTGTTGTTAGTTGATTTCTGTATGTAAGCCATTCTAACTGGGGTGAGGTGAAACCATATTGTGGTTTTCATTTGCATTTCCCTGATGGCTAGTGATCCTGAACATTTTTTCATGTGTCTGTTGCTTGTTTGGACTTGCTCTTTTGAAAAATTTCTATTTAGGTCCTTGGCCCATCTCTTAAGTCTGTTGTTTGCTTTGTTGTTGTGGAGTTTCTTGATCTCTTTGTAGATTCTGGTTATTAACCTTTTATCAGTTGCATAGTTTGTAAATAATCTCTCCCATTCTGTCAGTTGCCTCTTCACTTTCCTGTTTCTTTTGCAGTAAGAAACTTCTTAATTTGATATAATCCCATTTGCCCCATGCCTCTGGGGTCTTTTCCAAGAAGTCTTTGCCTGTGCCTATATCTTGCAGTGTTTCTTTGATGTTCTCTAATAATAATATGATGGTGTTGGGTCATAGATTTTGATCTTTAATCCATGTTGAGTGGATTTTTGTGTAAGGTGTAAAGTAGGGGTCTTGCTTCATGCTTCTGCATGTGGAAATCCAGTTTTTCCAGGGCCATTTGTTGAATAGAGTGTACTTGCTCCAGGAATTGATTTTAGCTCCTTGATTGAATACAAGTTGGTTGTAGATGTTTGGATTGATTTCTGGCATTACTATTCTGTTCTATTGGTCTATCCATCTGTTTTCATACCAGTACCAGGCTGTTTTGATTATAACTGCCCTGTAGTATGTCTTCAAATCTGGTATTATGATGCCTCCGGCTCTGTTTTTGTTGTACAAGATTGCTTTAGCTATTCGAGGTCTTCTGTTCCTTCTTATGGATTTCAGCATAATTTTTTTTCCAGATCTGAGAAGAACGTCTTTGGTATTTTGATTGGTATCACATTGAACCTGTAAATTGCTCTTGGAAGAATGGACATTTTGATGATATTGATTCTTCCAATCCATGAACATGGAAGATTTTTTCCCATTTTTTAACTTCTATTTCTTTCTTTAAGGTTTTGTAATTCTCATTGTAGAGATCTTTGACATCCTTGGTTAAATTTATTCCAAAGTATTCATTTTTTTGGTGGCTATTGTCAATGGGCTTGATCTTAGAAGTTCTTTCTCAGCTGTGGCATTGTCTGTGTACACAAAGGCTGTTGATTTCTGTGTATTTACTTTGTACCCTGCTACTTTACCAAACTCTTTTATGAGTTCTGATAGTTTCTTAATGGTGTCTTTTGGATCCTCTAAATAATCATATCGTCTGCAAAGAGGGATAGTTTGACTTTTTCCTTCCCAATTTGTAACCCTTTGATTTCTTTTTCTTGCCTAATGGCTAAAATTGCTAAAATTTGCTAAAATTTCCAGTACTATATTGAATAGCAATGGTGAGAGTGGGAATCCCTGTCTGGTACTGGATCTCAGTGGAAATGCTTCCAACTTTTCCCTATTGAATATGATGCTGACCATGAGTTTGTCATAAATTGCCTTGATTGTGTTGAGCAATGTTCCTTCTATACCCAGTTTGCTTAGAGTTTTCATCATGAAAGGGTGTTGTAGTTTATCAAACGCTTCCTCTGCATATGTTGAGATAATCATATGGTTTTTCTTCTGCAGTTTGTTTATGCGTGTATCAGATTGATTTGTGAACATTGAACCATCCCTGCATATTAGAGATAAATCCCACTTGGTCTGTGTGGAAGATTTTTCTGATGTGTGGTTGAATTCTATTGGCCAGAATTTTACTGAGAATTTTTGCATCTATGTTCATCAGAGCAATTGGTCTGTGATTCTCTTTCTCTGCTGCATCCTTTTCAGGTTTAGGTGATGCTGGCTTCATAGAAAGAATTTGGGAAGATTCCCTCTCTTTCAGTTGTTCTGAATAGTTTGAGAAGAATTGGAATTATTTCTTCTTTATATGTCTGGTAGAATTCAGCAGTGGATCCATCTGGTCCTGGGCTTTTCTCTGTTGGAGGGCCTTTATTACTGACTCAATTTCTGACTTGGTTATGGGTCTGTTTAGGTTTTCTGTGTCTTCATAGTTTAATTTAGGTAGGCTGTATGTGTCCAGTAATCTGTCCATTTATGCTACGTTTCCCAGTTTGCTGGCGTATAACTCTTTGTAGTAATTTCTGATGACCCTTTTTATTTCTGTGGTGTCTGTTGTTATATTCCCTTTTTCATCTCTAATTTTATTGATTTGGGCCTTCTTTCTCCTTTTTTTTTTGGTCAGTTGGGCCAATGATGTGTCAATTTTGTTTAATTTTTCAAAAAAACAGCTCTTTGTTTTGCTGATCTTTTGTATTTTTTTGGATTCAATTTTGTTGATTTCTGCTCTAATTTTAATTATTTCTTTTCTCCTCCTAGTTTTGGGTTTGGTTTGCTGTTGTTTTCCTAGGTCCTTGAGATGCATTGATAGCTCATTTATTTGGTGCCTTTTCAGTTTCTTGATGTAGGCACCTATTGCTATAAACTTTCCTCTTAACTTTTGCTGTATCCCCTAAGTTTTGATATGTTGTGTTGTTGTCTTCATTTGCTTCCAGAAAGTTTCTCTTTTGATCTCTTCTATGACCCACTGTTCATTCAGGAGCATGTTGTTCAGTCTCCACATGTTTGCATATGCTCTAGGGATTGCTGAGTTGCTAATTTCCAGCTTCATTCCATTGTGGTCAGAGAAGATGCATGGTATGATTTCGATTCTTTTGAATTTGCTGAGACTTGCTTTATGGCTTGGTATGTGGTCAATCCTATAGAAAGTTCCATGCACTGCTGAGAAGAATGTGTATTCTGCAATTGGAGGGTAATAAGTTCTGTAGATATCTGTTAGGTCTATTGGTCTATAGTGTCAATCAAATCTGCTGTTTCCTTGTTGATTTTCTGTCTGGTTGATCTGTCCATTGCTGGAAGTAGAGTTTTGAAGTCCCCTGATACTAATACTATTGTATTGGAGTCTAAGTCTCCCTTTAAGTCCCTTAACATTTCTTTTAAGTAGCCATGTGCTCTGTAGTTAGGTGCATATACATTTATAATCATTACATCTTCCTGTTGAATTGATCCCTTAATCATTACATAGTGCCCTTCTTTGACTCTTTTAACAGTTTTTGTGTTAAAGACTATTTTGTCTGATATTAGATGGCTACACCAGCTCTTTTTTGGTTTCTGTTGGCATGGAATATCTTTTTCCAAACTTTCACTTTCAGTCTGCATGCATCTTTGTTGGTGAGTTATGGTTCTTGTAGCCAGCAAATATATGGGTTTTGTGTTTTAATCCATTCAGCCAGTCTGTGCTTTTTAACTGGGGAGCTGAGGCCATTTACATTCAAGGTGACTATTGCTAAGTAACAACTTAGCCCTGCCATTTTTCCAAAAGTATTCCTATTTTTCACTTTGAATTTTGTTCATACTTTTACTGGGAGATTTTCTTCCTTTACTTCTTCATAATGATGACCATGTTTCTGTGTGCAGCACATCCTTAAACATCTTCTGCAGGGCTGGATGGGTGGGGCAAATTCTCTCAATTTCTGTTTGTCATGGAAGGTCTTTATTTCACTTTCATTCACAAATGAGAGCCTTGCAGGGTATAGTATTCTGATATGACAAGTTTTTTTTTTTTTCTTAAGACTTGGAATATATCTCATCAGTCTCTCCTAACCTGTATGGTTTCTGATGAGAAGTCCACTGTGAGTCTAATTGGAGATATTCTGAAAGTAATCTGACATTTTTCTCATTCACATTTTAGGATCTTCTCTTTATGTTTTACTGTGGAGAGTTTGACTACAATGTGCTGTGGTGAGGATCTTTTCTGGTCATGTCTGTTAGGAGTTCAATGTGCATCCTGTCCCTTTATTTCTCCAAACTAGAGTAGTTTTCTGTTATTATTTCACTAAAAAGGTCTTCTAATCCTTTCTCTGTTTCCACACCTTCAGGAACTCCCAGAACCCATATATTGGGTCATTCTATTGTATGCTGTAGATTTCCAATAGTGTTTTTAGTTTTCTAATTTCCTCTTCTTGCCTTTGGTCTGACTATATAATTTCAGGTGCTTTGTCTTCTAAGTCCAATATTCTTTCTTCTGTTTAACCAATTCTGTTGTTAAGGCTCTCCACTGATTTTTTTTTATTATATTGAATTCTTCGTTTCATTTTGATTTCTCTTTAAGATCTCATTTTCATGGGAGAAATTTTCTTTCCTGTGCTGTATGCATTTCAGTAGTTTGTGCATTTACTTCTGACTACTTCTGTGTCATCTTATGATCAATGTTTTGAATTCCATTTCTGCCGTCTCATCATCTTCACAATCTAGTATTGAAGTGTGGTGTTCTTTTGGGGATGTCATATTGTCTTCCTTATTCTTGTTTCTTGAATTGGTGCATTTGTTATTCAGCATTTATGGAGGTACTTGTTGGGTTCTTTGTTTTTCCACTGTGGTGGCTTTTATCTTTGTACTTCACTCTGTAGATTAGTGGAGCGTCTGCTGTCAGTGAATACCCAGAGCCATGTGGTATGATTAGTCATGTGGATGTGGCCAAGAAGCTCTGTTCAGTTATCCAGGGTGAAGGGTGAGTCTAGGGGACACACCCTCTTTTTATTTTATCAGAAGGGAGGGTTATTCTGCTCAGCCGAGCTGCTCCTCCCCTCAAAGGAGACCAGTGCCTGGGCACTAGCCTGAGTGAGTATATTATTCATCTGCTCTGCCACAAAGACCACTAAAGGGTCTGTATCATCCTCAGTGTACGCTCAGATTCCCTAGCAATGTCCTTCACCAGGTAACCAGGGAGCCCTGTGCGTGTGGAGCCTCCCACAGTGGCTGCCCAAAGTCCCGGCCATACCCTGGGTGCCCCTATGCAGCCTCAGCATTTTCACAATCCTGGCACACTACAGTCATGCTACACACATGCTACAGTCATGAGCACCCATCCCCCTGTCTGTTCTCCCCCACCAGACTCAGGAGTCTCCACTCGGCTGGTTGCTGGGCGCAGGCATGAGCTGGTGCAGCTGTTATGTATGTCCAAAACAGCATCTGCTCTCTATTGGCTTATTACAGGACACCATTGCAGGGTGATTGGGGAGAGAGAAATGTGACCCCCCCTTTGTTTTTTCTCCTCTAGTTTGGCAGATATACTATCCCTGATGGGGCTCTAAGCTGGGTCCTCTCTAGGCTCTTACTGAAGCATTTTAGCCAGTGTCTTGGGCTCTTACAGTCTGGTCTCACCTCACTCTCCAATGCTGGTGCAGAGGCTCTTGGCTGCTGCGGTCCTGAGTTGTGGGTGTCCACGCCCTCCATGTAGGTTCACTGTGTCCCTTCAATTTGAATAGAGTTTCCTCTGCTGTTTTCTCTCTAACTCCTCCCTGAGACTGCACTCTCTCCCAGACTGGAGCAGCAATCTCCCTCCCTACTCTGCCATCTTGGAAGCTCTCCCTCTATAAACTTTTCAAGTCTCTTCAGACGGCCGGGCGACCACGGATTCTGGGTCAGGACCTGGACACTTTGGCTAGAACAGATGATGGACAGGTCACAGTCTCGTTCCCATCTCCCAGATGTGGAAGTAGAGGCCTGAAGACAGGAAGCCGGTGCAATGGGATCCCTAGCCTGGGTTGGAGGAGAGCATTAAGCAAAGTTTAGGGAAGAGAACGAAAAACTCATTTACCAATCTCAAGGCTGACAATCAAGATGTGCAAAAAAAAAAAAAAAAAAAAAAAAGAAAAGAAAAAAAAAAAACCCCAAAAATCAGGGAAGAGACACAAGCAGGGCTTGCTGTCTATCTCTTTTGAGGAAAAAAAAGATAATTAAAAGTCTTTAAGGCGACGGCTGTGCAAGGAAGGCAGAGAAGCTAGCGGCCAGCTCGGGGCTGCTGGCCGGGCTGCTGAGCGTCCCCGCCGCCGGCTGGCCCCATCAGCATTCGGCACGCCGCGCTCGCCCGCACGTTTTAATAGAATCGCTTAAAACAATTAATTACTAGAGTTTTCATTCAAGCTGCAGCGGAAAAGATACGCCGGCAATAAAAGGCATTTATCCGCGGGTTTCTGGAGGCCTGTTTGTTATTAAGATGTAAATTAAATCATCACAGATGTTCCATTTTTTAATCTGGGCCTGCGAAGACCGGGGCCGAGCGGCCTAAGCGGGTTTATTTCATTACCCGCACATTCATTAGAAAGCCGCTGTCTTGTTGGACGTCATTTTTCTTGGGTGACTTTTCCCCCCCTTCTGAAACAAATTATCAGGATAATTTGTTCGCTTCCTTTCCTATTTGTTTTCCCTGCTCGTGAGCTGTTGCATTGGGGTCCCGGAGCTCCTGGTCTTGGGGCTCTGTCTGGGGTCGTTATTTTTTTGGAAGGGGTTGCTTGTCTTCCTGGAGGCGTGAAAACTTCAACGCCTTCTCCAGGCAGTGGAGAGTTGTTAAGGAATCATCAGGAAATTTCCAGAAGATTCTTTCCCAAGTCAAGATCTCTGGCTTTAGCTAGTAAAGAGAAGTGTGTGCATGGGAAGGAGGCAGCCCTCCCTGCACGGAGTCCCCCTACGTGCCCCTGTTCCCTGAGGTGGCTTGGAGCCCTCATCACCGTCTGACATCACCTGCGGCCCCTGCCTGCTTCCTGGCGGATTTTCTGTCTCCCTGTCTGGGCTGTGAGCTCCTGGAAGGTCAAGACCACTCGGCCCCGGTCTTTGCAGGCCCAGATTAAAAAATGGAACATCTGTGATGATTTAATTTACATCTTAATAACAAACAGGCCTCCAGAAACCCGCTGGCTGCACAGAGCTTAGTACGGTGCC
Organism: Sylvilagus floridanus; assembly: GCA_949820135.1. NCBI lineage: Eukaryota > Metazoa > Chordata > Mammalia > Lagomorpha > Leporidae > Sylvilagus > Sylvilagus floridanus. Next base: position 163,097,586 of record OX463233.1, read on the forward strand.
TGGCACATAGCAGGTGCTCAGCTAACAACCACTGAGTTGTCGCTCAGGATCTGCAGGGAGCCAGTCCCAGGGGGCCCCTGAAGATGCCAAGTCCCTGGTACAAAACAATGTAATCTCTGCCCAGAACCTAGGCACGCCCTCCACAGCCTGTCAATCATCTCTGGATGACGCCCCCTGCCCCAGGCCGTGTCCACTCCAGGTCGGTGGTGGTTGTGCTGTGTTGTTTAGCGACCCGTGTGCACGTCGGGCACAGATGCAGCCCTTGTGGGCCTGGAGACATCAAACCTGAGACTCGTGGTGAGACGCTGGGGAGAGACAGACTCTGGGACCCAGCAGGCGTGCCCACGCCCCTCAGAGTCGCCTTTGACCTCTGGAACGCCCATGGCCATGGCCAAGTGTAAGGCTGCCCTGGGCCCTACGCTTGACCCAGGGAACCCAGAGAGGACGAGCACTAGAGTGAGCGGATTGCGAGGATGCCCCGGGCTCCCGTGAGGAGGGGCCCTGGCCGGGCCGCGGGGAAGAGGCCCCCTCGCACAAGCGCCAGCCGGGAGCCCGCCCCCGCCCTCGCCCCCGCCCCCGGCCCGCCCTCTCAGTAGCGCGCTGTGTACAGGCGCGGGGCCCCCTGCTGTGAAATGATCATTTTCTGCTTCCTGCCTGTGGATGGTCTCATGTTTTCATCAAGTCTCGAAGAAAAAGAATGGGAAAATATCATGGTTTTTATCCCCGCTGCGCGCTGCAGAAATTGCCTTTTCTAGGAGTCCGCCGACTCTCGCGGCGGGGAGACCCCGCGGCCCCACCCTGCTCTGCAGGAAGGCTGGCTTGGGGGGTTCTGGGGAGCTGGGCAGGGCCTGTGGGCGGGCGCCGATGGACAGGTGGAGTAGACGGCTGAGACCCTGGAGGCTGTTAGCCGTGGCACCCAGACTGCAGCGGGGGTGAAGCAACAAAGCCACGGGCTTTGAGGACGAACAGAGCAGGTGCCACCCTCCGTGTGCAGGGCCAGGGACCCGCGGTGGCCACCATGAAAGGTTTCAGGGGTCTCTACCCTTAGGGGCGTTCCCAGGGCCCCCACGAGAGGTTGTTTCTAAAGCCACCAGCATGGTGCCCGGCACACGGCCTGCGCCTGAGGCAGCCACAATCTGCCACCAGCCCTCTCTACCTCCCTCCAGGTCGTGTTAGGACACAACGTAAATATCATAGGAGACGAAAATCTCCATTTCGCTTTTGCTCCTCCCTCTCCTGCTCCCCCAGTTGGGTAAAAGCTAAAGATATAAACAGTGAAAAAAAGAGAAGGCTTGGGCTGATTCCTGCATGCTTGCTCCGAGCGGCTGTTAAGGCGGAGACACCTGTTGGAGGTCACTGAGTGGATTTCCGCAGGGCCGGCGGCACTGCGAGAAGATGTTTGCTATTGTGTATCGGGAAAGGGTGGCTTAAGATGCTTTTCCGTTAAATTCTTTCTTTTCTTTTCTTTTTTCTCAAAATTGAGTTCGTGGTAAGGAAAAAGCAGTTGCAACTTAACAGAACACAATACAGGCACGTGTGTCTATGCGGACGTTGGTACCTGCGCTCACACCTATGCACACACATCTTATTATTCGAGGGAGCTTCAGTAAGTTGGTGGAAAAATAGAATCCCAAGGGAAGTTTATTTTGGTGCAAAAAGATTTAAAATCCACTCAGGCAATTTTTAAAATAATATCCACTCCCCCCCTCCCCCACAAACGTTCTGAAAGCCCCTCAGCTATGATGCGATGTTTATCTTCTGTGCATTCGTCTCCGGGAATCTGCGGGGGATTTGTTCCAGGACCCCCACGTGGGTACCCAGATCCAAGGACGCTGGTTGCCCTTGTGCCCAGGGGCGGGGCTGTGGGGCTCTCTCCTAAGCACACCGACTATAGCCTGTTCTCATCTCCGGATGAGTTCCAATAGGGACACAATGTATACGCCAGGGAAGGAGTCGTTACACTGTGTCATTTAGAGAGGAAAGCTCAGAGGAATCCTGCTGGGCCTGCGGTCTCCTTGCCATCAGTCTCTAAGCAAGTTGGAAGAAGCCAAAAATACAAACCGCTGAGCACTGAAAGCCAAGAGCAACCTGACTCATTGTCCTCTGCTTTTTAAAATACTATTCATGGGGCCGGCATGGTAAAGCCGTGGCCTGCAATGCCAGCATCCTATATGGGTGCTGGTTCAAGTCCTGGCTGCTCCACTTCTGATCCAGCTCTCTGCTATGGCCTGGGAAAGCAGTGGAAGATGGCCCAAGTCCTTGGGCCCCTGCACCTGCGTGGGAGACCTGGAAGAAGCTCCTGGCTCTTGGATTTGGATCGGCACAGCTCTGGCTGTTGCGGCCGTCTGGGGAGTGAGCCAGCGGATGGAAGACCTCTCTCTCTGTCTCCACCTCTCTCTATAACTCTGTCTTTCAAATAAATAAAATAAATCTTTAAAAAATAAAATAATATTTGTCTCCCACAGACATCAAGAGATGAATGCCTACAAAATGAAACATATATCATATACTAGGGGGCTTCAAAAGATACCTAGGTAGAAAAGTTGGCATGGGTTTGAGTCCTGGCTGCTCCACTTCTGATCCAGCTCTCTGCTATGGCCTGGGAAAGCAGTAGAACATAGCCCAAGTCCTTGGGCCCATGCACCTACGTGGGAGACCCAGATGGAGTTCCAGGCTTCTGGCTTCAGCCTGGTCCAGCCCCGGCCATTGTGGCCATTTGGGGAGTGGAGCAGGCCCTACCCCAAGGATCAAGTCCCCCAGTGGGGGTTTCCCGTGTCCTTGAAAGAACGTGAAATTCTTGTGGCACAGAATGCAAACCCTGCTGTCTGCCCCAGGACTGGGTGCGCAGGTGACCTTGGCTTCGGCCGAGCCTGGAGAAAGGGGGCAGAGGGCACACACAGGCTGAGCGGGGTCTTAGCTCATGGAGGGCGTGGCCCCAGCCCAGCTGCTCGCCTGCTGTTTTGGCTCCTCTCTGGGGCTGCCAGGAAGCTCAGAATGGATTTTCAGCTGCATTTCTGGTTGCGTTGATTTCATCCAGAGGGCGGTGAGGGCAACTTCCCCAGGGCCTGGGCAGTTCCCATGCTGCGGGCATCTCAGGCTTCCACGGTCCACTTGACAGTGGCTGGCACGGAGGCCGCCCCAGAGCGGGGCTGTCCCCAAGTCCCCTCCCTCCTCCCACCTGCAGGTCTGCAGGTCCCTCTCATCCTGCCCCATCCCTGCCCTCTCTCTCCCTCTCTGGTCTGGTTCATGCCCCCACCTCTTACCTTCTCTCTCTCTCTCTCTCTCTCTCTCTCTCTCTCTCTCTCTCTCTCTCCCCCTCCCTTTTACTTCCATTTTTATTTCCTTCTTTTTAAAGAGATTTATTTATTAATTGGAAAGGCAGCACAATCAAAGGTGGCACGTGGAGCTGTGCCAGCAGCGCGGATGTGCACTGACCTGGGACCCGGCGGTGCCACTGCAGTGCACTCAGCGCCAATGCACGTGTGCCTCCTGTGATCCCTCACGGCCACCCGGCGCCCACCAGTGGGGTCCTAGAACGGGTGCATCTGTTGTTAACCATTTACCTGCTGGAACTCCAGATGATGATACAGCGAGGACTCTGCAAGCATGCATAGGGCACTGGGGAGCTGCAGACATGGTGCAAAGTGAGACACACGAGAGAGCAACTGTTAGCTCCTATTGTATACAGACTACCACGTGGGATCAACAGACAGGATGACCTTTTCAAGGTCACCAACCCCATACCCGAGGGCTTTCCCAAAGACCCCATCTCAGTACCAGCGTGGTGGGGACCCAGCTGCACACTGTGGCGGCACACAGCCGCTCACCTCGTCGCCTCCTCCGCCCTGCCCGTACCGGACTCTGGTTCTTCTCATGCTCAGAACACAGCCGTTCCCTGCCCACAGCCCCGACGTCTGGGTTTGCTGCAGCATCAGCTCTGAGGTCTCAGGTTGAGTCTCATCTGAGCATTGCCTGCATCAGACGTGGGCGAGAAGCAAGGTGCAAGTTCATTATCAGGCAAACTTCTACTCCCGCTGTGAGCTGGACAGCCGCGTGGCCACGATGTCATGGTGAGACAGGAAGGGGGGAGCTGTTCTCATCGCAACAAGGAGAAACACGCAGGAAGAAAGGGGCCTGGGCCAGTGGACAGTTTCCTGAAAGTTACAACAAGGGGTGCTCTGAACAGGCCTACATCTACTGATGATGTTGAACCGGTGACGGACCTTCCAAACCAGGAAGCACCAGGCACAACAGACTGCCCGGCCCAATCCCCCAAGTGCTTCAGAAAGACAGCGAAGATTCTCTGATACTTGGTCCAGGAGGTCGAAACTCATCCTCTGAGGTCACCCTGGCTTTAATGCCAACAGGGGACAGAAGCCTTAGAAAGAAAACACACAACCATATCTCTCACGAACCAAAGACATGGCATCGCCTGGTCGCATCAGCAGGTGCACTACAGGCATGTGACAATCCAGTGCCCACAGCTGGTCAGTGCTCCAGAACACAGGCGGGACAGTCCTACAGGCAGTGCCATGCATAGTGGAGAGGAGCTCGAAGCTTCCTTCTGAGATCAGGATGAAGGCTAGGGTGGTTCTGCTCATCCCTGCCTTTTAACCTTGCACTGGAGAAAAATGAAATAAAATGTGGACAGATTGGGAAGGAAGAAGTCAAACTGTCTGTTTTTAGCAGACAATGTACTCATATGTAGAAAATCTAAGAGAATCAACAACAACAAATTTCCTGAAACCAATCACCAAGAGAAAATGTTAGCCCACCAAAGCCAATTGCTTTCTTATGAACCAGCGCGAACAAGTGTCATTTGACACTAAGAACACGTGGCCGGCGTATTAAAAATGCAATGCTTAGGCACAAATTTAACACAATACAGGAAGAAAATGACAAGGCCATGAGAGCTCTTAAGAAGAAGTGGAGGAAGGGAGAGGAGGGGGAGGTAGCCCATATTCATGGATAGGAAGACCCTGCAGTGCTGGGATGCTAGTGCCTTTCAATGTGGGCTCTAAACTTGGTACAATTCCAACGGAAGACTTTAAGGGACAATGTGGAGACTGACTGATGACTGCACAGTTCTTATGGAGAGAGAGGAGACTCAGAACAATCCACACGGCATGGGAAGGGAGAGGACTCTATGGCCTGTCTCCCAGACTGACTACAAAGCAGACAGCAATGGAGCTTCTGCGATGTTGAAGAGAGCACAGGTGATCCATCGACAGAACAGGCTAGAGGCCCGGGCACAGGTCGTGTCTCCTTGTATGCGACTTACCTTTGACAAAGGTGCGGAGATGATCTTTTCAATAAACTGTGCTAGAATAATGGACACTTGCAGAAAAAAAAAGTGAATGGAGACCAAAATCTTACACTAGTCACAGAAATGAATTCAAAACAGGACACAGACCTACCTGTATAACATGCAAAACTGCACCGGACCTGGATAACGCCACGGGGGCAAGTCCAGATGACCTTGGGCTTGGTGGTGACTTTCTAGCTACGTCATCGAAGGTGCCTTCTGGGAAAGAAATAACTGACAGCCAGACTTCATTAAAATTAAAAGCTCTGCTCCTTGAAAGGGGCTGTCAGGAGATGGAGGCGACAAGCCACAGACTGGGGGGAAAGACACTCGCAACAGACGTACCTGATAAAGGACTCTTAGGCAAAGTTACACAAAGCACCCTCGTAACTCAGCAATAAGAAAACAAGCAGCCTTGTTTTCTTATTTGTTATTATTTAACAAGGTGGGCTAGGGACCTTAACAGACACTGCTCCAAGGAAGGTGCCCAGATGGGCGCAGGAGCTGTGCAGAGACAGGAAAGATCAACTTGGCACAAGAGAAGGGGACTGCAGAGCAGTGAGCCAGGCCATGTTTGACTTCAGAAGTCAGGGAGAAGATGGCAAGGGCTATCTCTTCCGGGCCTGGCCTGTGACTTCTGCATGGCGGGAACCTTGCTGGGCTCTTCAACCCCAGCCTTGCCTCTGCTCAGTGCTCCCCAACAGGTGCACACACACACACACACACACACACTTCCTTTTGACTTCTTATACACACCAAGTCCTGCCCTGCCCCAGGACCTTTGTACCTGCTGCTGCATCCTCTTACAATCCCCTCCCTCCCTTTCTCCCCGGCCACCACACACGCCTCTTTGGGTGGTTGAAACTCTCCACCTGTTCCCTGAAGAAGCCTCCCTGACTCACCGGGCTGCACTTCTGTCTGTTTCCAGCTGGACACTGACTTCTGGTAACTTTCTTTTGCTGACTCATTTCTTTCCTTTTGTCTCTGGTAGACCCTGTGCTGCATGAGGGCAGGGCCTCGGGTCTTGCTCTTGGCTGGATCCCCAGTGCCCACTTTCTAGCAGGGGCCAGCATGTCCTGTTCAGCATTGAAAGCCCTGGATCCCAGGCAGGCTGCAATGAGGGACATCTCACGGGTGAGAACTCACATGCTTTGAAATAAACATGGCCCCATTCAATTCTAGCCCAAGAAAACCATCACTATCATTTAATCAAGTGAAGCCCCTTCTGCATCCATGCTGTCCTTTAAATCAGTTCTTAGGATAACCCACAACCCGCGTGCAAGTATTCGCGCCCCCTGCTGGACCTATGGACTCAAGAGCTGGCGGGCCACACCTCCTCTCAGGAGCCCCATTTGGTGGCCGTGGCCTTGCCCTTGACCTGCTGAGAAACTGGCCCCGGAAGACTGATCTCAGGCTTAAGCCGTCCTGGTGTAACTTTTCCCGTTGTGTAAAACCCGTGTCAGCCAAGAAGTCACAACAAAGGGCCAGGCAAATTGCCTTATTAACCAGGCTCAAAGGCCCAGCAGGCGACAGCCCCGCTACCTAGCAGGTAATTAGCGGCTTTGTCCGGGCCTGGGAGCTGGGAGGCCCGCCTCTGGCCTCTGTTGCAGGTGAGAGGCCCATTTTCCAATCAGCGGCTCTAATTGCCTGATCATAGGCTCGGGCACCTGTTGTGGGGGGGCAGCCGTGCTGGGTGTGCAGGATCCCCTGGCACCTGCTTACCTGGGCTGGGAGCTTCAAATAATGGGGAGGAGGAGGGATCCGGGTTTGTAGGAGGTGGGTGGCTGCCCCAGGCCTCTGGCGTATTCAGAGCAGCACCGGTGCGGCCTGGGTGCGCTGTCCCGGACTCTGTGGGCGGCTATCCACCCCGGCAGGCCTCGAGGAGGATTAAGAGGCCTCTGTGGCTCTCCGCTTAGGGGAGGGCCAAGAGCACGGCCCGGGTGCTGGTGCGGGGCCCCCGGCTTGGGACAGGAGGGCGAGGCTGGCTCGGGGCCCGGCTCTGGCTTGGTGACACAGCTCCTGCTCGACCGCAGGAGCTCACTGCCAGGGAGATCGGACCTCCTTCCTCCTGCGGGCAACAGCAGCCGAGGGGCCCCCGCTGGACCCCCACGTCAGCTCCTCAGGGACCCTGTCCTGTGATGAGACAGCCATCACCCATACCCCGGGCGGCGCCGGTTCACATGCTGAAAGGGGCGGGGCTTAGCGATCCTGTTAGCGATCCGCTTCCATCCTGTCCAGTGCTGGGTGGCCCCTGGGGACCCCAATGCGGTGGAAGGTTGCAGACACAGCCTGGCCTCCACGGGGCTGGGCCCCACACCAGGGCTGCACTGCGCAGCCACAGAGCTCTCCTTGGCTCACAGCTCCCCCTCTGCCTGTCAAACACAGGGGCCCAACAGGAGGGGGGAAACGTGCCTCGCCCACTCTTCAGCGTGGGAGATTCAAAAGGAGGTCGTGCCCTGCTCCCTCGTGGGCTGGGGTCTGAATCCAGGAGCGACCTGGAGGGGCCGGCACATCGTGCTCACTGGAGTGTTGGGCATGTGTGCACCTGTGTTAGCCCGCACCTGCATTAGCCTGCACCTGCGTTAGCCTGCGCAGGTTGCCACCTAAGAGGGGGAGGCCTCAGCCATGGACATCAATGTTCCCACAGGGCCGGGGCTTGGAAGTCTAGGGTGGAGGCTCTGCGGGCGAGGGTTTGGGGACCTCCCTAGTCTGGAAACAAGGTGCATCCCTGCCCCGCCCACTGTACAATCCACACTTGCTCACTGAGAACCCCTGGGGGTCTGGGCCGTCACACATAGGATGTCTGCACTTGAAAGGTGCTGGGATGCTTGGGATTTGGGGGATTCTCTAGGAGTCACCCATGGGCGCCTTTGGGTGTTGGCAGGGAATGAGGCTGGCAGGGAGGCGTGTGGCCAGAAGGGACAGGGACAGGACTGAGTGGTAAGAGCATCAGTGTCTAGGGGCTGAGCCTAGCAGACAGGCAGCAGGGCTCGGGGAGGGGAGGGGCAGGAGGAGGTGCCGGAGCAGGTGCAAGACCAAAAGACCTTCCGGGAGCTGGAGTGCGGGCCCAAGGGAGCCCACAGAAACTGTGGATGTGTGATCTGGGATGGGGTGGGTCAGGGGCAGGTGTCCGAGAAGGGCTGGGCCAGGGCCAAGGCCTCTGACTGGTGCTGATGACAACTGCTAGACAGGAGAGCCCAACAGACAGGGCCCAGGCGGAGGCCCCGGGTCACGAGGGTGCTTCTGGAGGCACGGAGTGGAGGTGCTGCTATGAGATGGACGGCGTCCCCTCCCGCCCCACCCCCAGATCCACCCCAGGAGGGCAGTGCGCAAGTTCATGGGCAGATGGCGTGAAGAAGTCGGTTTTGCTGTGCTTTCCATGACTTTTTTTTTTTTTTGACAGGCAGAGTGGACAGTGAGAGAGACAGAGAGAAAGGTCTTCCTTTGCCGTTGGTTCACCCTCCAATGCCTGCCGCGGTCGGCGCGCTGCGGCCGGCGCTCCGCGCTCATCCGATGGCAGGAGCCAGGTGCTAGGTGCTTTTTCCTGGTCTCCCATGGGGTGCAGGGCCCAAGCACTTGGGCCATCCTCCACTGTACTCCTGGGCCACAGCAGAGGGCTGGCCTGGAAGAGGGGCAACCGGGACAGAATCCAGCGCCCCGACCGGGACTAGAACCCGGTGTGCCGGCGCCGCAAGGCGGAGGATTAGCCTGTTGAGCCACGGCGCCGGCTCTCCATGACGTTTTTGAAGACCCTCAGACACAGGGGCTTTGCATTTTTGGGGACAAAATGACTGGATCTTTGCATCTCATTTTTCCAGGAACTTTTTGAAATACCCTTGTGGGCCTCTCGAGGGCCTTAGTTAAAATGAAGCCACTACTGCTCCTGGGAAGGCAGTGGAAAATGGCCCATGTGCCTGGGTTCCTGTCAACCAGGCGGGAGATCGGGGTGTGGTTCCAGGCTCCCGCCTTCAGCCTCGGCCAGAATTGGCTGCTGCAGGCATTTGGGGAGTGAACCAATGGATGGAAGACTTTCTCTCTCTCTCTCTCTTTGTTTCTCCTTCCTTCCGTGTGTCATTCTGCCTTTCAAATCAAATTATAAAGATCTTTTTACTTTTTTTTTTTTTCGTGACAGGCAGAGTGGACAGTGAGAGAGAGAGAGACAGAGAGAAAGGTCTTCCTTTGCCGTTGGTTCACCCTCCAATGGCTGCCGCGGTAGTCGCGCTGCGGCTGGCACACCGCGCTCATCCGATGGCAAGAGCCAGGTGCTAGGTGCTTTTCCCTGGTCTCCCATGTGGGTGCAGGGCCCAAGCACTTGGGCCATCCTCCACTGCACTCCTGGGCCACAGCAGAGGGCTGGCCTGGAAGAGGGGCAACCGGGACAGAATCCGGCGCCCCGACTGGGACTAGAACTCGGTGTGCCGGCGCCGCAAGGTGGAGGATTAGACTGTTGAGCCACGGCGCCGGCCTATAAAGATCTTTTTGAAAAAACGAGGCCCTAGTAACGTGCTTGGGGCCCCCATGAGCACCCAGAACAGTTGAGATGGGAGCACGCAGCAGGGAGGAGATGCTGGGAGGACAGACAGAGTGAGGCGCTGGGCGTCTCTCCTGTGGGACAGGCCTCCGGCCAGCACCTCCCCACCCAGAGGGATCCAGGCTTGGGCTTGCAGCCTGCAGGCTGCAGGGCCGGCTCCTCGGTACCGCAGCGTCGGGCTGATTCGGCGTGCGCCCGCAGGGACCCGCCGCTGGGCCCTACCCAGAGCATCGCTTTCTGAGCACCTGAGATCTGTGAGGCCGTCCAGCCGGCGGTGGACGGGAAGGGAGGAAGGACCCATGTGTAGCCGTGGACCTGGCTCAGAGGCATCGTGGCGGCTCCCTTCCTTGCCCCAGGCGGCGGCGGGGGTGTTGATGCTGAGTGACAGGTCCCCTCCAAGGGCCCCATGTTGTCGTTTTCACAGACCGCACAATGGCAGCTCATGAATATTTACTGCGCGGGGAGAACAAATAATGACGAGGAGTGGGCGCTCGAGCTAGCAGGCTCTGCTGACATTTGCATGTTTCCCAGACGGGGCGGGCTGGGATGCGGGTTCCACGGGACGGACGCTGGCGGGAGCGGGCTCCAACAGGGCCAAGGGAGCAGCTTCTGGAATAACCAAGCTGGCTCGGACCACAGGTGCGGGCGCTGCGTGTTTATTCCCAAGGCTCCATCATAAAAGGCATCCTACACACAAACAGTATTCAATTACGCTTCCTGATATTAATCAGTCGATTAAGCCGCCATCTCTGGGAGATCCATTTTCACTCTTAAAGAGGTGAGAAGTGTGCCAGGGACCGGCAAAGGGGAAGGGAGTCCCGGGTCTGGGTGGGAGGTGTGGACGTGGTGTGGAGCTCCAGGCCAGGCACCTGCAGGAGCTGGGGGAGGCAACTGCAGACCCTGGGAGCAGGAGAGGGCGGAGCCCGCAGGTGGTGGTGGTGAGTGCTGCTCGGCTGGGGACTGCTCACAGGGAGGAATGGCGCCGGTTCTCTGGGGATGGGGAGGAAGAAGGACCACTGGCCCTCTGGTTTTGCTGACTTTGGAGCTGTGTCTGGCCGCAGAAATATGGGCGTTGCTACTCTCACCTGCCACATGGCAACCTTTCGCCTCTCTTCTGCTTTCTAAGTGATTAAAGCCTTTTTAAAAGTTTTTTTTTCAAAAATGTATTTGAAAGGTGGGGTTGGGGGAGGGAGAAAGAGAGAGAGAGAGAGAGAAGAGGAGGGGAGATTTCTTCCATCTGCCGGTTCACTCCCCAAATGCCTACAACAGCCAGGACTAGACCTGGCTGAAGACAGGAGCTGGAAACCCCACCAGGGACCCATGGACTTAAGCCGTCACTGCTGCCACCCAGGGTGTACACCAGCAGGACTCTGGGGTCAGGAATGGAGCTGGGCCTCGAACCCGGGTGCTTCAATAAGCAACGTGGGAACCCCGAGAGGCAACTGAACCCCTGCACCAAGCACCCATCCCTTTCATCCCTACTCCTGACTCCCGCCTCTTTTCTGAGATGTGGGCTTGGTAGGAGAATGGGCATGGAAGCCTTGTAGGCTGTCCCATGCTGGAGAGGAAGTGACACTGGCCACGAGAGAGCAAATGACGGACTTTATGCAAATTTATGGGTAGGTATTGAGGCTGGGGCAGATGCAAGATTGCTACATTGCCAAGTGGCTCATAAGCACATATGCATCATTAATCGATCCAAGTTCAAAGCATTTGGCTTCATTAATTTATTTCAGAGACAGAGAGAACGAGTTCTCATCCAGTGCATTAGCTCCCCGTTGCCGACAGCAGCCCTGCCCCGGGGCTGGAGTGAGGTCTCCATCCAGATCTCCCACGGGGGTCTCAGAAACACAGCTGTGGCAGCTGTCACTGCTGCCCACCGGGGTCTGCCTTAGCCAGAAGCTGGAGCCAGGCGTCACAGGTAGGGATCAAGTTGGGAAACTCCCAACGTGGAATTGCATGTCTTCATTGGCATCTAAACCCCTAGGCCAATTGCCCACCCCTCTTCATTCAGTGTGAAGGTATGCCGTTCAGTCCAAAGAAGAAAAGGTTCTTCCCCAGATGGTGCTGAGCGAGGGCTCCCCAGACTCCTAGACTCCAACACCCGGGCAGGGCTGAGGAAGGGGCAGGAGGGTTAGGGTAAATTCCAAACCCTTCTCACTATGGAAGTGGCCGCTTTCTTTATATTCATGAGTGCCAGCAGAAGAAAGCTGGCCACCTGTTCAGGACAGTGAGCTGCTGAAGGGAACAGGTAAGGACAGCTCATCACTGGAGCGTAAATCATTGGCAAGTGCTTGGATGCAGGATTAGTATACAGACATGTCGGTAGCAATTTTCAAAGGAAGCTCTGGTGTAATTAGCACATGTATCCTTTGCACATAGGTGTTCCTGAAGTGTGGTTGTGTTGTCATTCATAAATCACTTGTATTTGGGGTTTCTAGTGTGTTTGGTACGTCATTAGCACATAGGTCATTTTGACATTAGTGGTTTTGAAGTGTTGTGTAATTAGCACATGAGTCACTTGCAAATATACATTTCAAATGATTTGCTGTAGGATTTGTGTGAAAATGATCGCACATAGAATTTTCTCAGGTATTTAGTGGCCAATGAGCATGTGTTTGATTTGTAAACAGTAGTCTCTAAAATACCTTTTGTAATTAGCATATAGACCAGTTGTGTGTGTATGAGTGTATGCTTAAGTTACTCGATTTGTAATTACTGCACCGATCAGCTTGTGAATGAGATCTCTTCAATGATTTATAATTTGCATGAAAATCACTTACCCATGGGTTTTTCTAGAGTACTTGATTTATAATTAACATCAAATCAATTTGTAGATAGGTCTTTAATAACTGCTTGAGGAAAGTTCTTCCTCTTTGAAGAGATACTCTCTTATCCTGTTTACGTTTGCTTAGCCAACCTAATTGCACTTCTAGGTAGAATTTATTAGTGGCTGAATTTTTGAGCTTTTCTACTAACTGAAAGTTCATATGTACATCTCTTTATACAAGGTGTCCATGAGAGTTTACTGATGGCTTGGATGAAATCAAAGACCATTTTTCTCCTACAGATTTGGGTCATATATCAAAACCTCATTTAAAAAATATTTAGATGAGATGAGAGAGAGAGAGAGAATCTCACCCACTTGGCCAAATACCTGCAGTGACCAGGGCTGGGCTGGGGCAGAAGCTGGGACCTCAGCCCTGGTCTCTCATGGATGGCAATGGGCCCACCTGCTTGTGACTTCACCTGCTGTCCCCCAGAGTCAGCACTGGCAAGATGCTGGAGTCAGGAATGGGAGTGAGATATCAAACCCAAGTGTCTTAACCATGAGGCTAAACGACCACGCTTTTAGAGTGTCTTTCATTGGGTGGGGGTATCTTGAGTTTAAAGACCAGAGAGCATTGTGTCGGGGACCTGATATAGGGATCTGATGAAAATAACAGCAGGCAACATAGATTTCTGGATACAGTCGGTCTCACCATGTTTCAACTTGAGGATTTCCAGCTTTTTGATGAGAAGGCAGCAGCCGTCCGGTAGAATTTGAGGTTTGACATCCGGTCTTCTCCTGGGCCAGCTGTGTGTGTGTGTAGGAGATGCTCTTGTGATGCTGGGCAGTGGCAGTCAGAGCTTGGGTTAGCGTTGCCACTCAGAGGGCCAGCACCTGTGCTCTGCACTGCTGTGTTGCTAAGCAACGGTGTTCTGAAGGTCAGGCGTGCTGGGTGCATCTTCCATGCCAGGTGTTGTCCAGTTGGGTTGAGCTTACAGGGAAGTAACCACCCCCACAAATACAGACCTGCTCACACAAGAAGCCCAGACACCCAGAAAGCAACTTTTAGGGGGGACAGGAAAGAGAACTAAGATCGTCAAGTACTTAGTGAGAGCCAGGCACCGCCCTGGTTGTTTGATGGGAGAAACCCAGTGAATGGTAACAACCATCTGGAGAGGCAGGCATTGCAGCCACAGCATCGATCAAAGACACAGTGGAAAGAAACCCTCCAGAGTTTAAAAAATCTTCATAATGTGCCTCAGAAAACACCAATACATTATAAACAAAATAACGAAAACATGACGCTGAAAAGATGAATAATTCTGGCTTTGAATCCCAAAGATAAATTAAAAACCTCCAAAGGATTCAGACAGAAAATGATAGCAAACAGCAAAAGAACTGTTTTACCTTCAGAGACTAAGATTTCACCTCTGCAATAATAAATCCCCCCAAAAGGGCTATGACAAGAAATAAAGGATTTTATACCCAGCCAAACTGTCTTTAATGTAAAAAGACATGGAAGGAAAAATTCTTACCCATTGAGGGATTGAACAAAGCATATTTTTGTATACTATTTTTGTTTTAAAAAGGCTTTACTTATTTATTTGAAAGGCAGAGTGATAGAGATCTTTTATCTCCTGCTTCACTCCCCAAATGGCCTTAATGGCCAAGGCTGTGCCAGGCTGAATTCAGAAATCTGGAACTCCATCCCGGTCTCCCATGTGGGTGGCAGGGGCCCAAGCACCCAGGCCACCTTCTGCTGCCTTCCCAAGTGCATTAGCAGGGAGCTGGATTAAAAGTGGAGCCCTGGAAACTTGAATTGGCACTCATAGGGGATGCTGCATTGCAGGTGATGGCTTAACCCACTGTGCCACAGTGCTGGCCTCTGGACACCCATCTCGAGAAAATTACTTGAGGATGTACTCCAGCCAACAAAGGAACAAATCAAAATGCAAAACTCAAGAATGACTGAACAGTGGTGAGAATAGACTTACACATGAACCATGTCTTGGCTTGGACCCAGCAAGAGACCAGCTGAAGAACAGAGTGAACAGTGTGGCTTACATTTGGGAAAGAAATTTCTTTCCTGGGAAAGAAAGGGGAGAGGAGGAGGTGCTACAAGGAATGCTGCCCACATTGATGCCCCAGCTGCCCCTACCTCAAGCAGTAGCTTGGAGCTCGACCTGCACAGTCCAGCTGGGCTCCAAGGCTTAGTTTAAGTTCAGTGAAGAACTGATGCCACATTCCTCCATCTCTCTGAGCTCCAGATACAAAGGGACTTCAAAAGGTTCATGGAAAAATGGGAGTAAAAGATAAACTTATTGTGGTGCAAAAAATGTTGAGGTTCATATGTAACTTTTCATAGTACTTATTTTCCCATGTTTTGAAGACCCATTGCATTTCAATTTTTTTCTATCCAAATACATGAATGTCTTTCTTTTTAAGATATTTATTTATTTACCCTCCCCAGATGGCTGCAACAGCCTAGGCTGGACCAAGCCCAAGCCAGGACTTCATCCGGGTCTCCCTTGTGGGCAGCAGGGACCCAAACACTTGGGCCATCCTCCGCTGCTGTCCCCAGGCTATTGGCACTATTGGCAGGGAGCTGCATCGGAAGTGGAGCAGCCGGGTTACAAACAGGTGCTCAAATACGATTCTGGACTTGCAGGTGGCAGCTTTACCAGCTATGCCACAACACCAGCCCCTGAACTTACTTTTTGATTCTATTTTCCATGAATGTTTTGGGGACTGTGCCCAGGTTTTAAGGAAGGCTCAGAGATGACATGGAACCCAGGCTCATCCCATTAGCCATAGTGGGATCTCCCCAAGTTGGGGTCTAGAAGCCATCGGGCAGGCTTAGTACTCATGCAGCTGTAATTTACTTAGGATGTTTCTTTAAATGGGTCCACTTGATTTCTGTAAACATATTTATTGCAAAAGCTAATTTATGTAACCCGGTAAATCAGGAAGTTTATCATTCGGCCAAGAATAAAAGGATTCCCAAGTGGAGCCAGGTCTCCCATGTGGGTGGCAGAGACCTGAGCAGCTGACTCATCCCCACTGCCTCCCAGGGTCTGCATCAGCAAGGAGCTCGGAGTCAGGAGCCTCAGCCAGGGACTGCACCTGGGCACTCAGACCTGGGATGCTGGTGCCTCCACTGGGGTTTCACTGCTCCGCCCAATTCCCACTCCCCTCTCTTTGCAAAGATACATTTCAGCAACTTAGAAATTGGGCTGTGATTTCCAGTGGATGGGCTTTACAGAGAGCTGCTGATTTCGCTTTCTTTCTCAGAGGGTTTCAACTACAAGGGTGCATTGCGCAGCCGCAGCACCCTGGAGAGAAGGGAGCACATGCAGAATCCGATAGAGCACGCCGTGGTCCCCGAACTGCTCTTGGCTGCACTGCCGTGTTGCAAGTCCATTTGCTGCCAATAGGGGCAGAGCAGCAGGTACCCCCCGCCCCCAACGCCAGAGGCGGGCAGTCACTTGACATTCTTCCCATGGAAATCGGAACGCTAGGCAGGGATTTGCACAAGGTCTGCTTGGTTCCTGGGGCCAGGGTTACTTACAGCTGCCTGGGAAGCAGTGGTGTGTGAGATTCTTAAACCAGCAACCACAACCCCAGTGCAAAAATTTCCTGCCCGTTGTCCCAGCCTCTCCGCCGAGCCAACTCTGTCCATATAACGGAGATTGTCTGCAAGCTCATGGCAGCCAAACACCTTTGTATCCCTTTAAGATAAAATTCAATTAGGGTTCAGTGATTTCTAGAACAGTCTCGGCACTGAGGCCCAGGGATTATGGGGGTTTTCTGGGCGATTGCTGGATGCCCATCGAGACTGGCAGTGGTCCCAGGTCCTACTTAGGGGGCAGGGTTTGGCCTCATAGTTAAGATGCTGCTCGCGAGTCTGGGTTTGAGTCCCCTGGTTCTGGCCACCAGCTCTGGCTTCCTGCTGATGCAGACCCTGGGAGGCAGCAGGGATGTACAGGTAACTGGGTTCCTGACCCCACGTGGGAAACCTATGTTGAGCTCCCAGCTGCTGGCTTTGGTCCCTGCCCAGCGCTGGCCGATGCATGCATTTGGGGAGTGGATGGGAGGTCTGTGCTCTGTCTCTCTGCCTGCCTGCCTGTCTCTGTATCTCTGAGAATTGCAAACCAACCTTCTTACCCCCAGACTCCCTGCTGTCGGTCACATTGATGGCCCTGAAACACTGCCATTCAGGTTTAGATTTTTCTTTTTTTTGCACCAAAATTAACTTATCTTTTAACTCCATTCTCCACAATGCAGCACATTTTAGGAGATTAGGATCTGTACACCTGTCACACACACCCCTGGCAGCGATGGTGGCAGTGTTTGTGTGGGGGCTAGGCTGGGGCACTTGGGGAAAGGGGTGCAGCCCATGGCTGTGCTGGGTCCCCAAAAGCTGAGCCTCAAAGAATTGCTGTTCTGACTCAAGAAGCCAAGAAATCAGTTTTGGAATATTTGAGGCTAGCAGTGGGGAGTTTTTTCTTCTCTTTTTAAACTGGAAAGACAGATTGCTTGAGTGGTGGTCAAATCTGGTGACAATGGCCGGCTCAGCCTCTTGTTCTCTGCTTGGAATTCCTGAATGCTCCCATGTCAATTTCATCTTTGTTTGAGTGTGTGTGTGTGTGTGTGTGGTATGTGTATATATAATGTATGTGTATGTATATATAAGTGAGTACTTCAGAAAGTTTATGGAACGTGGGTGTAGAAGATTTATTTCAGTGCCAAAAAAGTTTCAAGTCCATGCCTACAGGATATTCAAAAAGTTCATGGAAATGTTTATTCTACTAAGACAATCCATAGATTTCAATTTTTTTTGGCAGCAAAATAAACTTATTTCATTTCCTTTCCAATAAGCTTTTTGAGTACTCTCAGATTATGATATTCAGTGTATATACACACACACACACACACACACATCACACACACACACACAGACACACACACACAGTAGCAGAAAGTTCATGGGGCCGGTGCTGTGGCATAGCGGGTAAAGCCCCTGCCGGCATCCCATATGGGTGCTGGTTCTAGTCCTGGCTGCTCCACTTCTGATTCCGATCTCTGCTATGTCCTGGGAAAGCAGTAGAAGATGGCCCAAGTGCTTGGGCCCCTGAACTCATGTGGAAGACCCAGAAGAAGTTCCTGGCTTTGGATTGGTGAAGCCCCGGCCATTATAACCATCTGGGGGAGTGAACCAGTAGATGGAAGACCTCTCTCTCTCTCTCTCTCTCTCTCTCTCTGCCTCTCCTCTCTCTGTGTAACTCTGACTTTCAAATAAATAAATAAATCTTTAACAACAACAACAACAACAAAGAGTGACTGCCCCAGAGTTCCCAGAACTGACCTCTCTGGCTTGGATTCTGACTCATCACTCCCACTCCATAGTTCTCGCTCGCCCAGATGTCGGACACGAGGGTTCTCTGATACTGGAATTGTAAGAAGAACAAGCTCCAAGGTTCATGGTTGTTACATACCCACTAGTCAGCAGGAGGCTGCAAACAGCTTGAGCCAAATGCTTGCTTCTGGATGCCAGGTTTAGGGGGATTCTTAGGTTCCTCCAGCTCTTTAATGTACATACACACTTTTTGTCTGCACTGACCACGGATTCACTGTAAAGGTAACAGTAACATTTTAACAGGGACAAGACCTGGATTTAGCTATAGCTCAAGGAGTCCGCGCCCGTGACACAGAGGCTGTCTCCCACACGGCTTGGACCTGGGGCCCCTGGTAGCCCAGATCATGGACATCTGCAGGTGCTCAAGTCTTTGATTCCATCCTTCGCCGTTGTTTTGGTATTCTGTATTAACTACCACAAATCAGAGCACACATGCGGTCTTGGTCTCTTGGGGACTGGCTTAGTTCATCAAGCATAATGGTCTCCAGCTGCAAGTGGCATGGTGCTTGCCTAGGACCTGTGTGAATCCTGTCATGCACCTGAGATCACCTCTAGATGACCTTGCTGCAGAGGATGGGAGTGCCAGGGAGCCGCCTGTCAGTCACCCTGTGTTGTGCAGGGAATGCAAAGTGTGTTTTCAGGTACCAGTTTGGACCCATGGTCGGCTGAATCCACAGATCAAGTCTGCCCACATGGAAGGGGGGCTGTATTTATGAAGACATCGCGTAGATTACACTAATTGACATTAGCAGATTAAACACTGCTAAAGAGAAGATCGGTGAACGTGAAGATCTCGACATAGAAACTAACCCTATCACACACAGAAAAAAAATAATTAAAAATTAAACTTGTGAACTGTGGACAGTGGACAGTTTCAGCCTAAAATCCATGTGATTGGAGGATCTGGAGGAAGGAAGGGAACAGAACAAACATTTAAAGAAACTGTGACCGAATGCACTTCATGTTGGTAGAAACTCAGATTCAGAAAGCTCAACAGACTCCAAGCACAAGAATCAAATGAACAAAACTCCTCTAAGACAAAAGTTTCCAAATATCTAAAGCAGGGACCAAAAACACTCAAAAACTATCCAACAGAAAAGTAGGACAAGAAAAAAAAAGGTAAGTATTGTAGCGGGTTTCTCGCTGGAAATAGTACATGCTGGGAGATTCTTCATTCAGTCATTTTCAAGTATGCAAGGGAAAAAGTGTTGAGATTTATCTATTTAGGGACAATAGTTTTTTTCCAAAACAAAGCAAGCAAGTGATTTCTCCACAGTGTAGGTGAGAGGAGAAAGAAGCCCTGTGTAGGAAATGTTGGATGGGGCAGCAGGAGGTGCCGGGTGCAGGGAGGCAGAGTGGGCACTGTGTAGAAACTGCTCCTTCCTGGCAGCTAAGTGCGTGCAGGCGGGGGCAACCACGGGGTGCCGCGGGGTTCATAGCACGCGTGTCAGGGCAGTGGAGCAGTAACAGCACCATTCTGGCTGGGCGGAGATGAATGCTGGCTGTTGCTATGTTCCCACACCATGCACGAGGTGGTAGAGTCTCATTTGACAGCAGCCTGCAAGAAATTAAAGTTGTATTCCGGAAACCCAAAGGAAACACCTATGTTAACATAACAGAGTTATAGATGACAAGTCAACAAAGGGATAAAGCTGAATCCTACAGAACACTCAGTAAATCCAAAAGAAGACCAAAATAAATAAATAAATAATAAAAATGTGTAAGTATAATGTAACAAGATGATAGGCAAAGCCATCCATAGCCATGGTCACATTAAACACAGATTACTTAGAAACCCAATTAAGAGAGAGACGTTCTTAGACTTAACTCAATGCTACTCACAGGAAATTGACTTTAAATGTAAAGACACAAGAGGTGACAAGAGGATTATACTGGGCCATACAACAGTCAATTTAAGAGTGCTCAAATCATTTCGTGTGTATTTTCTGATTCCAGTGCAATTAAATTAGATATTAGCAACAAAAATACATCTGGAGAAATCTTCACTCACGTAGAAATAAAGTAACGCACTTATCCGTCATCCACAGCTCAAAGCAGAAATCAAGGAGTAACAGAATAAAAATTCACACGTCACATGGTGAAATCTGTGGGATCAGCTAGTAGTTAGTTAGCACTGGAGATCAGCGCTGGCGCAGCAGAAATCTCTCAAATCCGTGAAACCGAAAATATTTTTAAAAATCCAGTGGGCCAGAAATTAAGTGATAAATCTTTGGTAAATGATTATAACTGATGTGCAAGGGGAGAGAGAGAGAGAGAGAGAGAGAGAGAGAGAGAGAGAGAGAGAGAGAGAGAAAGATATTATCAAAATCAAGAATAATTGAGATGCAGTAGTGCAGATTGTGCAGATGTTACAAGGAGAACAAGGGAGACCGGGAGACAGTTTATGCCAAGAAATTAAGCAACTTCCGTGGAGTAGAATTTCTCACCCGATAAAGGTCATCGATGAAAAACTGACAGTTGCCATTATACTGCGGGGGGACATACTAGAACTTCTCCTGTAAGATCAGGACCAAAGCAAAGATGTCTGGTACTGGCACTTCCATTCAACATTGTTCTGGGAGTTCCAGCCGTGCCCTAAAGCAGGAGAAAGAAGGAAAAGGGAGGGGGGAGGGGGGAGGAAGGGAGGGAGGGAGGGGAATCCAGATGTATGGGCAAACAATATGATCTTTGTAGAAAGTCTTATGGTAGCTGCACTACAGCTACCTGAACTAACAAGCACGCTTAGTTTAGTAGCAGAATGCAAGGTCTTCCACCGCCCACTGAGGCTCACCAGCAGGGGGCTGGATCAGAAGTGGAGCAGCCGGGACTCGAACCACTGCTCATCCAGGACGCCGGCGGTGTTGCAGGCAGTGGCTTTACCTGTTAACTGTGCTCTTACTGGCCTCAGCAGCATTCTCATTTACAGGGGCTCAGAGAGGCCAAGTGACCTGTCCATGGGCACAAGGGAGCTGAAGGGCGGGGTTGGGTGGGTGCAGCTTGGGGGCCCCACGAAGCTTCCCCATCCCAGGCTGCCTCCCATCCCGTGTACAGGCATCCATCAGGAACACAGACTCATGGCTTTCAGAGAGCCGAGACCCAGGCCCGTGCACCTGCAGCCCCTCTGCCCTCATACTCGACTGATGGGTCTCTGCAAGATGCAACCACTCCTGGGAAGTCGGCATGACCTCTTAGCATCGGCCTGCACCTGGAGAAATCCGGGGACAGTCCTGGAATCCAATTCTGCAGCCGTGCAAGCCCATGTGACTCACGGGAGAGTGTGGAGGGAGAGTGTCACCTGGGGCAGGTGGGGGTGAGGGAGGTGCAAGGGCAGAGGGTCAGGAAGGGCTGGAGGAGAGAGCTGGGTGGGGACGGCTGGTGGCAGAAGCAGTGATGTCAGGATTCCCTGTGCACGGGGCCTTTGCACGTGCCATTCCCTACCTGGTACCCTCTTCCCCATCACCTCATAATCCTCATCCCAGCACTCCTTCCTTAACTGTTGTCGTCTCCTTCACAGTCTCCATTCCTCCCCACTGCCTCCTGCCTTCTTTCTTTCTTGCAGGTCAGTTGCTGTCTTCTAGGGTGCGGTACCTTTCCTTTGATGTCCCCTGCGACTTCCTTCAGGCCGTGACTCACGGGTCCCATCACTGACTCACTGCTGTCTCACCCGCCGCCATCCCGGTGTGCAGTCTCTGGCCAGGAGGGGCAGCCTTGCACACACCTCTGTCCACTGCCAGTCACCGCTTAGCACAAAAAGCATCCTGGAGATGGAACAGACAGAGATGAGACAAAGACACCCAGCGTCCTGCTGAGTGGCACCCCTGACTTCCCGGCACGGAGTCCGCCCTGTTGGGCTGTGCTTGCTCCACCTTGCCTCTTAGAAGGGTGGCTTGAGCCCTGAGCCCTGGTGGAGCCATGGCATTCCACCCTGGGACTGGGTCTTTTACCACCTGACCCTGCAGTGCCCACCCATGCTGGCTCCAGACCCCCTACCTGGCACCCTTCTGCCAATGATGTCAGCCTAGGTGAGGCCAGGCTTGCTTTCAGCCGCCCCCCCCCCCCCGGCCATTGCCATGAGAAGTGCAGGCCCAGGGTGGCATGGAGGATGAGAGGTGTGTGGAGCAGAGACGCCCCAAGCAGCCCAGCCCAGCGCAGCCCACAGGCGGCTGAGCCCTGGGGGAGTGAATGGGGAGGAACAGCCGAGCCCCTAACTCTCTACCCGGGATGCACGAGCCACGCAAGCCTGCCACAGTGCGCCATAGCAGCCCTAAGTGAACAGGTAACTGATACAGCAGGTGCCGCGGTGCCATGGATTTGTCTAGAATCCCAGCAGGGGCTCCTGCGGCCGCCCTGTGCATGGCTGCAGGGATGCTGAGATAACTACAGACATTTGGAAGATGGTTGATTCTGCTCACCCGTTGGGAGACTTGCCTGGTTTTTTTTTTTTTTTTGGGGGGGGTGTGGGCGGGAGGGGGATGGGGGGAGGCAGAGCACAAAGCAAGACTTTGAAGGAGAGAAAAGGTCAGAGGCCCTTGGCGGACTACAAGGTGACAGATGACTTCAGGACCGTGCCCACTGAATCGTGTCCCATGCGGCCTGCCATCCACGCTTAACCTTGCACGGTTAAGGATTTCTGATGTGTGTGTGTGTGTGTGTGTGAGAGAGAGAGAGAGAGAGAGAGAGAGAGAGAGAGAGAGAGGAGAGTCCCAAGGCCAGAGCTAACATCGAAGTGAAGCTGCATGGGAATTGAGCGCTTGTTAGGGGCAGGAAAGATACAGGGCCAGCAGACGCACCCCAGTGCTGCAGACCGGAGGGCCGGCGGGCGGAGGTGTGGCTCGGGCGTGGGCCTCCTCCCTGATGCTGCGGGGTCTCCGCGTGAGCGCCAGGTCCCCGGCTCATCCCCAGCCTGGCTCAGGTCTCCTGCCGGGGCCCCCTCCCTGGGCTTGCTTTTCTTCCAGCAGGGAAGACGGCAAGCCGGCACCCGGGGGGGGGGGGCTGCTATTGCCTTGTTGGGCTTCCTGGATTCTCCCTGGAACCCCCTCTCATGCATGGGTCCCTGTTTCTAAAGGTGCTCCTGGGAAAAGCTCCCCCCGCCCCCCCATGGCCAAAGGGGTGGAGCTCCAAGGGATCAGATGGGAGAGTTGGTGTCGGGAAAACACCTGCCGTCTGCTCACCACCACCAACGACGACGAGAACGGCAGTAATAATAATAATAAGTAGCACCGCTCAAGCGTGTGCTTGGGCCATCGCAGCAGCCCCAGGAGGGAGACACTGCCGACGTCACCTGTGTGTTCCAGGTGACAGTGTGGGCCTGGGGTATGTTGAGTCACCTGCTGAAGGTCCCACAGGAAGTGGGGGATCCTAAGTCTGAGAGCCAAAGATCTATTTATTTGAAAGACAGAATTACACACACACGCACACACACACACACACACACACGGATATATTGTTCTTCTGCTGGTTCATTCCCCAAATGACTGCAATGAATGGGACTGGGCCAGGCAGAAGCCAGGAGCCAGGAGCTCCATCCAGATCTTCCACGTGGGAGCAGGAACCCAAGCACTTGGGCCATCTTCTGCCACCTTCCCAGGCACATTAGCAGGGAGCTGGATCAGAAGTGGAGCATCCGGGACTCAAACAGGCACTGGTGTGGGATGCAGGCTTCGAAGGTGGTGGCTTCACCTGCTGTGCCACAGCCTGGGCCCTGAGAGCCACTTTTGGCACCCGTGTGGCATGGACTGAGTTAGGGATGTGGCTGCTGTGGGGACAACAACAGATCCACCCAAAACCCGGAGCTGGAAACTCAATGCAGGTCTCACAAGTAGGCACTGTGGGAAGAGGGATGTGTGTTGAGGAAAACCATTGGTTATGACAGCCTTGGGTGTTAGTGCACGCCCCATGGCCCCGCACGCCAAACCCGAGTCCTGTCTAGATGACGTCCTTCTGTGGGCACCTGGATGGCAGCCTTGGGACCCCGCAGAGCCGTGCCTGGATCCCTGGCCCATAGGGGCTGTGAGACAGCAGGCGGGGGCCATTGAAGCCACTTAGTGTGTGGCATTTGTCCTGTAGCAGAAGACCCATGGCCAAGGACCCTGCTGGCTTCTCGGGCATCCAGCTCAGGGCCCAGCAGGGGCCTGTCCTGTAGCAGGTGCGTAGAGACCTGGTCATGGCTGATGGAAGGCACCTGCTCACCCAGGCTCTGCAGCTTATGCTCAAGGGGAGTGCATGGGGGACGGAGCATGTGTGTGAGTGTGGGTGTGTATGAGTGTGTGCACATGTGAGTGAGTGTATGAGTGTGAACGTGTGTGTGGGAGTGTTTATGTGTGTATGCACATGTGAGTGTGGGTGTGTATGTGTGTGAGTGTGTGCATGTGTGTGGGTGTGTATGAGTGTGTGCACGTGTGAGTGTGGGTGTGTGCTTATATCTAGGCACATGTGTGTTTGCACATATGAGTGTGGGCACATATGTGTGCATGTGGGTGTGTGTATGCATATGTGTTTCCGTGTATCAGCATGTGCATACATGCATGTGCATGTGTATATGAGCATGTGCATATGTGTGAGTGTGTATGTGTTTATGAGCCTGTGTGTATGTGTCTGCATGTATGTGAATGTGTGTATGTGTAAGAGTGTGTATAAATGTGTGAGTGCATGTGTATATGAGCCCGTGCCTATATGTGTGTATGTGCATATATATGTGATATGTGCATATATGTATGTGTATGTGCTTGTGAGTCTATGTGTGAATGCATGTATGGGTGTATGAGTGTGTGTGGCATGTGTATGTGAGTACATGTATGTGTGTGACCTCCCACACCACATACCACACAGTAGATTTGTCACAGAGAGCAGATGACATGATGCACACAGCAGATCACAGACTATACTGCACAGTGGGTAAAACAATGCACACTCTCACAATCACATTTTCACACTGACACACACCCACACACTCACTCACACTCATGCACAGTCTCACACTCACAAACACACACACTCTCACACTCTCTCACTTTCACTCTCACATTCACACACTCTCACACTCATGCACAGTCTCACACTCACAAACACACATACACTCACACTCTCACACTCACATACTCACACACTCTCTCATACTCACACTCACTTTCACTCTCTCACTCACTCTCACACTCTCACTCTCACACACTCTCACACTCACATACTCACACACTCTCATACTCATGCACTCACACTCATGCACTCATACTCACACTCACACGCACACTCTCACACTCACATACTTTCACACTCACTCACACGCACACTCTCACACTCACATACTCACATACTCTCACACTCACACTCACACACTCTGGTGCTCCATATCCAGGGATTCTCTGTTGGTGTAGTCAACCAACTGCAGCTCAAAAATATTTGACAGAAACTGCATGTGTGCTAAGCACATAGGGGCGTTTTTCTTGCCATCACCCCCTAAAAGGGTGGTCCAGCGATGACTCCCAGGGGCTAGTGGCGGCCTGTGCACGCCCTGTTCTGAGGGAGGTGTCTGGGGACCACCCTGGTCTCGGGGGCCACCGTGTGCATAGACTTGGCCTCCTTAGGTGGGGGACTGCTTTGCCATCACCTTCCTCTTTGGCCTTCATCTTTTATTTTTAATTAATTAATTAATTTTGAAAGGCAGAGACAGAGAGAGAGGAGAGAGTACTCCCACCCACGGGTTCACTCCTCAAATGCGATGGCTTGGGCTAGGCTCCATCCAGGTCTCCTATGTGGGTGGCAGGGACCCTGTTGCCTCCCAGGGTGCGCAGTAGCAGGAAGTCGGAATCGGGGTGGAGCTGGGACTGAACTGACCTCAGGTGCTCTGATGGGGAGCGGCGGGGGGGAGGGGTGTCTGGGAAGGCAGGGCTGAGTGGCACCCTCGCTGGGGTCTCCTCTTCTCATCTGCGAAGGAAAGCTGTAGAAATGCATGGTGCAAAAGGGTTCAACCTTCTATGAGGAAAATAAAGAGAATGAGAGACATCACGTGAGATCAGGAGGGGGTGGGGGGGAGAGAGGGGGGGGGTTGGGAAGCAGGCCCCGCCCACGGATGAAGCCCAGCAAGATGCTTATTTAATATTACGAGGAGGGTGAACAATTAGGACAGCATCTCCCCGCGCTGCAGCCTCCATCCTGGAGACTAATAGGTATTTACTCAGGCCTGTGGGTCGTGCTGCGATGCATGTTTATTCATCACAGGAAGCTGCTGCGTGCGAGACGTCAGCCCCCTGAGCCTCCATGTGCAGCCGGCATCTCCATGTGCAGCCCTGTGGGCGACGCTGTGCCCTGCATCCGTGCTGTGCCCAGGGCTGGCCACTGGCTGGATCCCTGCTCTCCGAGGGGCCTCCAGCTGGGTGCTCTGTTTGGGGCGTGGGTCAAGGCCAAGGGCGGTGGGGATGGGGGCGGCCCAAGGGGCTGTCCCTCCAGCAAGCTAGCCAGGGCTTGAGGACCCTCTCTTCACCCTGTTCCCCTCACCCAGGCGCCCAGGGGGCTGCTTCAGCGCAGGCATCAGCCCCTGGAAGTCTCCCTTAACCTCCAGGGCCTGGCTGGTTTCTGCTATTAGGGATCCCCAGCTGGAGTCCTGAGGGTACGACAAGAGCGAGATGGGTCTTTTATTCTCTCATATTCCTGGCTGAAGCTGGGCCTCAGTAATTCTTGCTGAGCACCTCTCTCTCCCTCTCTCCCTCTCCCTCTCTCCCTCTCTCCCTCTCTCCCTCTCTCCCTCTCTCTCCCTCTCTCTCCCTCTCCCTCTCTCCCTCTCTCCCTCTCTCTCCCTCTCTCTCCCTCTCCCTCTCTCCCTCTCTCCCTCTCTCTCCCTCTCTCTCCCTCTCCCTCTCTCCCTCCCTCTCCCCCTCTTTCTCTCTCTCTTGCTCCCTCCCTCTCTTTCTTGCTCCTTCTCTCCCTCTTCCTCTCTCCCTCTTGCTCCTTCTCTCCCTCTCCCTCTCTCTCTCCCTCCCTCTCTCTCTCTCTCTCTCTCTCTCTCTCTCTCTCTCTCTCTCTCTCTCTCATCTCCAGGCACTGATACTCCCACTGTCACCAGCCCCCCAGGTGCTGCCCCATCTCAGGAGCCTTCCCCTCCCCTGTCCCCCCATTTGGAATCTGCCATCTCTTCCTTGCAGGGATTCTGTCTGTGTGTCCACTCAGGTGGTGAAATTGAGGGTCAGGAACACGTGTCCATTGTATGCGGTCACAAAGAAGTTACAGGCAGAGTGGGAGTCTCCTGGCCCTGCATGTGGCCTGCCGGCCAATACCATCCAAGCCCTGGCCACAAGGAGGGATCGCAGCCCGGCTGTTCTCCAGTGCCACGCACTGACTGATGGGTTACACCTGCTGGTGGTGCTGCCCCAGCCTCCTCTCCAGCCCCTGCCCGTGCGCACACACAACCCCCTGACCTGCCCCCAGTGAGGTCACCCAGTGCAGAAGCCGGTGCCCCACTGCAGGGCTGCAGGGATCCGTGTGGCGTCTTCCCTGAGGTTAGGTTTTGGTCTCACAGTTATGAGAATGAGTGAGGTAAGCAAACACAGCTGACCAGGTATCTCTCTGGCAAGGCAGGGGGAAGGGAGATTCATACAACAGGTGGTGGTGAAGGGGGAATAAACTCTAGCCCAGGAGCTGACTTGTGCACCATTAGATCGCCATGGGAGAGGGTATCGAGCACACAGTTTCCTGGGATTCTTATCTCACAAACTGGGGCTGGCTCAGATGCCTTCATTTTATAGGAAAACCTTTCCCAAATTTCTGTAACATCTGAGGTCTGCTTTGGTTCGGTAATTAGCCAACAATTATTTATTTGATTTGAAAGGCAGAGTGACGGAGAAAGAGGTAAAGACGGAGACAGAGGGAGATCTTTCATCTGCTGGGTCTTCCCCAGAAGGCTGCATTGGCTGGGGCTGGGGCTGGGGCTGGGCCAGTCTGAAGCCAGGAGCCAGGAGCTTCTCCCAGGTCTCCCATGTGGGTGCAGGGCCTGAGCACTTGGGCATCTTCCACTGCTTTCCCAGGTGCATTAGCAGAGAGCTGGATTGGAAACAGAGCAGCCAGGACTCACACTGGTGCTCTGATATGAGATACTGCTATCGCCGGCAGCCGCTTAACCGACTGCGTCGTGCCGCCACTGCCTCCTTCCCACTTTATAGAAGGGAAATGTGGCTCAGACAGAGAGCAGCAGGTGCCTGGAACTCCATCCAGGTGCCTGGAACTCCACGGGGCTGCAGGGGCCCAAGGACTTGGGCTATCTTCCACTGCTTTCCCAGGGACTTTAGCAGGGAGCCAGATCGGAAGTGGAGCAGCCGGAACTCAAACCGGTGCCCATATGGGATGCTGGAGGCGCCGCCTGCTGCACCTCATTCCGGCCCCAGTCATTAGCCAACTCTAAACCCATCCCTGCAGGGTGAAGAGGGTGAGCGTGATCACTGAGCCAGTCAGCAAACCCTGTGGCCAGTTAGCGTGCAGCAGGGGGCAGGGCCCTGGGTTCCAGTTCTACACGCTCTGCAACTGTGTGACCTTGACCTTGACCTGAGTTGCTTCCCTGTCGACCTCTTTCCTACCTGTAGAACAGGGGAAGCAGTCATCCGGGTCCATGGCCCCTCATGTAAATCCCTCAGGGGCAGTGCTCTTGGATTACAGAGAGCCCCTCCCCCTACACTGTGTCCCCCCACCTCATCGTGCTGCGGGGGGCTGTGCCTGCCCCCACTCCCTGGGACCCTGACCACTGGGCCAGGTCAGGCTTTGCTTCCAAAGGTGTCGTGAAAACCTTTGGAGTTTCAAGACTTTCTGGATCGGAGAGGAGAGGGATCAGCTCAGCTGGCAGAAGTGTTTTGTGGGGCTCCAAGCCGATCCAGGCCCCCAGTACAGCGCCCACGTGGCAGATCGGGGCCGCCGTCTGCAGGGGGCTTTCCAGGAACCCAGTGCCTGGCGCCCAGTTCTCAGCGCTGTGGTCCATCGTCCAGTTCTGCATTATCTCCAAGGCTTCTGTGATGATCAAGGTGGAGGCGGCACCGGGTGCTGAGCTGTGAGGTTTGGAGAAGCGGCAGCCAGGATGGCGCCAGGGGGAACTTTCAGACCTCTGCACAGCCCCCGCCCCCAGGACCCCGCCCAAGCCCCTACCCCTTCCCTCGTTCATCTCATCCAGGTCTTCCTGTTTGGTAAACCGGATGTTAACAAACAGATGCACCCAATTAGAAATGAAATGTCTCCATGTAGCTAGAAATAAAATGAAATGTAATTACTAATGGTATTTCAATGTTGGAGATATTTTATTTTTTAATTTCCTTAATTTAAAGTGAAGTAGGGGCTTAATGCAGTGGGGAACACATGAAGAAGGCGGGGAAGGAGCCTGGCTCTCCACGAGGGTCTCTCTTGCTGCCTGCACAGGGAGACAAGGGTCTTCCCAGAGCACCCCTTGTCCTGGGAGATTGGCATCTGGGCTTTCTTTGTGGTGGGGGGAGTGGCAGTGTCTTACAGGGACCCCCTGGGTTCTCTTTTCTCTTCTTGCCTCCCTCCCTCCATTCTTTCCTTCCTGATTTAGTAATTTATCTGAAATTAGAGTTACACACACACACACACACACACATACAGAAAGAGGTCTTCTATCGGCTGGTTCACTCCCCAAATTGTTGCAATGGTTGGAGCGGGGCTGATCTGAAGCCAGGAGCCAGGAGCTTCTTCTGGATCTCCCACACAGGTGCAGGGGCCCAAGCACTTGGGCCATCTTCTACTGCTTTCCCAGGCCACAGCAGAGAGCTGGATCAGAAGCAGAACAGCTGGGACTCGAACTGGTGCGCATATGGAATGCTGACACTGCAGGGGGCAGCTTAACCACTATGCCACAGCGCCGGCCCCCACCATCTTGTTCCTGATGATGATCCTCTCCCTCTGCTTGGTTTACGTCCATGGATTGGGGTTGGTCACAGAGACATGGTGGCCTTGTGATTGGAGCCACAGGTTCTGGCTCTGCCACACCCTTGCTGTGTGTCTTTGAGCACGTGGCCTGGCCTCTCCTAGCCTCAGCATTCTCACCCATGCCTCTCTAAGGTTGGGGGGCGAGAGAGTCTCGATGCCCGCAGGGCCTCTGTTGTGAGGTGAGAGTGTGGCTTTTGTCATGTTCCCACCCGGTGCTTGGGCGGGGAGGCGTGGCCGCGAGCAAGCTGGGACTCAGCCGTCCACTAAGACACTTGCGCCGGCCAAGGATTTCCCTTGTGGCTCTCTGGCCTCCCTGGCTCAGAGCAGGAGCTCCCAGAGCAAGTGTGGGGTGAACAAGAGACCTGGCGGAAGCCCTGGCGGATCTGCCCCGGCTGAGCCTTGCTGTGCAGCTTTGCTTGGACAGGCTCGTGAGTTCGTGAGCAGCAAAAAGCAGCCACTTTTATAGCTCATTGTCACGGCCGTGTCCCTGATGTCATCATCGCTTTCCAGAACCGATTCCCTCTTTCTTTTTCTTTGAAGCTGGCAAAGCAGAAATGGCCTTCTAAAAAAAAATCTGGTAACTACAGTACGATATTGTCATTGTGGAGTGGTTAGTTAACGCCGAAGATGTCACCAAGTAGGGGAAAAAAAAAAGAGCTACCACTTAGGGAAAGTCGCAGATGTCATGGCATAATTTTTTTCCCACTCTTCTTTCCACATATTTAAAGCAAAACAAGGATTCGTGAGTTTACATCGTCTACATATTTTATATGCTAATTATTTTATTTTTTCCACACTTTCCATCCGAAACACCTTCTCGCATCATTAAAAACGCCTTCTGCCTGTCGTGCTTGGTCCCTGCGTTCCCACGGGCCCGCAGCACAATCTCCCGTTGCTATTTTGAAGGGCTGTCCCCAACCTCTGCCAGGCTGCTCTCAAGTCACGGCAAAAACGTGCCGAGCCCTGGGCTACTTCTCCAGTCTGAGTCTCTGCAGGAAGACGATTAGATTAAAGCGCACCAAAATATTTAAGATCCTTGCTTGATTATTTTTGTTATCAGACATGCTAGAGAAACTAGAACATATTAGATCCATTGATTTATTCATTCAACAAGTAATTAAGTATTCACTACATGCAAGGCAATTTTTACCTTCGAGGGGTGAGATTAATTCTCCATCAATCCATCCACTGATCAACGTAAGGATCTATCCGTCCATCCCACCATCCGTGCATCCCCCACCCACCATCCACTGTCCATCTGCCTCTGTCTTTCACATATCTTTCTGCCGTACTATCTTGCATTCTACCTACTTCTCTGCTTTTATCACATTCTTCTTATCTGATGTTCTTTTTTTTTAAGATTTATTTATTTATTTGAAAGTCAGAGTTACACAGAGGGAGGAGAGGCAGAGAGAGAAAGAGAGAGGTCTTCCATCGGATAGTTCACTTCCCAATTGGCCACAATGGCCAGAGCTACTCCAATCCAAAGCCAGGAGCCAGGAGCTTCTTCCAGGTCTCCTACGCGGGTGCAGGGGCACAAGGACTTGGGCCATCTTCTACTGCTTTCTCAGGCCATAGCAGAGAGCTAGATCAGAAGTGGAGCACTCGGGTCTCGAACCAGCGCCCATATGGGATGCCGGTACTTCAGGCCAGGGTGTTAACCTGCTGCACCACAGCGCTGGCCCCTATCCAACGCTCTTGACAAATGTTTTCTCCTTCCTCTGCTCCTTCTCTCCATCGTACTGTTTTGTTATGATGCCCGCACGTGCCTGCCTTCAGCTCAAGTGTGAGCTCTTTAGAGGCAAGCGGTTAGAATTCATTTGTCTCTATGACCCAAGACCAGCACAGGGCTGGACACAAGCCCATGTCCATAATCAAATTTATTGAATGAGTATGTATCTCCCACCCATCCATCCACCCATCCACCCATGTCATTGACCTTTTCCCAAATTGGACACGTGGCGAATTGCTCCGCGGCACTTCCATCTTCCACTTCCCCTTTCCTCTCAAACACCCCAGTGTGAGCAGCCACTCTCACTCCACAGATCACCAGCTGCAGCCCAGCCAGGCACCCAGAGCCTGCATTGGAACCGGATTGGCTTTGGGGGAATGAAAAAAAAAATGTGACCAAATGTTGGAAATCGGGCGTCTGCAGTTCGCACTCCAGGACGCTGAGCCGTGGGGGGGGGGGGGGGAGGGAATCACACCTCCCTTGGCAGGGAGCTGCTCAGTCTGCCCAGCCGCCTGCTGAGCCCAAGCCCCTCCACCACTCGCCTCCCCCAGGAGGGGGGGGGCGCAGCCGTGGGCACCTGAGCTGCAGGAACCAATGCCCCAGGTTTATGGGGGTTTGGAAGCCACATGGACCCTTCTGTCTGGGGAGCATAGGCACCCCTCCAGGCCAAGGGGCTGCTCCTCCACCCACCCAGGATGGGAGGGGAAGGTGGGGATGGAGGAGACACTGTGATCACTGCCTTCGTGGGCTTTGGGGTCCCGTACCTGCTGGAAAGAAACCTGACAGCAAAGACATCCCTCCCCCCAGAAGTCACGTGTGTGCGGGGGCGACTGGACATGCCAGTGCCCCCCCCGCCAGGCATGTCCCTGGCTTCCCCCTTTCCCTTCTCTGCCCTCCCTCTCTCATTTTCTTGTCCTTTCGTTATCCCAGGTTGGGAGCTGGATTCACGGGCTGAGTCCCTTAAGCCCCAGTGTGACTCTGTCTGGAGATGGGGCCTTCAGGGGAGGAATGACAGATGCTGTGGGGTGGTCCAAGCCATGACTTTGTCCTGTAAACCTGGTGTCCTTGTGGGAAAAGGGGGAGACCCCAGAGATGTCTCTGCCTCTGTCCCTGCCCCCATGAACACAGAGCAAGCAGGCAGCTATCCACAAGCTGGGGGCAGGGGCCGCATCAGAATGTGAACTTGACCTTGGACTTGCACCTTTCAGAGCTGTGGAAGATACAGCTCTGTCACGGGAGCCCTTCATGGCCTCCAGCTGGCCCTGGGGTGCTTCTCAGTGGCCACCAGCATTTAGGGAGCCTCAAGTCTGCTTTGAGCTTGGGTCAGCCGTTAAGGTGCAAGGCCTTCATCTGTCCCCAGGGCAACCCCAGGAGGCCAGCGCCACCATCAGGCAGCATCAGGTAATGGTCGGGAAGCCTGGCTTGGACCCTTCCCAGCTGAGTGACCTCTGTCTTCTCATCTGTACAATGGGGAGAGTGGGTTAATCCACTTCACAGGAAGGGCAAGAGTGTCGAATGACTTAGTACTCAGAGGGGGCCTACGGTGGTGCTGGGTCAGTGTGGGCCATCCGTGAGTGTCCATTATCACGATGGCTCCCATTTGACGGATGAGAGGCCAGGGTCCATCGTGGTTCTGCTCGTACACCTGCCCACAGCACTCCAAGTGCCCATCCCAAGATACCTCCTGTTCCTGTGTGCAGCGGGACGTACGCCAGCCCATGCGAGGTTGCTACCTTCCATATCCCCTGGCTGCTGAAAATCCATGTTGGGGCTCTCAGAGAGAAGTGGGTGCAGCTGCCTGCTCTGCACACCCCCTCCTGGGCTGCCCTGTCACGCTGCACCTGACCAGGAAGTGACTTCCAGTTCCGGTGCCTGCTGCCTCCTCTCCTGCTTCCACACCCTTAGCTCCCTTCAGGGTCCTTCAGCTCGTCCTCCAGGGTGAAGCTGAAACATCGCCCCCTGCAGGACACCCTCTGGGACCCCCCCACACAGCCCCTTTCTCCTCAGCAGCCCTGATCACGTGACATTCTGTGCTGTGTCTGCTCACACTTTGGGCTTCTTGAAGGCAGAGGGGCTCCCCAGGAGCCAGTGCGATCCCTGGCATGTACCATGTGCTCAGTGAATATGGAGCAGGTGCACACGGGAAGGGACGGCTGTGAAAGAGGCCAGGGACTGTGGTGTCACGTCTGCAGCTCCAGGAACAATACTGCCCTTCCTCACTGCCATGCTCTTTGCCGTCTTTCTTTTTTTTAAATCTTATTTTGTAAAATTTTATTTGAGAGAGAGAGAGCGCGCGCTCTCATCTGCTGGTTTGCTTTCCAAATGCCCACAACAGCTAGGACTGAGCCAGGGCCAAAGCCAGAAGCTGGGAACCCAACCCAGGCTCCCATGTGGGTGGCAGGAACCCAATGACTTGAGCATCCCTGCTGCCTCCCAGGGTCTGCACTAGCAGGAGGCAGGAGCCAGACCTGGGAATCAAACACCGAGACTCTGACGTGGAAGGCAGGGACCTTAACCACCAGGCTAAAGGCCCATTCCTTTCCAATCTTTCTTAACAGCTCTTTTGCAAAGCAAAACTGTTTGGTTGTGACTAAGCACTTTCTTCCATGTTTTCTTCTGGGAGGTTTATATTTCCTGAGGTCATGGGCTGTGCTGCTGCATTAATCTCTGTGACTCTAGTTCTTGACAGAGTGCTTAGCAAGAGCGTCTCCATGAATGGGTGGATGGGTGGGTGGATGGGTGGGTGGATGGGTGGGTGAATGGATGGAAGGATGGATGGGTGGACAGATGGGTGGGTGGATGGATGGATGGGCAGATGGATGGATGGGTGGTTGGGTGGGTGGATGGGTGGTTGGGTGGATGGATGGATGGATGGATGGGTGGGTGGATGGATGGATGTGTGGGTGGAGGGGTGGATGGGTGGGTGGATGAGCAAACAGCAAATGAATAACTTATCCCACTCTCCTCCTGTTGAACCCCTGTGCATCTTGTGGAGGGTGATTAGCTTGGTCAAAAAGAAATATAAACACAAAACTACCCAAGGGTTTGTCTTCCTGGAAGCTTAGCTAAGACCCATCTTGAGTTCATTGCTCTTTTTAAAAAAAATGACCGGGGGGCTGGTGTCATG